>JALMQS010000804.1:88717-527764 GCA_024734495.1 Forficula auricularia
TGGTCTAGATACTAGGTTATCTAGTCACTATAGTTTTACATTGAGTGCCCTGACATCTGGCGGATTTATTGTATAATTCTTTTTTTATATAATATTTTATTTTATAACATTTATTTCTCATATTATTTATTTATGTGATAGATTTCATTACTTTTCCAATCTCAGTAAAAGAAAAAGAATGTTTTTAAACAAAAGAATGAAAATTGAATAGAGATACTAAAAAAAAGAATAAAATTCATTTAAATAACTCGCTGTTTATCTTTGCGGAAGAAAATAACATAAAAATCTAATGATATGCAATGTAAAAATATTTCTCTAATATCTATGATGTCCTTTAAAGTTAAATTCATTTAATAAAAATCTAAGTTGGCTGCATTGTAGATAAATAATAAACCCGTGGCTAAATTCACTAAAGGTTGGAGGCCAATCAAAACCTACTATTACTACTAATTTTCCAATCTACTAATATTCGAGTATATAATTTTATTAAATTATATATCTATTCCATTCAATATTATAATTGTTTAATTGTTTGTTGGAACTTGGAGAAATTCTATTCATAATGGCTGAAATTGCAAATTTGGATCTGAAATATCCAATTTATACAGGTTAGTTTCTTCTGTCAAGGAATATAAATAAAATGTTTTCTTTATTTATTCAATAATAATTAATTGTCATCTTTATTGAATATTGTTAATTTATTATTATTGTAGTGAAAAAATTAATTCTTTTACCTCGAATGGATCAGAATCCAAATCTTGAACACGATGTTATATTTCATGAATTTATTTTCAATTATATTATAATTCTCTTGTTATTAGTTATTTTGGTTTTAAATAAAAAAAATAAATAAATGGTTTAATTATAATAAACTTGCAATACATACGTTCAATTTCGCTATTCAATATTTATAAAAAATAAAGTAAAAAAATCTCTGGCTCGATAACCCTTTATGGGTCTTGGCCTACTGAATTGGTTGCTGTCCTAATCGGAAACAGTACCGAGGGGTCAAGTGGTTAGCTCAACGCAATCTCTACAACCTTCGTTTCAGTGTTCTTAACCGACTATATTATATATATAGAAATTTAAATATTCGAATCAATTCCGAATTGGGTCATTTTAATTCACTTTGGCTGGATTTTACATAGCTATTGTCCATGGGGACCTTAAGTATTTATATCTAACTAAAAATTGCAATTTATTATCTTTTTCAGGTCCACATTTCTTGTGCAGTGAATGCATGACTATGTTCATCAGTGAAGAATTCCTGAACAAACATCAAAAGAAATGTATACATAGGAAATTACATTTAATTTTAAAAAGGAAATTTCAATTGAGAACAAATACATCAGCTGATGGTAAGTTCATTCAGGTGATTAATAACCTTAGGAGCATTCCCCTACAACTTTTCTTTAAATTCTAATTTAACATTTAGGGAAATCGGTGTTGGTTTATAGTGAAACATATTAAACACAGGTTATAGTGGTGTTTCACAAGTAAAAATTAAAATTAAAAAAAAAAATTGATTATATTTTTGGAGTTTAATTTAATACTCTATACATATTTCGGGGTTTTAGGCCTTCATCAAGAGTTTGAGTTTACAAAAGACTAAAGAAATTTTTTTTACATTGTATTGATTTTCTACACTAGTTGGGGCTATTATTTTGGTAGGGGGTGGTGTTGGGAAAAGGGGGGGAGCCAATGGGTGTTGAAAGAATTTGGGGGGGGGAGGGGTTTCAGATAAGTTGTCTATGGTCGGAATTTATTTATAAATGGTTCTAGAAATAACTATTAAGGGTATTGAATAAAGGGTTCAAACTATCAGAATGTAGACAAAACTGGAAGGTATGGGGGATTAATACTGTAGCGGCCCGCTGTCGCTTAGGCGACGAGCCTTGAGACACGGCCGCTAGATGACTCAGTCGGATCGTTGCGACGCTTCTGCATGACTGAAATGTTTTCAGCCATGCTATAATTGAAGCGACTCGATTTCGATTGGGCAAGCGAAACGGATTCGAACATTTCGGATCTGGAGGGGCCAACCGCCAACCAGCAGCCCCTCCCCTGCACACACCCATGAGGGCACGCAACTAATAACCTGCACACACCAGATTGTTAGGACCCCATCGACTTGGTGGGGGGCGCGGCACAAAGCGCCACACAACACTGAGCACGCACGAGCGCCCTAACAATAAATACAAAGGCAACAAAAGGAGACAAAAATTGTTTGTAAAGAATCAATTTCCTCTAAATTATGTTTATTAATAAATCAATTATTGTGGATTTTGTGGTTTCTAGTTGTTTGTTTAGAATGGGTTCATTGTGGGCTGTGGCGCTAGTTGAAAATTCCTCAAATTCTTAAAACTCACACTTTTTTGATTTTTTCACATTTTGACCATGAAAGAACACGTTTTCGACAAAGACCACTCTATACATTTTTAAACTATTTAGATTAAATTTGATACAATTCAAACAAAGTTTCATCTTAATTGGATAATGGTAACCCGTGTCGCAATGGGGTTGAATTTTTGAAAAACTGCAATTTTTTGTAAAAAATCGCAATTTTTCCTTCATAAATTGAAAACCACTCATCATCCTAGAATCTTGATTCCTAAGTCATTGTCTAGGAAATTTTGTTGACTTGCACGTTTACTTGGACCACTTTTTTGATAAAACTCTTATAGTCTAAGAGCTAGCAACGTCGCAAAAAAGTTTATTTTCAACCGTCTAATTTTTCGATATTCCCTTTCTTATTGAAGCTTGATAGGGATGCAATAAGTCTGGCATCGAGCAGGATCAATTGCGTTTACTACTGCGCATGTAGTTTGTAGAGGTAAAAAATGGATATTTTAGATTCATTTTCAACCGACTAATTTTTTTTTATAATTTTCTATGTCTTTTTAGCATTATAAATTTCTAGTTGACAGACACCTTTCTGGTTGCTAACATTGCGACAGATATAATTAAAGTAATTAAAAAATAATAATTTTAAATCCATATTCAACCGTCTGTCATTTTAATATATATACCGGGTGAGTTTTTTATCTTGAGACAGTCTTATAACTCAAAAACAGTACATTCTATCGAAAAAAGTTTCAAATAAGAATTTATTTATATCGAGGGGGAAACTAAACTACACTATTGTTTGTCGACATAGAACAAGCTTTCAAGCTGTTTTGAGGTCAAGTTGTGTTTTTTAAATCGAAACCTATAAATTTCTTTTCATATTCATAATCTACAAGAAAAACTGAGCAACTTTCATAAGAACTATTTTTTTATTCGACATCAAATAAACAAAATATTAAATCAAAAAAATCCTAATAATTATTTTTAACAATTATTCAACTTAATTATCAAATAATAATGATTAAATAATTAATTATTAAATAAATAATTATTAAATCGAAAAGTCACAACAATGAAATAAGTGCTTATAATGATTTTAATGCTTCATTATACACAGATTTAAGAGATTATTTTCTACTTATTGAACTACTTAAACTTTTTGAGTTTAAAAAAGTTTCTTTCTCGTGTCAATCCAGTGGACAGTTATATTGTATTACCATAATAAAAATGGCGCATTTTTTGTTGAAGACAGAATCGAAATGTTTTTAATTTATGGAGAATGTGGAAGAAGTGTGCCATAGGCTGCCATTGAAATGGATGCCGAGCGTTTTCCTGATAGGAATACACCCTCACGAGCTTCATTTTATTGAGTTGTAAACCTGTTAAAAAAAAAAACAGGAAATGTAAAAGCTACAAAGAAACTGAAACTGGCCAAAAAATGAAATTGGAACTGGAATTCATCCAGAAGAATTGCGATAACAGTTTGGAATGTCACAGAACAGTGTCGAAAAATTATTAAATTATTTATTTAATAATTAAATATTTAATCATTATTATTTGATAATTAAGTTGAATGATTGTTAAAAATAATTATTAGGATTTTTTGAGATCTAATAATTGATTTAATATTTTGTTTATTTGATGTCGAATAAAAAAATAGTTCTTATGAAAGTTGCTCAGTTTTTCTTGTAGATTATGAATATGAAAAGAAATATATAGGTTTCCATTTAAAAAACACATCTTGACCTCAAAATACCCTTGAAAGCTTGTTCTAGGTCGACAAACAATAGTGTAGTTTAGTTTCCCCCTCGATATAAATAAATTTTTATTTGAAACTTTTTTCGATAGAATGTACTGTTTTTGAGTTATAAGACTGTCTCAAGATAAAAAACTCACCCGGTATATATATTAAAATGACAGACAGTTGAATATGGATTTAAAATTATTATTTTTTAATTACTTTAATTATATCTGTCGCAACCAGAAAGGTGTCTGTCAACTAGAAATTTATAATGCTAAAAAGACATAGAAAATTATAAAAAAAAAATTAGTCGGTTGAAAATGAATCTAAAATATCCATTTTTTACCTCTACAAACTACATGCGCAGTAGTAAACGCAATTGCTCCTGCTCGAGTGCCAGACTTATTGCATCCCTATCAAGCTTCAATAAGAAAGGGAAATATCAAAAAATTAGCCGGTTGAAAATTCCTTCTCGAAAACGTTGCTAGCCCTCGGACTATTAGATTAATAGATATCCAGCATTTTCCATGACACTTTTGAGGATTCCAATCAAATCATTTGTAGGAGATTTTATGAACTTTCATTTTGAATTGGAAGGTTATTTACGAAAAGTTTATAGTTTTCGAGTTATAATCAAAAAAACGGCAAAAAATGAGATTTTTTAAACTTTCTATATATTTTTGACAATGTTCCGTCACGAAATTTTGTTAGCAAACCTCAGATTCGGATTCACCACACCCAAAGACATAAGGGGTCGAAGAAATTCCAACTACCACAAAACTTTCCCTCGAGGGGCCCTTTAGAGAACAATTTAACTGGACTAAAAAGGTTTAGGAGCACTCCCCTACAACTTTTATTTAAATTCCAATTTAAATGAAAATAAGACTTTCTCCCTTTGTCCTCCACCTCGGAGACCATTAAATCATTCAAGAGATTACATTTTTATGTGATTTTAATATTAATAATTTTTATTGATCAACGAATGCTAAATTAATTGCCTAGCTCACTATATACCACCCATCTGACGATATTATTAAATGATTTCACAATTAAATTGAAAGTTTTTGTTTCCGAGGGTAGCAGAATTTATATATATTGAAGGAGACTATAAAAGAGTGTGTCTTCTGCTGGAATTATAAATTTTATTTATAACGAGACTATAGTTTAAAATATTCACCCCCAGAAAATAACCCACAATGTCCACGATTGTTATATTCTCTTGCAAAAACTAAATTCATTCCCAAAAACTCACTCGAGTTAATAAATAAAATCAAAGATGTTGAAATTCCAGATAATGGTAAACTAATCTCTTTAGATATCACTAGTCTTTTTACAAATATTCCACCGGAAGAAACTCAAGAATTAGTTAACCAAATCATTTTTAAATGCCCTATAACTTACAAGCCGAAGCAAGACAAAATTTAACCGAATTGATGAACCTTTGTATCAACCACAATTTCTTTCAATTTAATAATAAAATATATAAGCAAAAGAATGGACTACCAATAGGTAGCCCTCTATCACCCCTAATCGCTCCCTGCCACCATCTTTCCCGCGACTTATAACCTTCAGCTATTTAAGACCCGTATCCACAGATGATTCACTTATAACCTTTCGCTCCCTGCCTCCATCTTTCCCGCGACTTATAACCTTCAGCTATTTAAGACCCGTATCCACAGATGATTCACTTATAACCTTTCGCTCCCTGCCTCCATCTTTCCCGCGACTTATAACCTTCAGCTATTTAAAACCCGTATCCACAGATGATTCACTTATAACCTTTCGCTCCCTGCCTCCATCTTTCCCGCGACTTATAACCTTCAGCTATTTAAGACCCGTATCCACAGATGATCACAGTGGATTCGAAACCGAAAGATACTGTGATAATCCAGGTATACATGCCTACTACATCATATGAGGACCAAGATATAGAAGAAATGTACGAACAAATTGAAAACCTGATGAAGCGCGTTAAAGGGGATGAAAATTTAATAATTATGGGGGATTGGAATGCAAGAGTAGGAAAAGGCAAAGAAGGAAAAGTGGTGGGCGAACACGTTCTAGGAAATAGGAATGAAAGGGGGGAAAGATTAATTGAATTTTGCAGTAAGCACAGTCTAGTAGTAGCAAACACACTCTTCCAACACCATCCAAGAAGGATCTACACGTGGAAAATGCCAAAAGACAAGGCGAGATCTCAAATAGATTACATATTAGTCAAACAAAGATTCAGAAATCAATTAAAGGACTGCAAAAGCTATCCTGGGGCTGATATATCTAGTGATCACAATTTAATTGCGATGAAATGCCAACTAAAATTTAAAAAACTAATAAAAAAGGGGGGTCGCGAAAAAACTGGGATATATCTAAATTAAAAAATAAGGAAACCCAAAAACTCTTCGAAAACGTAATGAATAAGAAATGAACAAGAATGGAATGATATGAAATCAAGTCTGGCCGATACAGCCAACGAAGTCCTTAAATCAAAGAAAAACGAAATTAAAAAGACATGGGTAACAGACGAAATACTGCAACTGATTGACGAACGAACAAAATTTAAGAACAGAAAAGACGAAGAAGGGAAAGAAACATATAAAAAATTAAGATGGAAAGTTATAAGAGAATGTAGAAAAGCAAAAGAAAAAATGATTCAAGAAAAATGTAAAGAAGTCAACGAAAATCTAGTATTGGGAAAAGTTGATGTAGCCTATAGGGCAATAAAAAGAAATTTTCAAGAAGACAAGCCAAAAAGCAAGAACATAAGAGATAAAGGAGGCCACATTATTCTAAACGAAAACGAACAGGCAAATAGATGGAAGGAACACCTAGAAGAACTCTATGGAGAAGAAAAAACAATGAACCCAATAGAAGAAGAAGAATCTGTGGACGAAAACGAATTAGGAGACCCCATACTCAGGTCAGAATTCGAGACAGCTTTGAAGGAACTAAAAAATAATAGAGCACCCGGAATAGACAATATACAAGCTGAAATCCTAAAGAACTCTGGAGAAAAGGCACGTGACAAACTTTTTGAACTAATTAGCAAAATCTATAAATTGGGAATCATCCCAAAAGATTTCGAAAAAAACAAAATAGTCACACTTCCCAAAAGACAGGCGCGGATAAATGTGAAAATTTCAGGACCATTAGCCTAACCTCACATGCCTCCAAAATCCTAACCAAAATAATCCAAAGAAGAATAGAACAAAGAGTTGAAGAAAATCTGGGGGAAGACCAGTTCGGCTTTAGAAGAAACAGAGGCACCCGAGAAGCAATTCTCTCTCTTAGACTAATAATAGAAAGGGCTTTTATCAGGGAAGAATCTGTCTACATCGGATTCATAGACCTAGAAAAAGCATTCGATAACGTCAATTGGGAAATTATGTTTAAAATATTAAAACAGGCGGGAATAAAATTCAGGGAGAGAAGACTAATCTACAATCTATATCAAAACCAGACGGCAATTATAAATATTGGAGATGAGCAAAGAGAAGCCAAAATAAAAAAAGGTGTAAGACAAGGATGTGTGCTGTCACCCATGATTTTCAACTTATACATAGAAGAAGCGATTAAAGAATTCAAAGACAAAATTGATACAGGTATCGAAATCCAAGGTCAAAAGATCGCTATGTTAAGATTTGCCGATGACATTGCCCTTCTAGGAAGCAATAAAAAAGAATTAGAGGACGCCCTGAATGGAATTAACCAAATCCTAATAGAAGAAATCAAAATGAAAATAAACAAGAATAAAACCAAGGTCCTAGTATGTACAAAAAAGAACAAACGAGACAGGAATGCATCAAAATTAACCAAGAAAACCTAGAAGGAGTTAAGGAATTCCGCTACCTAGGAAGTAAAATAACATGGGATGGGAGGAGCGAAAACGAAATTAAATCAAGAATTGCCCAAGCAAAAATGGGGTTTAATTCAAAACAAAAACTACTATGCTCCTCCTCAATCAGCTTAGTAAACAGGAAGTTGCTATTGAAGACATATGTATGGAGCATAGCCATGTACGGGTGTGAAACCTGGACAATTAGAAAAGCGGAGAGAAAGAGATTAGAGGCTTTCGAAATGTGGTGCTACAGAAGAATGATGAATATCAAATGGATGGATAAAATTACAAATGAAGAAGTTCTTGGAAGAATCGGAGAAAGAAGAACCTTGTGGAAGAGTCTGAAGAAGAGAAGAGGTCAGATGATGGGGCACACACTGAGACATGGGGGACTGCTTAGGGATATCTTGGAGGGGGAGGTGGGAAAGAAAAGGGGAAGGGGAAGACCCAGATTAGAATATTTCAACCAAATAATTGGGGATATGGGATGCCAGACATTTAGAGAGGTCAAAGAGCTGGCGGGGGACAGAGTCGAGTGGAGACGGATTGTTGCATCAAACCAGTCTTAGGACTGTATACTCAATGATGATGATTAGGATATGAAACAATTTTCAAAACAACATTAGGATCTGAAATTAGCAATAATAAGAAAGACAAAATTGAAAAAATGGACAAAAAAGGCGTCTATTCTATAACATACGGAGAATGTAATTCGACCTATATAGCAAAAACAGAACGAAATTTAAACACACGCATTTCGGAACACAAAATAATTTTTAAAGGGGGGGGGGGGGCAGGTCATAGTGCAATTGCAGACCATTTAATCTCCGAGAAACATTGTTTTCCAGATGAATCAAATATTAAATTAATTAGATCAGAATTCGATCCCTTAAAAATTAATATTTTCGAATCGTTGGAAATTTTAAAATCATATAATAATTCACCAAAAATATTCTTAAATCGAAAAATAGAAATTTCCGAAAGCTTTATCTTAAAAATAGCCTCGCAAATAAAAACCTCATTAACGCTACCTAGAGCCAAAAATAAAACAAGTATTAGTAGTGACAATTTTTAACTCAGCCAAGTGGAAATTTTCGCTTTTCATTCAAACATTAATTCCTGTGAATCAATTGTAATAGACTGATGAAGAGCGCAAAGCCCTCGAAACTATAGTCTCGTTATAAATAAAATTTATAATTCCAGCAGAAGACACACTCTTTTATTGCCTCCTTCGATTTCACAATTGATAATAGCAGAAAATTTCAATTGATTTTCTGCTTTAATATAAATTTTTTCTGTAATATAATCTTGTCAATACATTTATTTTTTTCCAGACAAAACTACTGAAACTACTGAAGACTATTTCTGTGATGAGTGTTTGTCTGGATTCCTATCATTGTCTGATTTCGAAAGACATATATTGGAAGGTCACTCGGAAGAAGTACTCTTCACAAGTAATGTGAACGACCAGAATTACAGTGTTGTAACCAAACCGGAACCTCTTATTGACATGACTACGCAGAAGGAGAAGGCTTCCAAAGTGACCACTCATAATCCTTATCATGAAGTAAAACCGTCGTTATCCTGTAATAACAAACATACAGGAAAACAGTCTATCGTCTGTGAACACTGCGAGAAGGCTTTCTCAAACAAAAATAATCTCAAAAACCATTTACTTATTCATAGAGGCGAAAAGCCTTTCGTCTGTGAACACTGCGAGAAGGTTTTCTCACAAAAAGGTGATCTCAAAAGCCATTTATTAATTCATACGGGCGAAAAGCCTTTTGTCTGTGATCAATGTGATAAACGTTTCTCTCGAAAAGGTGAACTCAAAAGCCATTTATTAATTCATATGGGCGAAAATCCTTTCGTCTGTGATCAATGTGATAAGCGTTACTTTGATAAGAGTTGCCTCAAAAGGCATTTACTAATTCATACGGGCGAAAAGCCTTTCGTCTGTGATCACTGCAATAAGGGTTTCTCACAAAAAGGTGATCTCAAAAGGCATTTATTAATTCATACCGGCGAAAAGCCTTTCGTCTGTGATCACTGCAATAATGGTTTCTCACAAAAAGGTGATCTCAAAAGGCATTTATTAATTCATACGGGCGAAAAGCCTTTCGTCTGTGATCACTGCAATAAGGGTTTCTCACAAAAAGGTGAACTCAAAAGCCATTTATTAATTCATACGGGCGAAAAGCCTTTCGTCTGTGATCACTGCAATAAGGGTTGCTCACAAAAAGGTGATCTCAAAAGGCATTTATTAATTCATACGGGCGAAAAGCCTTTCGTCTGTGATCACTGCAAAAAGGGTTTCTCACAAAAAGGTGATCTCAAAAGGCATTTATTAATTCATACGGGCGAAAAGCCTTTCGTCTGTGATCACTGCAATAAGGGTTGCTCACAAAAATGTGATCTCAAAAGGCATTTATTAATTCATACGGGCGAAAAGCCTTTCGTCTGTGATCACTGCAAAAAGGGTTTCTCACAAAAAGGTGATCTTAAAAGGCATTTATTCATTCATACGGGCGAAAAGCCTTTCGTCTGTGATCACTGCAATAAGGTTTTTTTACGGAAGGACCACTTTAAAAATCATTTGAAAAACCACTCCTAGTAAATTGACTTTATTACTTCTATTACAAATAATAACTAAATTAAATAAAAATCAGAAATGGTCAAAAGATAAATGAGGTTGCCCAGCTAATTACAAGGCAATTAAATACCAAGCCTTTGAAACTGATCTCTGACGACCAACAGTCATTTAGATTCAACAGTTGTGTCTACTTAAACTATTAGTTCTTCTCCTCTTGTCTATATTGTATGCTGCTTTTGTTAAATAATTAAACAACTTTCACTCTACGACATGTTCCAATATTTATTTTTCCCAAATTTTCTCTTTCCATCCAATCGTACCAATATTTGATATTGTTATATGTGTTGTCTGTGATGCCATAACATGACATTCCTTCAAAAGACAAGAACCTCCTCGTATCGTCCATTCGGGATTGGTCATTCACGACGAAACCATCATTCGATTCGATCCACAATCTGTTTCAACATGAATCTCACTGAAAAAGAAAGTATTGTTATATGTTGAGCAGCAAGGACCCCAATTGTATCATTGCATGGCAGTCTCTCCTCATTAAAAACTCATGATGTGGGTGCAATCGTCATTAAAGAAGCTCTCAATAGAGCAAATGAAATTTCGCAAGTCATTATGGGACAAGTGTTCCAAACGGGAGAAGGTCAAAATCCAGCGAGGCATGCGTCTTTCAAAGCTGGACTAGGGATTTATACTCCGGCCTATAATCTAAATATAGTTTGTGGCTCTGGATTACAGTTTGTCATGCTTGGGGTTCAATTGATTAGTGATGGAGACTCTGACATTGTAGTTTGCGGCGGAATGGAGTCCATGAGTCAAACTCCTCACAGTGTCTATATGCAAAAGAGTGTAAATTATAGCAGAGCTTGTGAATGTAAAAATTATAATAATAATAAAAGAAAAGAAAAATTTGATGAAGGAGCAAAAGATTTGGATATACTAAAAGAAGGGGTCTCAGTATGGATTCAGGAACAAGTTGGGTCAGCGTCAAAGCGATGGTTTCCAGGAAAGTGTATTAAACAACTAGGTGAAAGAGAAGTTATTTAGTGGAAAGAAATGGAATCTTCAGGAATTACTTTGCCTCCAGTATCAATATAATCTCTAAACGCATTGATACATCGCATCGATGATGTTAAATTAAATCTGGTGCATAATGACTGGATTTCATTTTCTCCATAGCCAATTTCAATATCTGCTGGCCACTCCGTTGGATCTAGTACTCGAAATTCACTTATCAAATCATTTTCTGTATGTAGTCTTCTAGTCATATTATTAATGAGACTTACAAGGAATTAATTTCTGTTAATAATAGTAATTTTTTTATTATCTGTTAAAGTTAATGTTCCTAATTTCATCACTTGAACAGCCTCTGATGCTTCTATGAGTTTGTTTCCTTTTTTAACGTCTTTTAGTGATTCCAAATAGCGAATAGTTCGACGGATTAGTTTGTCCGCATATACTATCGTTACACTTCTGTTCTGTAACGCTTCAGACAAGATGGAAAGTTCATACAAAACGGCATACATTAATGCCAAGTTAATTATAAACTGTTTAGACATGATATATTTTTTTAGACCAATGTATACACTCTGATCAGTTTTTGAACGAGTTTCATCAGTTGCGGCTTGATGAAAATGTTCAGCAAGAGATTTTAAATTTTGCCAAACTCCATTAACAGTTCTGAATGAACTAGCTATCCACCTTATTTTATTTTAAATCAATAGACGGACAAAAGTGTCCTTGTACACAATAATACAATTGAAAATGTTTACAAAAGTCACAAAAATAAATAAAGGTGAAGTGATACAAATCAATAATATACAAAAACTTTAAATAATCAAAAAAGATAATACAAACATTCATAAGATCAAACAATACATACAAATCAATAAAATACAAAAACTTAAGAAATAATCACAAAAAGATATACAAATATACATAAGATCCAAAGAAAGAAAAACACAGAAAAACAACAAAAAACAATTACAATAACAAAAACAGAAACAAAACAAAATACAAATTAAGATTAAAATGTCACGGAGATATAACACTGGCAGACAGCAGGCAAGGCATCATCAATCATCAATCACAGGCTGGTCGATCTCTCAAAACAGATTGATTTTAGGGATTCTATAGGGTCATGGAAGATGTCAAGGCGATGCGAGATCCGATTAGCAGATCTCTGAATTCGGTCAATCGCGTTGGCATAACCATAATTTGTGTTATGGAAGGGAATTTCAAATAGGTTATTTGACCTGGTTCTATGCATGGGGAGTCTAAAGTTAATCATGCCAAGCAATACAGGACAATCAATTTTACCATTGACAAGTTTTGAAAGAAAGGTTATATCGAAAAAGTCGCGTCTAGCCTCAAGGCTTTGCAGATTCAAGAGAGACATAATGGCATCATAGTCAAGATCCGAGATGTTCATACCGAGCCTGTGATTAATAATACGCAGGAATTTATGTTGAACTCTCTCTATAGCAGATATGGTTTGCGTAATGCGGACTCCATATAATGGTGCTATATTCAAGTTGACTTCTGACTAATGAGGTATATAGTATTTTTAGAACCTTAATATTTTTGAATAGCTTGGTTGAACGGGATATAAAACCCAACATTTTTCTGGCCTTACTCACCTTAGCCTCAACATGGGGAACATAGGTCAATCTAGAGTCAAGTAAAATGCCCAAGTCACAGATTCTATCAACTCGTGTAAGTTTTGCACCAGCACATGAATAAGAGAAGTCTATGAGTTCAAGAGTCCGATAAAAACTAATAACCTTACATTTTCCCAGATTAAGGGATAATCCATTATCTCGGCACCACATATCAAAGACCTCGAAGTTTTCCTGCAATATCAAGCAGTCATCCAGGGATTTAACTGTTTTGAAGATTTTCAAATCGTCAGCAAGAAAGAGAATTTTGACATTAGAGAAAATAGTAGATGCGTCGTTAAAGAATAGTAGGAAGAGGAGAGGTCCAAGGTGGGAGCCTTGGGGCACTCCCGATGTTACAGAGAATTCGTCAGAGAGGTGTCCTTTAATTCGCACTCTACAGCTTCTTCCTTGAACATAACTTGATATCCAAAGAAGCATAGGGCCCTGGACACCAATATGCTCTAATTTTAGAAGAAGAAGGTGATGATTGACCGTGTCGAAGGCCTTGCTCAGGTCGGTGTAGATTGAATCCACCTGTAGATGATTCTCAAGGGCCTTGTTTAGAAAGTTTTCATAGATAAGCAAATTAGTTGTTGTTGAGCGACCTTTCAGAAAACCATGTTGGTAAGGGGATATTATATTTGAAAGTAGAGGTGTTAATTTATCTGTAATAATCGAGTCAAATAACTTTGGGATGGCCGATTGTGTGCATATCATAAAACACGTCCTATTTTTTTAATTTCTTCTCCCAAATTTTCCGCGTTGATTTTTAGGAGATTGATGATAAATGGTATATAATTTATCCATAAATAGGTATGTGAAAATGGTTAATACCATTTACTTCCGCGACAGTATCGTTAACAGAGAGCTCCAGACGAATGAATAGCGCTGCAACCTCAGGGCTGTTTAATCAAATCACAGCAAAAATAAATAAATAAACTCATTAATTAATTCAAAAAATTAAATAATTAATATTCAATCAGCTTGTTTCTCTTAAAAACTCAATAAGTATTGATAATTTGATAATTCAACAGTCATTAAGATAGCTACAATTATGTATTAGCTGGAAATTTAAATAAAAGATGAATCCAAAAACTAAAATTTGTATCTTCTTAAGCTAAATAGAATTAAAACAGGTGTCATCCCAGATAGCAAGTGGACTTGCCGCAAACTTAACTTTTGTTTGAATTTAAATTGTCATGTCAAATATGACAAGATAAGTTTGTGGTAATTTTGCAGCAATCTTGAATGTTCAAGGGTGAATTAGTAAGCTGAATTAGTAGCTTTCACTTTTGACACATCAAACTTGTTGCAGGTTGGATTCAAGTTTAAATTGCTATCTGGGATCTAATAGTAAATTAATTTATTAACAACATTAACCTTTTTGTTGTTATATATATTTTATATTTCATCAAACTTAATTAAAAAACTATATATCTATATATCTCTCCCAAAATCAAATTGTACCTAAGTATTTACTAATTGAATTATCTGAAATAATTGTATTTTAATTAATCCATTTTCAAGATGAGATTAATTTACAAATTATATTTTCGAAATTTAATGGGAAATTGTTAAAAGGGGATATACCTATGTCACATATATATTTGTTTGCAAAATAACTTTATCTTATGTTTTCTTTAATCTTTTGGTCAAACTGTCATACAATTTTTACTCAACTATTATATAATAATCAACAAACAATAGATAGGCTCTTCTTTTATACTATATATACTTAAAAAAAAAAACGTTCCGGACTCCGGTTCACGGTTCGGAAAAACAAGCCGGTTCGTTCCGGTTCGGGTTCGGTTCAAACCCTTGTTTATAATAATACATATAAAAATTCGTCAAAAATTAGAAGAAAAAAAATCAGCAATTCTTTTTAATTTTTTCAGCCAATTCTCGTTATCAGAAATCATCTTTAGTTCAGGAACGCGTTCCTGTCCAAAAAGGTAGTACCGGAGCGTTCTGGCTCGACAACACCACTGGTACCACCCATAAGGTACCCTCTTTCCAATAAAAAAAGAATCATTAAAATCGGTTCATAAACAAAGAAGTTATGCCTGAACAAACATCTCAAAAAAGGTCCAATCCCAATGAAAAAAAAAAACAGGACCAATCGGAAGCTAGACTGAGCCCAATGCAAAAAAAAATCATCAAAATCGGTTCACAATTGGAGGAGCTATGAGGTAACATATACACAAAAAAAAATTCAGCCGAATAGAGAACCTCTTCCTTTTTTGAAGTCGGTTAAAAAATCTAAGAGAAACGTCACCAAAACATTTCGTAGATAATAATTAAAAAAATTCAATTCTCTACTGAAATAGGCTATAAAACTATCCCATTCTTGGATCTTAAAATATCAATAGAAAATAATAAGATTCAATATGCAATTTATAGAAAACCTAGCTTCACAGATACCGTCATTCCATATTCTTCGAACCACCACCTAAACACCAAATTGTCAGCCTTTTATTCAATGTTTCACCGTCTCATAAACATCCCATTGTCCCCCGAAAACTACAATTTAGAACTTAATACTATCCATCAAATAGCAGAAAACAACTGCTATCCCTCAAGCATAATAAAAAATATCCTCCGAAAACTAACATTTAGAAAAACCCTGGCCCTAATTGAACCACCTCCCCCTCAAACAGACAAAATTTATAGAAAACTTCCCTTCATCTCTGATCAATTTAATAGACCAATAGTCACTTTCTTACACAAACAAGGTATCACCCCAGCACTATATAACAACTTTAACCTGTCATCTATATTAGTTAATAATAAACTTGATAAAATTGACCCAAAGGAGAAATCTGGTGTTTATAAACTTGAATGTCAAGACTGCGACTCGTTTTATATTGGTCAGACGGGCAGAACTTTCAAAACCCGGTATAAAGAACATTTGAGTTCGTTAAGAAAGTTGCAATCAGACACCATACAGAGTGATCCAACCTCCGCCTTCGCAGACCACCTTATTGAAAATAATCACTCACCTTCACCCCAAAATCCTATACCACTACACTTCGCCTCTAAAAGCCGAAAACTAGACCTGTTAGAATCAACCGAAATTAAGAAAGCTATAATTGAAAAAGATAAAATTCTCAATAACCAGCAGGACATTAGAAATTCCACAATAATAGATCTACTAATTAACAAAAATTAAAAAACTTAAAAAAACTTAACCTCAGTCTCTCTTAAATATATACTATTTCCCAAAATACAATCAAAATTAAATTCAAATCACGCGCCTTCAGTCTTTAAAATAAATGACATTTTGATATATGAGATAACCACAAAAATTGTTGTATATTGTAATTTATCTCATCTAATTTATCCCTATTATATTTTATCTTAATTCTTCATCTCTATATATTATTTAGGCTTATTTGTAAACTGATATTTATAATTAATTTTGTGTCTATGACTTAAATTTGTAATTTTACTTTCTAATTTTATTCTAAAAAGACTTTATATTTATACTTGTAATTTTTATTTATATTAATATTCATATTTACTTAGATTTCTTATATTTACATTTATATATTTTATAATTAAAAAAGAAAAATCTTTGTAAAACAATTTTTTAAAAAATTTTTTAAATTTTAAATTTTCATTGGTGTTTTTCTTGTGTAAGATTTGAATGTTATATTTTGTTATATTGGTAACCATGATTTGAATGTCAAGAATGGCGACCACTCGTTCAATTATTATTAGTTTTTTAACCTGTAAACTCCTGATGATGGACTAATAATCCGAAATATATTGAGTTTGTATAAACCTCTTTGAGTTTTATTTCATTCACTGTGAAACTACACACCCTTTACTCTATTAACTAACATCATGTTTCACCTAAAACCTACACCACTTTCCATAAGTAAAATTAAAAAGATTGAAGGAGACAAGAAAAGAGTGTGTCTTCTGCTGGAATTATAAATTTTATTTATTTATAACGAGACTATAGTTTAGACTATAGTAATAGACTGATGAAGAGGGCAAAGCCCTCGAAACTATAGTCTCGTTATAAATAAATAAAATTTATAATTCCAGCAGAAGACACACTCTTTTCTTGTCTCCTTCAATATATAAAAATTCTGCTACTCTCGGCAAAAACTTTCAATTTAAAAAAAGAATCCAGTTTATTTCTTAAAAAATTAAATCTCAACAAAAACACTTGTGTAAAAAAAGGGCAAGTTTGATTAATAAAAACCGTTTGCCAAAAAAATTAGTGAGATCTAATGTGCTGCCAAGTTCAACATCATAAATTTATTAAATGAGTCGAGAATATATTAGTAACTTCAATTAAAACGCATGTTTTCCATTTCACATATCCCTCTATATTTTTTATTGATTTCACATTTTAAGTTGAAATTATTTTCCTAAAACTTGGCTTTTACGTATTAAATTATTATTATTATTGTTTGATAGGGTCTCCACCTCTCCCTATTAATGTTCATAAATTCTAGATTTTAAATACGATTTTGTCTGTGACAATCTAAGCAATCCATTTTGTAAACTAAATTATTTTGTTTTAAGATTCGATTTGAAAAATTCTTTTTTAGGCCTAATTTTTGAGGATGTTCTATTTTCTTGAAATAGTTTTTTTTTTTTCTTAAGAATGAACATAACACAGTCATTAAAAATAAAATAAAAAATACATTAATAGTTATATAAGTATGTATAGCTGGTTTAAATGTTGACGGGAATATTACTAATAATAATATTCCCTTGATATATTCGGATAAGCCTTTTATGTATGGGAAAAAGATGTTTCTGAAATATTCGTTATTATTGTCAAAAATTATAAATAAATCAATTCTCATTAAAATTAATACTAAAATAAGCTGACGTGTTCGGATGTGGCCATCCACTTGACTTTACCATATATAGGTACAACCTGGCCCCTAAAATTATTTATAATCATGTAGGGGGAGTTAGTTTGTGCATTTTTAGATTTCTGGGGTCCCACTGATTAAGTATAAAATTGAGTTTGGTACAAGGGCATAGATTTTCATTTTTTGACCCCCTCCCCATTTTGGGCGGTTAATTTTTGCATTTTTAGATTTCTGGGGCCCCACTGATTATGTTTACAAAATTTGGTTGAGTTTGCTCAAATGGCCTAGATTTTTAATTTTTAACCCCCCTCCACCCTTAATTTTGGGTCGATATTTACCAAAATCTAATCAGCTCTTAATCTCAATAGACCAAAACTTCGTGTAAAATTTCGTTTTGATATTCACACTAGTTTTTGAGCTAGCTCGTCCACAAAATTTAGTAACGCACAGACTAACTAACTAACTAACAGACCATTTGATAAAACAATTATTATATCGAAAAAAATAATTTTTTCGATGTTCACTTATTTGGGCTTTTTTGTAGAGCGAAATGCCATGGTTTCGCTCAATTTTTTTAATCAAAATAGTTTCAGCCGTTTTTGAGATATTTCGAAAAAAATAAGGAAAAAAACCCACTTTTTTCATGCCCGATTACAATACTTGATCATAACCTGTATGGTAAAGTAAAAATTCAAACTTGGCACACAAATGCATTTTATACAATCAATCATGGGTATCTACATAAATTACCAACTATGTTCAAGAGGGTTCAATATTAATTTATTTCAAACTATGAAATGTGTAGGTGTGAACGATAATATATCGTCGCCTTAGAGTGTACCATATATGGTCTGAAAACGAATACGAGGTGGACCATATTCGAAACATGTAGCCAAGCATGTATTAAAATAAATTAGGGTGTATAAAAAATCATTTTAAATAAATCTCGTGAGTTTAATACACTCTAAGGCGACGATATCTACAATTTTGAGTGAATTACATGGCGATTCCGTTCGCTCGGCGTTTAAATTTACTTAATGACTAATGAGTCTAATTCAAAAATAAACCCTCGATATACGGACCAGAGGGTTCCGTATTGCATTTCTGTTCAATCTAAAATTTATTTATTTTTGTTATTTATGCCCAAAGGCATCTGAAAAATGGAAAGAAAAGTTTTGAGGTGAATTAAATTTTCAAACATGCCGGAGAGTAAGATTTGTTTAATATTAAAGATAAATAATCATACAATTGTCACAAGGGGGAAAAGTTCAAATATATATATGTAGTTTCAGGGATAGAATTATTTCCTTACTAGACTCATGGGTTGAATTTAAATGACTGTAGGGCGTCAGAGATCAGATTTAAATGTTTCACTTCTGATGAGTTGAAGCCTTGTAATTAGTTGGGCGACCTTCAAAATGTCTTTGTCATTTCTGATATTACATTAATTAATTTATTCCTATTAATATGTAGAGAAAAATTCTGTTTTGATTCAAAGAGTAATAGATTAAAACATCTAGGTGTGGATTTTCAAATGTTTATTGAGATTACCCTTTATTGAAAAACGCTTACCACAGTGATCACAGACAAAAGGCTTTTCTCCTGTATGAACCAATAAATGTCTTTTGAGATCACCCTTTTGTGAAAAACGCTTATCACAGTGATCACAGACAAAAGGCTTTTCTCCTGTATGAACCAATAAATGTCTTTTGAGATCACCCTTTAGTGAAAAACGCTTATCACAGTGATCACAGACGAGAGACTTTTCGCCTGTATGAACCAATAAATGTCTTTTGAGATTACCCTTTATTGAAAAACGCTTACCACAGTTATCACAGACAAAAGGCTTTTCGGCTGTATGAACCAATAAATGACTTCTGAGATGACTCTTGTGTAAAAAACGTTTTTCGCAGTGATCACAGACAAAAGGCTTTTCTCCTGTATGAACCAATAAATGACTTTTGAGATTACTCTTTTGTGAAAAACGCTTACCGCAGTGATCACAGACAAAAGGCTTTTCGCCTGTATGAACCAATAAGTGCATTTTGAGATTACCCTTTAGTGAAAAACGCTTACCGCAGTGATCACATATAAATGTTTTTTCTTCAGAGTGATTCAACAGATGTTTGTTAATATTATTTTGACATGAGATATTTTTGTTATAATCATCACTTCTGTTTGATTTGCTATTAGAATGAGTTGCCAAACTTTGATTAGATTGTTTTGATTTCAATTTTTCTGGATCGTTAGGACAGGGTAGAGACCGTTTGGCGGTATGATATTGATTATGAACAGTCGCCTCAAAAGCTTTCTCGCTCTGTGGAGACATGTCAATAAGAGGTTCTACTTTGGTTTCATCACTGTGATTCCGATCACTGAGGTTACTTGTAAATAGTACTTCTTCCGAATGGCCTTTCTGTTTATGGCTTTCAAAATCAGACAATGTTAGAAATCCAGATAAACAATCTTCACAGAAATAATCTTCATTAGTTTCGTTTTTAGTTTGATTAGTTGTGTCTGTAAAAAAATAATTTTATTGATGAGATGATATTGGAGAAGAAATTCAAAATAGAGATAAAAAGTTTATTGTTATTTTCTGTTATTGTCAATTGAAAAATCATTTAATATTATCGTCAGTTGGCTTGTATATTGTGATCTAGGCCAGCGAAAGTATGTAGAGGGCCGGGAAAATATTAGGATTTTTTAAGTTTTTTATATCTTTACAAATAAAAAAAATGAAAATATGTTACTAGTTATTTTTATAAGTGATACATATATAAGTGACAGATGAATTTAATGACATCTCAATATTCTTAAACGTGGTTAATTTAAATGAAAATGTTGAGCGAATAGGTAAAATTGACCCAAACGTTATAGACAGACAAAATTAAAATTTGATAAAACCGTACCTATACATATTATTTATTATTAAGTCTGGGATTACAATTAATATGCTATATAGCAAATATACTTTCATTTGCAAATATACCTATTTCTCAAGAAAAATCAAATTTGGCCATTTATTTTAACAACAAAAATAGGATTTCAAAACTTTCTTACTTGGCAGACATCTTCACCATTCCAAGCCAACTAAATTTATCTATGCAAGGAAATCAACACAACATTTTTTCGACGCGAGATAAAATAGAGGCGATGAAAATGAAACTTCGTACCTACATGGATTCGAAAAATAGAATCGAATGTTTCCAAATTATTCTCAAATGGTTACAGATAATTGTGAATTTGATCAAGAACATGCAAATTATTTAATTCAATGTCATCTCTAAAAATTAATTGACAAATTTGACAAATAGTGAAATTGATAGAAAATTGTGGATTCGAGAACCCTATAATAACTGGGATATTACCAATTTATCACCAACCCACGATCACAATCTAATTGAATTGATCAAGGATTTAAGTTTTAATTCACTTTTCAAGAGAAAAAGATTGGTACAATTTATTTTTTTGTGAAAAATTCTATTTGATTTTTAGTTATACGGTACGTTGGCAGCTTTTAGCCACGTAGCCACAACGTATTCTGGTTTTGAAACCTACCTAGTAATTTATATCTCAACCAAAACATTCTGTGAAAAAACAGGCCAAGTTCGAAAAAATAGTGAAATCTAATGTGTAGCCAAGTTGGTTTTGCTGACCTGTCAGTGAGTGAGTGAGTGCCAAAATTAGCTATATTCTCAGGTCCATATCTCAGAATCTATTTAAGCTATATTATTGAAATTTGGTACTCTCCTCAAGATGGATTACATAATTAGATGTGTTACTTTCTTCCCTTGAAAGTAGAAGGGAAATTTTTGATCTCAGATTTTTCAGGGGGGCCCTCCACGGTAGTCTGGCGATCCCAGGGCTGGATATCTTTTACAGAGTGCCTCGCCCTGGTTTGAGACGGTTCGAGAGTTTTTATTCGGAGCGACCCAGGAGTGCTATCGCCGATTGCCAGATGTATCGTGACGGCTAATAATAATGACCACCTTATTGATTTCTTCTGGAAAGATGGCCAAGCCCAACCCTTTTTTCAGCGTTGATCTATTTATTTAATATTTTACCCAGTAGCCTATATTCCCAGTCAAATATTTATTTATTTTTCTTGACCATGGCGGTTTCCTGCCTATTTATTTATTTATTTTTTATTCATTGACTACGGCAACTTCCTGTCTACTTATTTATTTAACTGTTTTTTTTAAATTATTTATTTTTAAACAACAATTTCTTTAAACCCAGTGACATATTCTATTTATTTTTTGTTTTATTTATTTGATTATTTATTTATTTATTCTTCCCAGTGTATTTATTTATTTATTTTTATTATTTGGACGACATGCGGTATTCCCTTTTTTATTGTTATTATTATTATTTTATTCTTGGTCGCAGCATACTAAGGTTTCACACCGTTCAGCTGTGGCCACACCCTGAGCCACTCAACCGGATCCTGAGTGGGAGGATCGGTGGGGGGGGGGGGGGTACTGGCCGCGAAAATATTTTAGGATTTTAAGGGGGACGCGACTAATAAAAGGCTAAGTCCCACTGATCTAGGAAATTATTTAATTGTTGCATTGATTTGAAAGTGTAATTCCTTGAATGTTCTAATGATCGCCAAGATGGAGGACAAATGAACAGAGGCTTATTTTCATCTAAATTCTAATTTAAAGTCAAGTTAATCAAATAAATAAAATTACCTTCAGCTGATGTATTTATTCTCAATTGAAATTTCAATTTTAAAATCAAATGTAGTTTCCTATGGATACATTTCTTTTGATGTTTGTTCAGGAAGTCTTCACTAATATACATTGTCTGACAATCGCTGCATAAGAAATGTGGCCCTGAAAAAAATAATATTGCTTTTTATATAGATAGATATTAATGTTCATGGATACTAGCAAGCTAAACTCGAGCACAAGGGAAAATATAACTTTATGAACCGATCTGGACTTGATTGGAAATGAATTTTTTTTTAATATTTAATTAGGTACTTACGTATTAACGCCACCGCAGCTAGATTTGGCGGTTTTTAAATTTCGCCAATCTACACCTAAAGTTTGTTTGGGAACGCATTTTTTTTATCTAATCAAACCGAGATCATAAACCGAACCTATTCAAGTTGTTT
Organism: Forficula auricularia; assembly: GCA_024734495.1. NCBI lineage: Eukaryota > Metazoa > Arthropoda > Insecta > Dermaptera > Forficulidae > Forficula > Forficula auricularia. The sequence goes on from JALMQS010000804.1 coordinate 111,862, forward strand.
TTTGACAGAGGGGAACTGATTTATTCTATTTTATGATTTATCTCAAAAATTTTAGGTGTAGATTGGCGAAATTTAAAAAGCGCCAAATCTAGCTGCGGTGGCGTTAATACGTAAGTACCATTAATTATTAAAGTTGTTATCAGGAAATAAGGACTATATTTTTTATGCAAATATTTTATATTTTATTGCCAATGTTTCATCAACTTTGTTGACTTCTTCAGGGCTCAAATAATTATCTTCCTTGGATATTTGTCATTTTTATAATTCTTTCTTGCTAAACATAGCAAGGCAACTAAGAAAGAATTATCTTCTTCTTTATTATAGGCTTATCGCCTGTTCTTCTACACACGGCTCACGTCTCAGTGGAAGAGGACGCCCAGCTTTCTTTCCACCTCTTCGGCGGTCTGCCCCTAGGTCTCTTGGATGTTGGCCTTCCACCCCGGGCTATTTTGATTAGTCCTTCCGCGTTGGCTCTATCCACATGTTCGTTCCAGTACCGACACAGATCTTTTGTCCATTTGACGATATCTTGGATCTCACACTCTTCTCTGATATCCTTGCTCCTTATTTTGCCCCATAGTGTTAGGCCGAGTATGAGACCTTAGCGTCTTCACCTCCGTTGTTCTTAAGAGCTGCTCCGTTGTTGTTGTGTCGGCTCGGGTCTCAACAGCGTAAGTGATGATAGGTCTTACAGCTGCTTTATAGATCTTCACCTTTGCCTCCGTGCTCATGAATTTGTTCCTACAGACAATGTCTTTAAGGCATCCTGATATCCTGGAACCTCTAATTGTTTGGTCCTTTTACTCATTATACAGGTTGCGATCACTAGTGACATTGCATCCAAGATATTTGAATGTCATTACCTGTTCAACCATCCTATTTTTGAATTCAAGTTTGCAGCGAATTGGATCTTTTGAGACGACAAGCGATTTTGTTTTCTCGACAGAAACTTGCATATTAAATTTCTCCGCGATGTTGCCGAATTGGTGGAAGAGTCTCTGTAGAGCGTTTTCAGATTCAGTAATAAGAACGGCGTCGTCAGCGTAACAAACAATATTAATATCTTTTTCTCCTAGGTTGTATCCTTTCATTCCTTTAATGTGTGATATTAATTCATCCATGATTAGATTAAAGAGAGCAGGACTTAAAGAATCGCCCTGTCTTATTCCAGAAAATTATTCCGTTATAATTTTAGTTTCGGTGTCGGAATTAATATGCCTAATTAGGGCTATAAGATCTGAGGGGATGTTAAGAAATAATTATAAAAATGACAAATATGCAAGGAAGATAATTATTTGAGCCCTGAAGAAGTCAACAAAGTTGATGAAACGTTGGCAATAGAATATAATTTATTTGCATTAAAAATATAAGTAGTCCTTATTTCCTGAAAACAATTTTAATAATTTAATCGATGGACATAAATAATCAAAATAAAATAATTAATATATTATAGAATATAATATATTATATATATTAATAATGTGCATAAGATTTTGAAAATTTGAGGTGGTAATAAACTTTCTCTAGTTACTAATTTAATTTAAAACAATTTAAGAACATCAACAATGATCAATGTAGATAACAATTATTAATTTATTTAATAAATAAACAAAACATTTTATTTATATTCCATGACATTTGAAAACTAACCTGTATAAGTTGGAAATTTGTGCTCAGACATAATGAATATATTCTGATCAATTTCAAATTATTAATCACTAAAAGATTATAATATAGAATGGAATAAAAGTCTTTTAATTTAATAAAACTATATATTTTAATATGAGTATAAAATAATATATTTTTATGTTTTCAGATGATGAAAAGAAAGCAATAATAATCCCGCCAGATGTCAGGTCAGAGGGCCCTCAATGAAAAACTTCCCGCCCTCTCTTAAATATAATTCATTTTAAATAAATATGTATTGTTCTGTTCTGTTGGCGATTTAAAATTATCTATATTTTATAAAATAAATTACGAATAATAATAAAATATTTTTGTAATCTTCTAAAAATAAAATTTTAGAATCTTGAAGCTTCCTCAGTTTTTTTTTTTAATATTTTCTAGTAGGGTCTTTTGCTCGCCCCCACTAATCCCCATCCACCCACTGACCCTATCCTTTCCCCTAGACCCACCTCCGATCATCATATACACACCGCAAAGCCTATTCATTCTTCTGAATTTTTTATCTAGTTAGACCAAATGTCTTGCTTCAATATTAATTATGAAACTTCGCGGCGCACCTGTGAAGAAACTGAAGGTCCCTGGTGCGCCGCGGCGCACATTTTAAGAACCTATGCTATATATACAGTTCTTCATAAAACTCTACATCCCTTGTTGAATTTTTTTTTTTTGTTGAGTTGTCTTGCTAAATATTTTAAGCTGTTATTATAGTCTAAATTTTAATTTTCTCATTAATATATCAAAGAATAATTGATACGTCAACAAGAATTATTTTGACCGCGCTGATTTGAAAAAAGGATATTTTTATCTCGCGAGACTACTGCGGATTACGCTATTGGAGTCTGCGGAGTATTAAGTCTGGACCAAGAGAGAAAAAGATGTAATCCACTTAGCTACAATCCAACGTCATTTCGCGTATAGCCCGCTAGACATTCGGATGGATCACCAAGTGAATTTGAAATCTCAGATGTTATATATTCGATCTCCCAGTCCAGAGCGCTAGATCTATTAGCATGTATGTTAGATGCCTGCCATTAATTAACTGAAGGTTTTCTACATTTTATTCGATCGCGACTCTAATGTAGGGAATTTTTGTCAAATATTGAGTGAAAATAATATTTGAACTTATATATTTCTAACTTGAAATAATGATATTAAATAAATTTTAATTTTCTCATTACTCGCGAGATAAAAATATCTTTTTTTCAAATCAGCGCGGTCAAAATAATTCTTGTTGACGGAAACATTGGGCAACATTGGGCAACATTGGGCAACAATGACTTCTGTCAAACAGTCAAAATGGAGTTGTTAATCAAAAAAGTTTAAGAAGCCCTGGTCTAGTCTATTCCCCCCCCCCCACCCCCAACTAGGCTTTCTCTCCGATCTTGAGACAGGTGTTTCAATTTCTTCCACTCTATTCTGACGTAATTGTAATGGGTGACTTCAACACGGATTTCGCCCCATACTTACCCGTTAAGATTTATTTGAAGAATCTTTTTGATATGTTGAGGTTTTACCTGTGCAGTGGCGGATTTAGGCCTAGGCCAGCGAGGCCGCCTGGGCCTAGGGCGGTAACATTTGAGAGGCGGCAAAATTTTTAAGGTGGCTAAAATTAAGAAGGCGCTTGAACCTAAAAAAGGAATAAATATTGTAAATGCAGGATTATATTTGTTTCAGGGTAGATAATTTTTATAAATTTCTACTAAAGAGACATATTATTAAATTTTTCTCTCAGTTCAATGGCTGATTGCAGTTCTGTGCATTCAATCAGAAAGTTTTTGCAGGTAAAATATTTGTACATATACCTATGTATACATATAATTATTATTATCATTTCCGTCCAAAATTTGTATTAATTTAAAAGTTTATATTCGGAAAATAAGGACAAGTTTTTTATGTGTGACTTTTTTAATTATCCACCAACGTTTCGTCGACTTTGCCGACTTCTTCAGGGCTTCAAATAGTCATGTCCCACATGATTTTAGGCAATATTGAGGAAACTGAGCTCTTTGAGCTTCCAAGAATATCCAATTTGTTTCCATTTTATTGTTGTAGAATGCTTCTGGAATATAACATAATAAATTATATATTAATAATGTTTCATTAGGAATATAATAATTTAATTAATCAAGTTTGTTAACAGGTATTTGGACGGGAAAGTAGCGAATCAAAAAATTCTTATCGATTTCCGCGACGTTTCGCCAATTTTATTTCGGCTTGATCAGGCGTCTCAATGATTATAATTACTTGTAAGATATAATAATATACTATATATATTGATCTAGATTAATTTGTAACAACGCTAAGAGAAATTTCTCTAAAAAATTTCCCTCTTGACTAGAATCGAACCTACAAACTCTTGAACTAAGGTCATCTGCTCTAACCCTAGCCTAGACCAATATGTAAGATTAATATTTAATACTTAATTTCTGTTACTAAAACTATAAATTTTTGATTTAGACTTTGTGTCGAGATAATATTGTATTCATTTGAACTCGAATGAAAATGGAAAAACACCAATTGATTTTAAATTAAAAAACATTGAATATATATTAATTAACGAGGCAAATTTGAAATATAATTGTCAGTTCGGATTTTAAACTGACAGCTCCAATTGATTTTCATTAACCAGGCAAATTTGAAATATAATTTTAATTTGCACTCGAATTTTGAAATGAAAGACTCTAAAAGACTTTAAATTAAGAAACATTAAATATATTTTTTGTAATTAATTAAATTAATTGAACCGCGTAAATTTGAATAATTTCCATGATTCAGCCTGCGAATTTTTTGCAGTTCATAAATCATTTCATTATTTTTGTTTTGAAAAGGAAAATGAAATTTAAATTTTAAATTTAAATATATTCATAATTATTCCACCCCCCCCCCCCCGCCACTCAAAAAATTAAAGAGGCGAAACTTTTAAGAGACGATGTATTTTCGGTAGTTTACGGGTATACATTTGGAGTGTGGTTTTTTAAGAGGAATAAAATTTTTGGACCGAGACGCTGCCCGCCAGGGCACCAGCTCGGAGGGCCGAGCTGAGGGCGTGCCGAAGGCACGCACGAAAAGCTCGTAATATAATAATATGCACATATTGTTTCTGAATTCACTCATTGTATTTTTTGTATTCTTTTTTTATGGCTCGAATACCCGCTTAATTTATTACCAATAAGAAAGATTCGAATGACTAAAGATTATCGAGGCTTTTACGCGGAATTATTAAAATTACGTTTTGTCTCCTCTTGATGGAAATCTATGATCATGTTATTTGTAAATGAGCATACATTTCTATTTTTTTTTGTTTTTTCTTTGTTTGTTAATTATTAATTTCTTTTAATTGATGATTTGTATTTATGTTTATTAATTGCTGTAGTTAATTTGTATTGATGTTTTGTTGAGCTAGCCACCGAGGACTTGTGCCTCCTGAGGGCCAGGTTGTATGTCGCAAAGTGTTTTTACTCACTAACTGTATTGGGATGGCCAATCCAGATGACAGGCACTGACAGTGGCTGTCATTTGATTGGCCATCCCATTGGCTCCATTTTACCATCTACCCTTTGGTTAGTGGTGTAAAAAGCATTTACTTTGCGACGTACAACTGGCTCAACCTAAAGCAGGTCGAGTAATAAAGATTTATTTATTTATTATTATTATTATTATTATTATTATTATTATAGCATTCACTTAAATATTTTATTTTATTCAAGTGAATGGTATAATAAGTATTAATTAAAAATTAAAATTATGGCCCTCTCCACCCACGTGTCGTGCTGAGTGAGCTAAGAAGACCGTTTGGTTGTTCTCCTTACTTATAGCTTACTTTATATGAACCCGCTAACTCGCGGGTCTAACTCTGGTCTTGTAGTTTCCAGTGAGGAAGAGATGCCGTCCGTAGTGATCTCGAAATAGTATTTGGATAAACCACTTGTTGAAATAAAAATTACTGGAAAGAAGCAATTGAATTTCATTCATCCTCTTTAAAAAAGTTAAAAATTAATTTACAATAAGTAATAAATAATAATGTAAGTATTACCTATGTAAGTATATCTAATATAAATGTAGAATATAAAAGTTGAAATATACCTTATATAATATATTATATGATGTATTGTCAGTTGGTCATTTGGCCTAGGTATATAAAAGTAATATAAATATATGTAATTTTTGTTTTTCAGAGGATGAGAAACAAAATAAGTGTTTGTTTACGACTTATCAATTTCAACGTTTCGCCACTTTTATTGCAGCTTCTTCAGGCTCTACAAAGGAGCAAATACATATATAAAAATAAAATACATTCAAAAACAAAAAATCACTCAACTCAAAATCAATTTAATATACAGGGTGCATAGGAAAGTCCACTTTAACCTGAAAATACTTGCGAACGGAGAGTGCTACAGCCACGCAAGTGAGGTAACGGTATAGTAAAGCGACTATGCCCGACCTAATGCAAACGACACCAGCGCCCCTAGTGGCGAAATTTGGAAGTTCACCATTGCAAATCGAAAACGGAAAGAGATAGAGAAAAATTTACAATTAGAAAGTTTTAGAGCATCAATTAATTAGTACGAAACGATATTTTCCATATCGATTTTATTTTTATTATCGATTTGCGATATCTGCCATCAATAATTTATGCTATGAGATTATGTTGTTTGTATCAAGCGAGCGCCAACACCTTTTAAACTAAAAATTTTAAATGCATTGGAAATTAAAGTTTTCGGAGCATTACAGTACAGTACAAAGTCACAAACTGCATTTGCACACTGCTACATTTCCGAAATGTAAATATGCTTAGAGTAGAACAGTCGCGCATAGATTACGGACATTTTTGGATACAGGCAGTAATTTATCTTATCCGTGTAAACCAAATATCTGTTTCGTACTAATTAATTGATGCTCTAAAACTTTCTAATTGTAAATTTTGTTCTATCTCTTTTCGTTTTCGATTTGCAATGGTTAACTTCCACATTTCGCCACTAGGGGCGCTGGTGTCGTTTGCATTAGGTCGGGCATAGTCGCTTTTCTATGCCGTTACCTCACTTGCGTGGCTGTAGCACTCTCCGTTCGCAAGTATTTTCAGGTTAAAGGGACTTTCCTATGCACCCTGTATATTGATTGGCCTTTTTGAATTCCAAAGAGGGGGGCACATTTAGTATCACGTTTTCTTTTTTTAATATTATTTTTTATGATCCCCCCCCCCCCCTTTGTCAGCAGCAGAGTATCATCTCTAATAGTTTAATTAATTTGAAATTTATTAAACTTTTTTAAAAATAGATGCGAGATAAAAATCTGATTTTTTTGATTTCTTAGTTTAGAATTTTTTTAATACTTAAATTAAATACTTTAATATTTTGAATCGTAATAGACATTTTCAATTGCCTGAATATTTTTTTTTTAATTTAATGATTCATTGATAAATAGAGATTTTTGAATATGATATAATATTAGTAACAATAATAATTAGTCTAAAATCTTTATTTTAGGTTAAAAATAAAATAAAATGAGAGTGTCCTTCTGTTTTTTAAATAAAATAATTTTTAATTATTTTCTAGAGACTACAAGTTTTGCCGACTCCCAGCACTCTTTTGCGGTCAAGTTGAAAAAGTGCCGGAGCACTTCATTCGCGAATACATGTATCCCCAGCGACTCCAAGGAGCTGGAACTCTCTCCCCAGCCTCTATCTTTCCCAGCACCTATGATCTTCAATCCTTCAAAACCAGGGTGCATAGACACCTACGTAACTACACCCTCTCACTTAAGCCCATATGGTGAAGCTGCTACTTTACATTAAATGAAGCAATTTAAGTGAAAACTTTCTTAAAATTAACATACATTTTCTCATTGAGAACTCGTCTATTAAATTAGTTTAATTTAAAAAATAAGTAAAAAATTTATCAAATTTAGGATTTTTTTCATTTAGGGAATTTATCATTTTGTTAAGAGTCTTTAGGGAATTTTTTTGTGTTGACATTGGCAATTCTGTTAAACAAAGTACCGAGTTCCAAAGTAGAATTGTCCTTTCTTCTCTGATATCATTCTAAAGTTTAAATTATATTTTCAGCTATCTCTCTTAACATAGATAAAATAAAATATAATTTACCAGTGACCAACATACGGCCCATACTCTCTGCGGCCCAGTTAACATTTCACCACTCAGACCGTATTCTGCAATTTTTAATTAATAATTTTATATTAGCTACATTTTTCACGGGAATTCGAGGACATATATAAAAAAAATTGGTACTTTCTTAATAATATTTAATAATAAAGTATTTAAATGTATTTTTCTATACTAGATGAGTTTGTTTTAATTCATTGACATTTTCAGGTTATTATTCTAGAATAATTTAATTAAAATGAATACTCAGGCTGATGAGGTTTCTGCCCTGGTTTACCATCAACTTTTGGAACTGGATGTTAGATTAGCAGAGTTATATAAATCCAAATCAAAAACGCCGGTAAGATATTTTTTCATTTGGCTAATTTTTTTATCATGTCTGCAGTTTTTTCTAGAGGGCATTTCGATCTTCGCTTTTACCTTTTTATTTTTTATATAATTTATTCTCTAGATTATATATTTGCGGCATTCCACGCCATATCGGAAGGTTCTGAAAATTTTAATTTTTAATTTCCTTCATTTTTGAACATTTTTTAGAATCCATCAAAAAAAAAACTACTTGGTAAATTTTTGAAATTTTTTTGATCACCGGTTCAAAAGATATCGAATTTCGGTTTTTTCGCTCATAACTTCTTCAATGTTTAAGCTATTTGATTAATTTCTAGGAAGAGGGTGCTTTGCTGTTTTTATTTACTCTTTGTTCTTATGAATGTTTATATATTCTTTTGTTGATTAAAGTTTTTTCTCCCACGTAAATATATATAATAAAAAAATCAAATTTACCGTAGAAAAAGAAAAAGAAAAAGAAAAAACATTAAATTATTTAGACCTTAAAATTAAAAATTGAAAAAAATAAACACACATTCGAAATTTATAGGAAAGATACATCTACAGATACACGTAATTCACAACATGGCTTGTCGACCAATGTCACATAAATTAGCAGCATTCCATTCAATTGATCCACCGTTTAAATAGTATCCCCATTAAAGAAAGAGCATTTTTTAACAGCATCTAGAGATAATCAAAGAGTATGGCATATAAATAATGGTTGCTGCTCATTGCAATTTAATAGATCAAATATTAAAAGGTAAGAAGATTCAAAAATCAAATTTAGAAGTTGAAATCTATACACAAAATTCCCAAATTAACGATCCTGCCAAAACTAATATTACCATATTATGGTAAGATGTCAGAAAAAATAAAGCATAAATTAAAATCTTTAGGTACGCGAGCAATCTTTAGATCACCATATACATTAGAAGTGAATTGAGTCAAATTAAAGATAAAAATTCCGAAAAAATGAAAAAATCCGGTGCTATATAGAATTGACATGCCAAGATTGCAATGCAACTTATGCAGGAAAAACGGAGAGAAATTTATCCATTAGGATCAATGAAACGCACAAAAGAAGCCTACAAATTAAAATATGAAAGTTATGCATTTGCAGAGCATTTAAAGTGCTAATAATCATAGCTTGCGAGATCAATCCAAAATTAAAATTGATCAAAGAAGTCAATGACCCCTTAATTCTTTCTTTAAAAGAATCCATTGAAATTTTAAAATCCTTGGAAAAAAGCCGAATTGAATCTTTAAATGAAAAACTAGAAGTTATCCAATGACCCTTTTTTAAAAACTTTATTCCAGTCATTCAGGTAAAAAGCACCATTAGAAAAATGCACTAAACAAAAGAGCAACCCAAAGATATTGAGCCAGTTATATTCTAATCTCCCAAGAGGAAACATGAAGAAAGACATTATATATTTTTCAAAATTTTCTATGTATAAATCTTAATTTGTAACTAATTTGAAAATATTTGTGATAGACTGATGATGAAGGCAATGCCTTCGAAACTATAGTCTCTAGAAATAATTAAAAATTATTTTATTTAAAAAACAGAAGACTCTCTCTCATTTTATTTTATTTTTAACCTAAAATAAAAACAATTCTGTTACCATCGACAGTGAAACGTCTTTTATTCAACTAATAACTAAAATCTTTAATCTTCCCATATATTATTAGCCTTGCCAAATTAGTAAATTAATTCGGAGTATTCTTTAATTGAAATCATCTCGATTATATTCTACATTTATACGTTGGCCAAAAGAATCAGACATGAAATTTTATTTAAATAGGAAAATAAAACAACTCATGGTTAAGATTTCTTTTTTTTTTATTTCAATTAGATATTAGAGAAATAGAGGATATACAAATTTAAAAAAAAAGATTATACATAGATTTGTTAAAGCTTTATTGTTTGAAATGAGTATTATAATTTATTGGTACAAAATTTATATTTATATACACCCTTGAAATATTCCACTATTGTGTAAAAGTATATGTGATTTAATACATAATTTACAAATGTGTAAATCCGCTCATTTCACTCCCTGTTCTCGCACGTATTTGGAATAATTTTATAATTTTTTGAGAAAAATGAGGTGTTTATTATTATTTTAATTACAAAACACAAAATTAATAAATACATTAGACGGTAGAGTGTGAAGGTAAATTATATATATAGATAAATATTGAAAATACCAATACATCAACATCTTTCTATAGTTATGATAATAATTCACTTATGATAGTTATATTATATAAAATTAAATCAGTTACCTTTCCGATCATTTTAAAAAATATTAATAAAGTTATAGGGGAAATAAGGACTATATCTTTTATGCAGGTAATTTATATTTTATTGCCAACGTTTCGTCAACTTTGTTGACTTCTTCAGGGCTCAAATAGTTAACTTCCCTGCATATTTGTCATTTTTATAATTACATATCAAGGCAAGTCATCAACATCAATTAAATTGATTTTTTTTCTTTTTTAAAACTTAAAAATATCTTTCTTTGTTTTGTTTTTTTCAATCTAATTGATGTTGATATCTTGCCTTGATATGTTTACTAAGAAAGAATAATTATAAAAATGACAAATATGCAGGGAAGTAAACTATTTGAGCCCTGAGGAAGTCAACAAAGTTGACGAAACGTTGGCAATAAAATATAAATTATCTGCATAAAAAATATAGTCCTTATTTCCCTATAACAACTTTAATAATTTAATCGATGGACATAAATAATCAAAATAATTAAAAAATAATAGTCTGTAATTTAGAATTGAATTTATTGACAGAAACAAATTTTTTCATATTAAAAATTTAAAATTGGGATATGTTAATATAAATTATATTTCTTAAATGAATCGACTAATATTATTTTATTATAATAATATCAATTCAAAAATATGCAACCCGCCTAGTCCGGGTCGGGTTACCTTGCATCTTGAAAAGGAAGATAGAACATTTTTTAGCAACAACTTGTTGATAAGGCTTCAGAGGTATGTCTGACCAATTGGAATATTCTTTTAGAATGCCCCATTCATGGTGAAATCAGAATATTAAGTGAGAAATGTTCCGACTAGATTGTACTATCCAAGGGTATATATAATATATTAAAATCGGAAAGTTTGCAAAAATTTCAATTTTTGACATGTTTTTTGTACTTTACGAAAAAGGCTTCTAGTTGAACTTTCAAACTATTTCGAAAAGCCGTTCTCTTGAGCAGTTTGTCAAAAAAGTTTTAAAATTCACCTAGAAGACTTTTTCACAAAGTACAAAAAAGTGTCAAAAATCAAGCAATCATTAAAAAAATTTCAAACTGTTGGATTTGGAGGGAATGCCCCCCCACATATACAATTTTAACATCACTTAAAATATATATATATATATAATTATATTATTTAATCTAATTTCACCATGGATGGTACAACCCAAAAGAATCTCCCAGGTATTATTATTATTCCTATCTTTCTTGTGTATTATAGTTATATAAATAAATATATAACTATAAAATATAAAAAGATATGAGACATATAGTATGTATATAATATTATAGTCTTAGTTGCTATATATATATATATAATACTAATTATAATTCATAATATATACAAATATAAAGAATCTTGGATAGAGGTGTGAATTGACCATCCATCCTCCCCAACCAACCACCCTACGCGAAACACGGCTTATATAGCCCAGGGTCCCCTCCAAGCGGCCAGCCGAAAGCCAGCGGAGCCGAACGAATCCCGGCGGAGACGCAGCTCGGGAGGGGGGAGAAGTCCCTCCCCGCCGCGTCTTCTGCGGGACTCTGACGACTATCCTGGCAGCCGGCCGGCGGAGTTAAGAGGTGGGGAAGGGGATTTGAAAGGATCTCATTAGGAATTTTGAAATGAAAGGGGGGGTTTCATTTTAATAAATATTATTTATTCAATTTTTTTTTATACATACTATTATACACATAAATTATTATTCAAACATATACATATACATAATAACATATCATATTCAAAAGTTAATAAATTTCCTTGAAGATGAACAGTTTATAGCAGGAGAGATTGAATCAGCAAGGGATCTGTAAAAAAACACATCAATTTAATAAGAATATATAATTTAAATTAAATAAATTAACATAATTCTAATTCGTTATATAAAATATTCTTCTATTTTATAAAATATATTAATTCCAATCTTTATTTTTTCAGATGGACTTTTCACAAATGAACAAAAAGAAAGCTGAGAAAATTCTACTTGCAATATTTTATTTAAAATGTTTTCAAATAAATTATTTTCTATGTATTGAAATTATTTAATTTTAATAAAAAAACAAATTGAAACGTTATTTGAATATTTATTTTTTATTAATTAAAAAAAGTCACCTTTTTTACTAACTTTAGATTCAAAGTACTTATTATTATATTATTTCAAGTTATTTTTCCTAATAAACAAGGAACATTTTTTTTTAATAGTTACTCAACTCAGAGATGTGCCTGATACGGCGATATTGTACAAAATGCAAAATTTTAAATCACCCGAATATTTTTTTTTAATTAGTTATTTTATTTTTTAGCAGGATAAAAATAAATTGTTTTATATAATATTTATTATATTAGGGAGGAAAATTAATAAAAATAAATATAAATATTTTTTATTAAAATCAATAAGGGTAGGTATTTAATAATTTGAGATCATATTTCGTATGGATATTTTATAAAATTTTGTTCAAAATTGAATTTTTTTTTAAAGAAAGAACTAATTTTATTCAAGGAAAATAGTGTAGTTTCATCAAAAGGTGAAACCCGAGGGGTGAACCGCGACCTAATATCGTGTACACCTACTTCCACTTCCACTTCCATTTCCAAGTAGAAGACAATAGATGAAGGGGCAATATCTAATGAATTCCAAAATAATTCCAAAGTCGGTGTACACCTAATTCCAATCGCGGTTCACCCCTCGGTGAAACCTATTTAATAAAATTTAAATTAAAAATGGATTACTAGGTAGGTTTCACAAATGAAAGAAATATTTCTTCTGAGCAAGAATCAATAGATGTATATTTTGGATGACGATGAGTCGAGATTGTATAAACTAAACTCCTGAGGATGGGCTCGTCGCTCGAAATATTATTTGTGAAACCTACCTAGTAGTAAGCCATTTTTAATTTTAAGAAATTACTAACTTCACACAAGAACTAAATAAAATGCCGACCTAAATTCTATTAAAATACTGTATGAAATAATATTTCTAAAGAAATAACGAGAGATTGTCGTCTAAATACTAAATCCGAGCTATTTTATTGATAATAAATAATAATCAATGGAGAATTGATGGGAGGGAGGAAGCCCAAGGATAATAATTAAGTTAATTTAAGAAGAAAATTCTGTTAAGAAAGAGCAAATTTCGAGCACTAATGAAGGAAAGGAGAAGGAAGGATTCTGTATGTTTCCATCGTTGACTCTTTTAAACCCTGAAGAAGGAGGGAAGATTCTCCGAAACGTCGGTTCCGTTCCAATAAATTTGTTTTAATCGGAATTTTTAACCGACTTCAAAAAAGGAGGAGGTTCTCTATTCGATTGAATTTTTTTTTTTTTTTTTTTTTTGTGCCTATGTTACCTCATATCTCCGCCAATTGTCAACCGATTTTGAAAAAATTTTTTGCATTGGGTCCAGTCTAGCTTCCGATTGGTCCCATTTTTTTTTCGATTTTTTTTCATAGGTATTAGACCTTTTTTATTAGGTTTGTTTAGACCTAACCTCTTTGTTTATGAACCGATTTCGATGGTTCTTTTTTTATCCGAAAGGAGGTGTCTTAGGGATGGTGTCATATTAATTTGGTCAAGTTCTGACGATATAATCACTATTAATAACATCACTAAAAAGAGAAAAATAAAAATAATTTTTAAAAAAAAAATAAAACTGAGTTCAAAAAAATTAAATGTAACAAATAAAATACACTAAAAGGTATAAAATAATTATTATCTTATTTAGTTACAACTAAACGACGAAATATTAACACGAAATTACTTTTTGAAGTCGGTGCCAAACATATACCTTTTATGAATCGCACTCGACGGATCTTACTTAGTACGTTTGGCGGGTACGCTCGCTTATAGGTATAGTTTGTTTGGCACCGACTTCAAAAAGTAATTTCGTGTTAATATTTCGTCGTTTAGTTGTAACTAAATAAGATAATAATTATTTTATACCTTTTAGTGTATTTTTATATTTGTTGCATTTAATTTTTTGAAGTCGGTTTTTATTTTTTTCTTAAAAATTTTTATATTATTTCATTATCCTTGCGCTTCCATCGATTCTCCATTGAAATTCTACCAGTCTGTCCAAAAAGAAAATACTTCTAATATGTTAAGGATAATTTTTATTACACGGCAACATTGTTGTATCCACCCCTTGGGAATCGAACCCCAACAGCTCGGGGTTTCTAAGTCGACAATCTTTCGTGATTTCTTTAGAAATTTCAAGTCTGCTTACTATCCCTAAATTGAACTTTTATAAGAATATTTCTATTAAGACTGTTTATGAAGGCAAAGCTCAAAACTCAATATAAATAATAATAATAATAATAAAGCGGTTTGTTCTACAGCATGCGCCGTTTTCCGCATCCAACACGCCAATTCTCTCTATCCAGAATGTCTTGCTCTTGTAGTTGCCTACTGGTCATTGCCTCATCTACCCCCTGCTTCCACGTTCGTCTCGGTCTTCCTCTTCTCCTCCGTCTTTCCGTGGGCATCCAGGTCCATATTTTATGAGGCCACCTATCTTCCGGCATTCTTTTGAGGTGTCCATACCATATTAATCTCTTCCTTTCTATTCTATCTATTATGTCGTTTTCCATTTTCATTTTGTCCCTTATAGTTGTATTTGGGATATGCTCCAATCTCGACACTCTGCAACTCCTTCTCATCGCATCCATTTCGAGCGCTTGTAATTTCTTTTCGTTTTTTTATTCATGTCCCATGTTTCTGAATTGTATAGGGCTATGCCTTCCACTATGGACCGATATATATATTTTTTTGTGTCCTGTTGGATCCCTTTGCTCCACCAGACCCCATTCAGTTGCCCAATAGCTCTTCGACCTTGACAGATTTTATTTTTAATATCCCTCTCACAGTTTGGCTCCTCGCTAAAGACAGATCCCAAATATCTAAATTCCTTACAGTTTTTTATCACTTTTCCATCAATATAAATAAATAAATTAAATAGAAGTGATTGAAAATTGATTCGATATTATTAGTTTGAGATTTACAATTTAACGAAACATTCAATCAAAACTAGCAAATAAATTGAATAATCCAAATATCTCAATGTTATTATCAGGGGATAAAGAAGAATAAAGAAATTTCATGGCCTGAAGAGAAAAAACATTTAGCAAAAAAATAAATAGTTAATTTGAGGCTGCTGATTAGAATTCAAATTAAGACTCAGGATTGGTCTTATAGATAAAAATCTTTCTTAAAGATAAGAGTAAATAAATAAATAAATTAGATATGTGATTGAAAATTGAGTTCAGGATACTGAGTCACTTAGTTTGAGATTTACAATTTAACGAAACATTCAATCAAATAGATATGTCTATTTTCAATTAAAACGTAGCAAATAAATTGAAATATATCCAAATATCTCAATGTTATTATCAGGGGATAAAGAAGAATAAAGAAATTCAATTTCATGGCCTGAAGAGAAAAAACATATCAGCAAAAAAATAAATAGTTAATCTTGAGGCTGCTGATTAGAGATGTTTCAAATTGCACCAGCACTCAGGATTGGTCTTACTAGATAAAAATATTTATTTCTTCAATATTTTTCAATACAATCATCAGTAAATATTATAAATAAAAAAACATGACAAAAAATGTATTCAAATTGTATTTTTCTTTACACATGTTTGGGACATTTATTTATGTAATTGGTATGTAATTAAAAAATGAACTAAGTGTCTACCAATACTGACTGGGTGAGGGTGTCTTATTACTCAGAAACGGTGCATTATATTATGAAAAAAAGTTTCAAATAAAAGTTGTTTTATATCAAGGGGGGAACAAAACTAGGCTATTGTTTGTCGACATAGAACAAGCTTTCAAGGGTATTTCAAGGTCAAGTTCTGTTTTTTAAAAACATATATTTTCCTCAACTATCCTTAAACTAAAAATAAAAAGTGAAAAGCTTTCATTAGAATTATTTTTTTTATACATCAAATAAACAAAATATTAAATCAATCTAAAAAAAAAACCTAAAGAATTATTCTTAACAATTATTCAACTTAATTATCAAATAATAATGATTAAATAAATAATTAATAAATCGAAATGGAACAACAATGAAAAGAAGTGTTTATAATTATCTTAAAACTTTATTATAGACAGATTTAACAGATTATTTTCTATTTAATTGGGATAAAATTCTTGAGTTTTTAAGGAATTTGGTGTTGGTACTTGGTGAAACATTTTTTAAAATTATTGGATAAAAATACTTGGTAGGTTTCACATTAAGATATAAAAAAATAAAACGAATTTATTTTTAGAGAATCTTTAATCTCGATATATATATTTCGGGTGACTAACCCATCTTCAGGAGATACAGAAAGTAACTGACCTGAATAAGTCGAAATTGAATACAAGTCAATGGTAAAATTTATTTTTTAAGATAACAAAAGGGTAAATATTTAAAATTAGTGGAGGGAGAAAAGGTAGGAAGTCTACTTGGGATTAATTTTGAATGGCCTTTTGAGAAAAGAGGATTTCGAATTTGAATACAACTCAATGGTAAAATTTATTTTTTAAGATAACAAAAGGGTAAATATTTAAAATTAGTGGAGGGAGAAGTCTATTTTGTTTAATTTTGAATGGTCTTCTGAGAAATGAGAATTTACACACAAAACAAATTTGCAAATATTTAAAATATATATATATCGAGATTAAATATTCTCTAAAAATAAATTCGTTTTATTTTTTTATATCTTAATGTGAAACCTACCAAGTATTTTTATCCAATAATTTTAAAATTCTTGAGTTTAAAAAAGTTTATTTCTCCTATCAATCCAGTAAATAGCTAGGTATATTGTAATACCATAATAAAACGGAGTATATTTTTTGTTGAAGAAATAATTGAAATGGTCTTAATTTATGAAGTGAATGTGGAACAAGTGTTATGGCTGTGTATGACGAGTGTTTAAAAAAAACAGATCTTGACCTTGAAATACCCTTGAAAGCTTGTTCTAGGCCAACAAATAATAGGGTAGTTTTGTTTCCCCCTTGATATAAAACAACTTTTATTTGAAGCTCTTTTTCATATAATGTGCACCGTTTCTGAATTATAATTAATACTGTCTCAAAATAAAAAACTCACCCGGTATACATATTTATAATTTTATATATTAAGGGTTTATTGCATGCAATAACATGATAAGTTGATAAGGCACTAAACTGAAAACATAAGAGGCTTTTTAGTTTTAGAAAAATCTATAAAATTAAATTCCTTCGATTTTTGGTAGCAACTCATTTTAATGTGTGCTTTTTTTCGATTTATGGGTGGATAAAAAGCAAAGAATAAAGTTTTATTAAAAATCATGTGGCTTGTCATGTTATTACAATAATCCCCTCATATATAATATGATTATTATAATATCGCTATTATTTTTAGAAAGAGAGATGTTTATATTTAAAAAGTAAAAATAACAGAAGAAGGAGAAACAAATGTCCGAAACATTATAAGTATATTAAGAAAAATATAATTTTAATGATTTTTTACTTTACCATACAGCAGTATGGTCAAGTATTGTAATCGTGCATGAAAAAAGTGTTTTTTTCGAAGTATCGCAAAAACGGCTGAAACTATTTTGATTAAAAAAAATTGATCGAAACCATGGCATTTCGGTCTAGAAAAAAGCCCTAACAAGTGAACATCGAAAAAATTATATTTTTTGAGATAATAATTGTTTTGTCAAAATGTCTGTTAGTCTGTACGTTACCAAATTTTTGTGGACGAGCTAGCTCAAAAACTAGTTTGAATATCGAAACCAAATTTCACAGGTAGTTTTGGTCCATTGAGATTAAGAGCTGATTAGATTTTGGCGCATATCGAGCCAAAATTAAGGGGTGGGGGGGGGGGGGGGGAATAATAAAAATCTTGGCCATTTACCAAACTCAACCAAATTTTGTATACATAATCAGTGGGACCCCAGAAGTCTAAAAATACAAAAACTAACCCCCCTCCCCTACATGATTATAAATAATTTTATTAAATATTAAATATAAGTGAGGGGCCAAGTTATATGGTAAAGTCAAGTGGATGGCCACATCAGAACACGTCAGCTTATTTTTTTATTTTAAGACGCAATCATTTAAATTAAAGTAAAAATTATTAATTATTTAAATTTTATAAATTAAAGGGTTTTTGTGATAAAAAATAAATAAATAGAGAAGGTAATTTTAATCAATTGTCATTATTTATTTGATCAATTTACCAGACAGTTTTGGTCACCCCTGCCTGGTTGATTCAACAATTTGGATAACTGTGTGAATTTTAAAATGGACTCGGAATATTTCCGAGTGCTACAATCTAATTGTGTCATTGTTAGAAAATGTATTAAAGGTGTATATTGATAACGTTTTTATAACATTTTTGGAATCATTTATGTTGAAAGGAGGGGAAATTCCTATAAAATTCCTCCTATAGGTAAATAAGGTAAAACTTGGTCGTGAGGGTCTGAAAAAAGTATATATGTTCAGAAAAAAAGCGTTCAACAAGGTTAAATCTCACTTTAACTAAATTTGGATTACACTAAAATTATTTGTATTTTGAGAATAAAATGAATTTAATATTTTTTTTATATTTAATTTTAGTTTTGTTTGATTTTTTGCAAATGTATACCATATTTTCGGACAGAGGGAGTAATAAATAAGGGAAAGAAAATCAGCTACCTGCATTGACTGTGAATTACTACATTTATTCTTATTAATGATGAAAAAAATTGAAAATTGTATATGACAATTACGAATTGAAAAAGAAAAGCTCATGACTATAAATTCAAATTATTTAACAATGTATTGTGTATGACCAATCCATTGGAATTATTTATTTATTTAATTATTTATTGTAATATACTCAAAATGATATCATTAATATTAAAAATAAAAGCAATTGAAAATACATGTTAAACTTTTGGATTTATTTATCAATTAATTAATCTCATTGCTAAATAAAATATCCTTTAGCACTTGGGTTCGTATAGAGGGTACTTCAGTTAGAATTTATTTCTGATCATAGAGTCAAAGACTATTCAAACTTAAATATTAATTTGATCAAAAAATAATAATATTCTAAGGAGCAAAGCCAGAAATGATTTTTTTTTTATAATAATAAATAAACTTTTGTGCAAAATTATCCCAGCACTACTAAATAAAATGAAAACTGATCTAATTCGTCGTATGTTTCCTACATTTGATTTAATCGCGAATCGAATGCAGGTGATTTTTGTCAAATATTTAGTGAAAATAATATCTGAACTTATATATTTCTAACTTGAAATAATGAAGTTAAATAAATTTATAATTTTCTCATTAATATATTAAAGAATAATCAACATATTAACGAGAATTGTTTTGATAAATAGAGCTTTTTAAACAAGATATATATCGCGAGACTACTGCGGTTGAAGCTATTGGAGTCTGCTGAGTCTTAAGTCTTAAGTCTGGACCAAGAAAGAATGAAAAAGATATGATCCATTTAGCTACAATCCAACCTCATTTTGCTTTTAGCCCGCATGACACTTGGATGGATCACCTAATGAATTTGAAATCTGAGATGTTATATATTCAATCTCCCAGTCCAGAGTGCCCGATCTGTTAGCACGTATGTTAGGTGCCTGCCATTAATTAATCGTATTCGCGATTGAATCAAATGTAGGAAACATACGATTAATTAATGGCAGGCACCTAACATACGTGCTAACAGATCGGGCACTCTGGACTGGGAGATTGAATATATAACATCTCAGATTTCAAATTCATATTAAATTGAAAGTTTTTGCCGAGAGTAGCAGAATTTTTATATATTGAAGGAGACAATAAAAGAGTGTGTCTTCTGCTGGAATTATAAATTTTATTTATTTATAACGAGACTATAGTTTCGAGGGCTTTGCCCTCTTCATCAGTCTATTACAATGGATTCACAGAAATTAATTTATGAATGAAAGTTTTACATTTTTCATGAAAAATGTAAAACTTTCATTCATAAATTAATTCCTGTGAATACATTGTAATAGACTGATGAAGAGGGCAAAGCCCTCGAAACTATAGTCTCGTTATAAATAAATAAAATTTATAATTCCAGCAGAAGACACACTCTTTTATTGTCTCCTTCGATTTCAAATTCATTAGGTGATCCATCCAAGTGTCATGCGGGCTAAATGCAAAATGACGTTGGATTGTAGCTAAATGGATCATTTCTTTTTCATTCTGTCTTGGTCCAGACTTAAGACTCAGCAGACTCCAATAGCTTCGACCGCAATAGTCTCGCGATATATATCTTGTTTAAAAAGCCCTATTTATCAAAACAATTCTCGTTAATATGTTGATTATTCTTTAATATATTAATGAGAAAATTATAAATTGATCTAATTCGTTTTAACATTAAAAATTATTTAATTTATTTTAAATACTTGTTGCAATAAATTTAAGAGTTTTTATAATTAATTTATAATGATTTATTTTATTTTTGATAAAATAATATGAAATTCAATACAACTAAGTTGGATTTATAAAAAATATCAGTAGCGATGCGATAATTTTACACAACTGGTTTATATGTATATACGATATACTTAGTACCTTTTCATAATGATGGTAAGTGATCAGAGTATCCTTTTGTCTTCAGTTTGAACACAATTTTTGAATGGTAGAGATGAATTTAAAATAGAAACCAAATGCAGAGAGAACCAGTTTTCACAGCAGCCAGCCATAATTGAGAGT
Organism: Forficula auricularia; assembly: GCA_024734495.1. Classification (NCBI taxonomy): domain Eukaryota; kingdom Metazoa; phylum Arthropoda; class Insecta; order Dermaptera; family Forficulidae; genus Forficula; species Forficula auricularia. The sequence goes on from JALMQS010000804.1 coordinate 132,992, forward strand.
AATAATTCTGAAAAAATAATAAACATTTATTTTAATAAAATGCCGATGAAACTCTGTATTTTGTGTCAATTAAGTTATAGATATAGGTATTTCAGTTTTCAGATAAAGTTAAAGACTATTCTAACTTTGTTAAGTTTGATCAAAAATCGTATTATATATAAAATAATAAAAGGAGCAAAGTCAGAAAGGATTTTTTTAATAAATATATATATGATATATTACGAAGGGCGTAGCCAGGTTGTGATCTAGGGGGGAGGCAGCTCATATTAGTTTCTAAGAAGATGATGTAGATTATGTAGTTTAAAAATTTAATATTAAAAATTATTTTAAAAAGGCGCCGATATGAAATTAGATGAAATATTTTTACATGTTCTATTTTTTAGTTGCCAACATAATAAATTATCTATCTAATTCTTTTTTGTTCTAGGAGGGGGGCAGCTGCCCCCTCCTGCCCTAGCTGGGTAAGCCCTTGGCCTGATCAGTGTTTATCAAACTTTTTGGTCTGCGACCACCTTTTGTACTTAAAAATTTCAAAGGAATTTCCGGTGGGGGTGGGGGGGGGGGGGGGGGGAGAATGAGTTAATTTCTTTTGTTTAATTTTGCATAGAAACACTCATTCATAATTTTGATGTCAGATTTATTTTTAGTATCAATAAAAAAATTAATAACTCATCTTTGGTACATCAATGAACAAAATATTCTATGTATATGTTTCGACGTTAACTAAGTTTAATAAACATATTTTAAATTAAATTTACTGTGATGGATGAGCCTGTTTATTTTGGCACAATAAATTAAGCCTGGGTTTAATATTGGTCAGTGCAGGTCTCATATAAAAAATAATTATATAATTTTTTATTTCTAACTAGACTGACGCCCGGACCTTCGGCCCGGCGTCATCTAGCCCCTGGCGGGGAGCGTCTCGTTTTATGCCACATGTGTGATCTATAAAAACACTCGTGTATTTGAATGGAATGTTGTGTAAAAATTTCAAAGAAATCGGTGAAGTACTTTCGGAGATCCTTCAACGTATCACTAACACATCACAACAGTACATTTTTATTTATATAGATATTTCTAAACAGAATCCATAGTAGATTTATTAAAATTTTCTGCGACCTCCAAAATATTTTTTTCGAGTCCCATTTTAAGAATGACTGGCCTAGATAATGAACATCTGTTAACATTGATAAACAACGGTCTTAGGAAGAACGGAATGACAACTTAGACAACGACGATTGTGTTAAAGTGTCTGCATGAGAATTAACAAATAAACTATTATCAAAAATGATTGGAAGAACATAATATATGAATAAAGGATTCTAGAGTGGTTAGTTAACCCGACCAGTGCGATTGAACAAGCCAGAGGTCGGAAAGAATGGGTATGTCTGTCTATCCTCCTGATTAAGCTCGAACCAATAATAAAACTAATATTATTAGAATTAACCCAATATTGAATAAATAAATAAATAAAATATAATTACAAATCACTTGGGAATACACATACATACAAACATACGCATTCATTCACTAATAAAAAACAATTTTATCAAAAATTCACCAAACATGATATTTTCAAGTCAGGTTGAACTCTGAGAGTCGACCCTGGATCTCTCGAATTTATACTATGGAGGTCTCAAAGGGTTAACTATTTCGGGAGAAAAGTATGGGAAATTTTTAAAATAAATGAATTCTATTTATCCTAGGAGATAATTAATTATTAAAATATAATTAGGATTTAATTGGGATAACAGCCACACCCACACATTCTTCTTAACAACCACCTGTGATGATACACTCACAAACAGAATCTTTAGTTCACTAATAGCGAGGGATTGTATCAAAAAACTCAAATAACTTGTTAATTTCAACTCATATTATAACTTAGACTGATGATAGACCTGATGTTCTCGAATTTATAGCATGGAAAGCCGAAAGACTTAACTAATTAAGGGAAAATTATTTTACATTTTGACAATAAAGTATTTCTAAATATATTATGGGGATAATATATTAGTGAAAAATAATTCCGAATCACTTGGGCTGATTAACAAACAAATAGTCACATTCATTCACCGCTAGGAAGATGTTCTGTTAAAAACCTTAAAGAACTTCTCCATTTTAAGACGGAATTTATAACATGGAGGGCAGAAAGGCTTAAATAAACAAGCGAAAATTATTTGAAATTTAAGAATTCTATTTATTCGAGCGGGATAATTAATTAATACAATAAATTATTTTGAAGCATCTAGGATTATACAGAAAATAACAGAGAAATTTATTGACTAATAAGAAGAAATACTTGCAAAAATCTCACAGAAATCGCAATTTCAAGTCGGATACTAGACCCTGATGCTTTCGAATTTATACCTTGGAGGGCAGAAAGGCTTAAATAATTCAAAGAAAATCATTTCATATTTTAATATTAAAGAATTTTTAAATATACTTAGAAGTATAATTAATTATTACAAATAATTCAGAATCACCTGGAATGATTCACAAATAAAATAACACACATTCATTCACTAATAGGAAGAAATTCTAACAAAACTTTTAATGAATTTGAGAATTTCAAGTCAGACTTTTTTTTTTTTTTTTTTTTTTGGAGGGGAAATCCGTCATGGACACCTCTTCATGGGTAGTGTCGGACTCCTACCGACTAAAACCCCTCCATTCCCCGATTCACCCTACCCCGGAACCGCTATTTGCATTACTTCAGGGTAGGCAGGTAGACCTCCTTATCACCCGGTATCCTTGGCGGTTAATATCTCCCTGCAGAGGTCCGATATCGCTTTCCAGCTTCCATCATCCCTCGTCATTAGAGTTATAAAATTCTCAACCGAGAGCTTCGAGTCGAGTCGCTCCTCTGTACGAACTCTGATATCGTTCCATTGGGCACACTCGAATATTGTGTGCTTCGGAGAGTCTGGAGTTTCACAGACACTACATTTCTCATCTTCTTTGATTCCCATTTTTTTCAAATAGGTACCAAATTTACCATGGCCGCTTAGGACCTGAGTTATATAAAAGTCTAAGTTTTTATTTTTATGTTGATACCACACCTTCACATTCGGTATTAGTTGGTGGGTCCATCTACCCTCTAGGGCGTTATCCCACCTATTTTGCCACCTTTGGAATAGCCATTCTCTATTCATTGGTCGCGATGCTGGTTCAGCCCCAAAATTGTAGGATCTTTCCGACACTAATAGATCAATTGGGGGCACCGAAGCAAGAACTTGGATTGCGACTGTCGACACAGTTCTGTATGCACAGCATACTCTAATAAGGGAGCTCCTTTGAGTTCTCATCAAGAGGCAATTGTACTTTTTGATCTTGAGTACGTCTACCCACACTGGAGCTGCATATAGAATCACTGAAGTAACCACACAGTTGAGGACTCTCCTTTTGCTCGTGCTAGGGCCGTTTACATTTGGCATTATTCTTTGTAGTGCCATTGCGCTCCTACTCGCTTTACTAGCTGTCTTGACTATATGTTGACCCCATGTTAGACTTCCGTCAATTATGACGCCCAGATATTTGATGCTGTTTTTTGGCTGCATTGGTATTCCTCCTACATTTACCGTCATGTCAGAAGTCTTTTTCCTTCCAATCAGAGCGATTATTTCTGTCTTTTCAGGGGCCAGCTCCAGTTGCCTCTCCAAGAGCCACTCACCTATGTTCCGGATCATCTCCTGGGCCTTCAGGACTATTTCCTCTTCTTTTTTATCAATAACCAGCAACATGAGGTCATCGGCATAGGCTATTGTTCTACAATCTCTTGGGATGCTTAGCTTTAATACCCCGTCATACAGAATGTTCCACAGCAAGGGCCCCAACACCGATCCCTGGGGGACACCGCATGAGATACCAATGGACCTGTCGTCAAACAGTTATGCATCTATCAGTAAAATAGTTACATATAACTCTTATTAGGTACTGGGACACTCCTCTGTTCATTAGATCGTCGATGATGTGCCTCCATGAGGCCGTGTTGAAGGCATTCCTTATGTCAAGGGCTATGCCTAAACATAGCTCCCTGTGCCTCCCTCTCCCTTCGATTGCACTACGTGCAATTCTAGTCACTTCCTGGATCGCGTCTACTGTGGATCTGCCCTCCCTAAAGCCATATTGATCGTCAGACAGTCCACCTCGAGAATCAATTTCAGCTAGTAGCCTGTCGCAGATTATTCTCTCCAGTATTTTAGCCGTCGTATCGATGAGGCATATAGGTCTATATGATTGTGGTTTTCCCGGCTTGGGAATCAGGATCAGCTTTGCCGATTTCCATTCAGTGGGTATTTTCCCCTGTTTAATAATTTTATTAAAAATAGTGGCCATATGGGATGGGTCTACCCTTGCCGCCAGTTTTGCCACCTCCGGAGGAATGCCATCTGGTCCCGGAGCCCTTTTATCTTTAAGTCTGCTTGATGCTTGCATGAGCTCTTTATTTGTAATTTCAGGTATATCGCCTATATTACCATTTATCTGCCACGGCACTAGGGGTCTACTTGGAAAAAGTTTGGTTGCAATTTCTATCTTTTCTGCAGTACTGAGCTTTGGCATTGATTGCAGCCCGGTTTTTTTGGTGACAATTTTATAGCCGTTTCCCCATACATCATCTTCAACACTGTTCACGAGGTCTTGCCAGCACTGAGCTTTTGCAGTTTTAATTTCTCTTCGCAGGGCGGCTCTTGCCATGCTATATTCTTCGTAGATAGCATTAGTGGTCTCAGTATTAGCATTTCTTCTAGCCCTGACACGTGTCCACGTCCTTCTCTTAGTTATACAGGATTGTCGAAGATTTTTTATGGTATCATTCCACCAGTATACCGGATTTCTCCTCTCATGTCCCTGCACTAAGAGTGTTTCTCTGCATGCCTCCTGCAGGGAACCAATAAATGAGTTCACTTCTTGGGCATCTAATTTGCTTAGCCTTGTTTTAATATTTTGTTCTAGTTGCGACGCTTTGTCAGGCAGATACTTCCACCTGGAGAGACCCGTATTATGGCTAGGCCCGTGAACGTCCATCTTGGATGAGCCATGTATCGTGAACTGGACCAGGTTGTGATCGCTCAATGTTTCAATATCCGCAACACGCCAATCCAGGATCCTGTTTGACAGGCCCGCTGACGCAAATGTGACGTCTATTATACTACATTGCCCTCTTCTGTTGAACGTTGGTACATTTCCTACATTAACAACACTTAGCTGTTGCGAAGCTAGCCAATCACATAATAATGTTCCTCTAGTGTCCTCGTACTGAGAACCCCATAGAAAACTTTTGGCATTAAAATCTCCTGCCACTAAAACCTGGTTATTTTCTTTATTGGCAATTATGTGTTGCGTCAAATCGTTCAGAAACACTTCGTATTCCACCCGTGTTGAATTAGGCGATTTATAGCATGAAAATATAATAATATCCTCTACGATTACCCATACAAACCCCTGACCTTTACCGTAGTTTTTTATTGTTTTGTTATAGACCTTTAAGGCAGCATCGATTTGATCATCAGCCATCCATTCAACATTATTCTTCAAGTCAGACTAGAACAGTAAAGATCTCCCTGCTTTTCTCGAAATTATACCTTGAAGAGTCGGAAGGCTTTTCTAATTCGGGGAAAATTATTTCTTCTTCTTCTTCTTCTTATTGATAGACCTGTGGTCTGTTTATCCTAACTTGTCCTGCCAGCGTTTTTTAGGTCGACCTCTACTTCTTTTCCCTGCTGGCTTGTTCGTTAAAATTTTCTTGAGAATTCGGTCTTCGCTCATTCTTTCCACGTGTGCATACCAATTCGCTCTTCTACATTTGACCCAGTCATCGATCTTTTGTATTTCACATTTTTCCCTGATGTCTTCACTTCTTTGTTTATCAAACAACGATACGCCAAGGATTCTTCTTAGGGTCTTCATCTCAGCCGTCTCCAACATCTGCCTAGTTTTAGCTGTATCTGGCCTTGTTTCGGCTGCGTACGTCAATATTGGCCTTATCATAGTTTTATATATTCGCACCTTGGCTTCTGTTCTTAAAAACTTATTCGACCAGATTGTGCTATTAAGACAACCTGATATCCGTAGGGCTTTAATAGATTGTGTTTTTACTTCTGTCTCTAGATCTTGATGAGAGGTTATCTGAATACCAAGGTACGTAAATGTCATGACCTGTTCTATTATCTTATCATATAGCTGTAATTTGCATCGAAGTGGCTCTTTGGATATAGTAAGAGCTTTTGTTTTTTTTGTTGATAGGGTAAGATCGAATTTGGTGGCTAGTAGACTGAATCGGTATAGAAGTCTTTGAAGAGAATCTTCATCTTCGGCAACCAGGGCTGCGTCGTCAGCGTAACACACACATGATATATTTTCATCTCCGATGGTGTATCCTTTAAGAAAATTATTTCAAATTTTAATATTAAAGTACTTTTATTTATACTATGGGGATAATTAATTACGAAAAAATAATTAAGAATCACAAACAAAGTGAGACATTCATTCCCTATTAACAAGATATTCTATCAAATAGGTCACCAAATTTGTCAATTTCATGGCTAATAGGCAATTGATGAACGAATCTAAGGCATATCTAACGACCCGAGTCTTCTTTTTTTCTTAATTGATAAATGTGAGGGGACGATTCTTTCATTAGAATCCGATTGAGAAAAATGATTAAAAAGGGCGTGGATATAATTATCTAACTTCTTCCTTTAAAGCGAAGGAAATGCAATTATCCCCAATACAAGTCAAGACCTGTTCAAACTATTAAAGATTCAATTTTAAATTTCTATTATTCTAGGAATGACCTTTTTGCTCTAGGATCAAAAATTATACTCGTTATAGAAGAGAGCAAATATTTAATTGAATTCAATAAAATTCGGAATAATAATGTGATAAAAATACTTGTTTCTAACTGGCGAAAGTACTGGGTACGCTTATGTTAAATTTATTACTTTAATTTAATAAATATATTCAATAAAAAAAATTATATTTATAAAGTAAAAATCGTTAATATATTTAGAAGAAATGTTTATATTTTATGCGAAGACATTTAATTTAGTTTTATGTTTTTTAATAAATTATTTATATATATTGGTAAAGTCATATAAATATTTTGTAATTGAACCTTCAATACACATGTGCGGACGACAATGTGAACAATAATACTTGATCTAACTGGCAAACGTACTGGATCGTGAAAAAGTTTTACTTTTTTCTTCATTTTTATCCCAACTAGAAAAAATAAATTCAGAAAAAAGAAATCGTCTTAGAAAGTTTGTTCTGTAGAAAAATTTGTATATTTTCAATGCGGAGAACTGTTTAGATTTCGGGCTCTCTAAGCCAGTGTTTCTCAACCTGTGTGCCGCGAGCGTTTTTGACAAATAATTAAAATTGCATGGGTTTTGTAACTTTGAAATAGTATTTGTAATTACTTCATTTTTTTTTTGTATCATACAACTTTTACATTTTTTTATATTCAGGTGTGCCGCAAATGATTCCAGATATTTTTAGTGTGCCGTCAACCAAAAAAAGATTGAGAAACACTGCTCTAGCTTTAAAAGTTCCGGTTCAAAAATGCAAAAAGAAAAATTTTTATTGAGATTTTAATGCGAAGTCATAATATAGGCATAAATAAACAATTTATATTTAAGTTTATTATTAATTACTACGGCATATCTAGCGACCCGAGTCTTGGAAAAATTTTCACTTTTTTTCTTAATTAATAAATGTGCGGGGGGCGATTCTTCATTCAGAATCCCATACATTTTTTTTTATATAAATAAATAAATAAATAAATAAATCTTTATTTCTCGACCTGCTTAGAGGCACAAGTCCTCGGTGGCTAGGTCCTCCAAACATCAATACAATCTAGCTACAATACATTAATAAACATCAATACAAATTAATTACAACAATTTAACAAATAATAAACAAGTAAAAAAAAAAAGAAGAAAAAAAAATAGAAATGTATGCTCATTAACAAATAACATGACCATAGATTTCTATCAAAAGACAAAAAGTAATTTAAAAATTCCGCGCAAAAACCCGATACCAGGAGCAAGCGACGCATTAGCCATCCCGGCATTTGCCATAAGCTGTTAAGGAAACCTGGTCAAAACCTTAACAAGGATGGTATGACCTCTCTCTACCTCACCTAATCTCTGCTTGTGAGAACTAAATAAAATTTTGCACAACTCTAGGACATTAGGACTTGACAAAATTTATAATTGATTTAATCATAGGGGGCAGAGGACTATAATCCCAAGTAGTAACAGACAGACTGTTCCACAAATCAATGCCAGATCCTACAAATGAATGTAAACCGATATTTTTCAAGAATCTTGGCTTACGAATCTTTTTTCTAAGGATCAGCTCTACCTAAATAACTTGGTTCAGGTGTGCCGCAAATGATTCCAGATATTTTTAGTGTGCCGTCAACCAAAAAGGTTGAGAAACAGTGCTCTATACAAAGACAATTATTTTTTTTTGTGACTGAAAATTCTCAATGTTGACAAAATGTAGGTAAATAACTAAAAATGAAAGATTTTGAAAGCAAACCACGTGTTTTACTGCTTCTTTTATGAATTACTTCTTGACCTAAATTCGACAACTATTACTTCTTTAGGATGTCCAGGAAAAGAGTGTAAATAGTTAAAATATAAATTTAGAACAAACTTTCCTATTTTATCAAATTTTATTACTTAATATAAAATATTCAAAAAGTTTAATGTTCATATAAATATTACTTGAAAAAATATTAGATCGTTTGGTCTTTTTAGGTTAAACGCTTGGTTAATTGCTTAATACTTGTCACTCGTATTGTGTAAGCATATTGTAGAGATCGCACAAGATAGAATGGAGAACTCATATATGCAACCAGGAAGTATACGAGAGATATATGATTATAGCCAATGACCAACTTTCACTGATGAATGAAAAAAACTCCGAAGTTGTTAGATAAACATTGTATAAGAATGAAAGATTTTATAATGGAGTATTTATAATGGCAAAATTTGTTTTAAGATTGCAAAGATTTATAAGGGTACGAAAATTAATTTATATAAGATTATTCAATTAAACTTATCGAATCGCATATCAGATGTCATGTTTTTAGATTATGAATATTAAAAAATAAGGAAATATATATGTACTTATAAAAATTGTTGAATAAATGTATATTTTTATTCGTTTTATTTATTAATTGCTTGGAAATAATTTTTAAATAATAATATATATAAAATATTAAGTGAAGTTCTATATCATTCTCTAAATTTATATACTTTTTTGCAATTAGTATAGATTGTGGTGCGGGTACAAGGTGAAACATCTTTAATAAAAAGATAAGAGTAAATAAACGTTATATTTAACATTGATTTACTATGAGTTAAAGGAGACTAGGTCACTTATTTCACATTAAAATTAAAAAAAAATTTATTTCTTTTAATTTGTTAATTTTATAAGTGACCTAGTATCCTTAACTCATAGTAAATCAATATTAAATATAATATTTATTTACTCTTATCTTTATACTTTTTGTTTGTTTTTTCGTTTTTAAATGTGCTTTTCAGAAAAAAAAATACAAAAAAATATCCTACTTCATATTCAATAACATTTTTAAGTTTTTCTGAAAAAATCATTGATTTTTTGAAGTATTGACATATTTAGAAAAAAAAAAAATTTCAAAAAAAACTTGATTTATTCTGGGTAGGAATGCCGCAAACCCCATGTTGGTCGGACTTTTTTTGCGAAAAATAAGAAAAACTACTTTTCAATTAAATAAAAATAGAAAGAATAGTCCGACCAACACGGGTTGTTTGCGCAGCATATCAACGCCTTTTGAAGAAAAAATATTTCAAAAATGTCAAACTTCAAAAAAATCAATGATTTTTTCAGAAAACTGAAAAATCATTAAGTTGAATGGAGTTAAATATCTTTAGTATTTTTTTCTGAAAAGCACGTTTAAAAAAGAAAAAAAAACGTCCAGATTAGTCAATTTTTGAAATAGTTATGAGCGTTTGTAAGAAAAAAACACAATTTTTTTAAAAAATTAATAATTTTTTTCGGTTGAATAGAAAAATTCTGAAAAATTCTGAAAAATGTTTTCGATAGGGTAGAAAAAGATAAAAAAAAGTTTCAGCCAAATCGAAAGGGGTTCTGGGTCAAAAGTGGTCGATTTGGCATGGAATGCCCCATAAATAAAAATGTACTGTTACGCTTAAGTGATACGTTGAAGGATCTCCGAAAGTTCTTCACCGATTTCTTTGAAATTTTCACACAACATTCCATTCAAATACACGAGTGTTTTTATATATAGTGTTTTTATAGATATCACACCTGTGGCATGTAAAAAATATTTTTTCGAGGAAACAACGCCAGCGCCTCTCTGGGGGGGGGTAAAAGCAAACAAACAAGATGGCCGATAATAGCTTTTTGGAAATCTTTCAACTGTCAATATTATTTTTGGTTAAGGGAACAATTTTGACAAGTAATATATAATTCATTTACTGTTTTAATACCTATTCTATAATTATTTGCATTTTCAATTTATTTTCAAAACTATTATTATTTTTTAAATATATTTAAAAAATCGGGTCAGCTATTATCTATATAGATTTTAACCATAAAACGAGACGCTCCCCACTAGAGCCAGGTGACTTAAACGCTTACTTGACTAATTTTTTCAAAACTCTTAGATCTATGGATATCCTACATTTTCCGGCAGGATATGATCCGAATCCTCAAAAGCGTCTTGGAAAATGCTGGATATCTATAAATCTAAGAATTGTATCAAAAAAGTGACCCAAGTAAACGTTCAAGCCAACAGAATCTCCTAGGGAATGAGATAGGAATTAAGTTTGTAGGATGAGTGGTTTTCATTTTATGATGGAAAAACTGCAAATTTTTGCAAAAATAAACTTTTTTCAAAAACTTCAACCTCATTGCGGCAAGCGTTATCATTATCCAATTAAGATGAAACTTTGTTTTAATTGTATAAAGTTTAATCTAGTTTAAGAATATAGAGTGGTCTTTGTTGAAATATATATGTACTATATAAAAATTGTTGAATAAATGTATATTTAAATATTTTTAATCCTTTGTTTATTAATTGCTTGGAAATAATTTTTTTTTAAATAATATATATAAAAGATTAGGTAAGGAATGGGAAACCACCCCTGTGAAAAAAGTTCTGGAAAATTACAATGGAGAAGATAACTTCCACAGTAATCGCCGACGGAGTATTAATTGAAGAAAAATAGCCCAATAAATAGGGTGGTTTCAGCTTACATTAATTGCGGGAAAATATTTTTTTCTAGGATCGTTTGGTATGGTGTGGGTATGCCAAATCTAAGTTTGCGACCTCGAAAGTGTGGGGGACAACTTTTGGTGGCCGAAAAACCTCGAAATTTTCGGACTTTTTCCAGTTTTTTGCTTATAACTCGAAAACGGTCCATATTTTGTAAATAACCGTCCTATAGTAAATTAAAGAGGACAAAATTTCACGTCGATTAAAAAAAGAAATGCAAAATTGGTCCAGTAGTTCGATTTTTAATGGGGATCCAAAAAACAGCCCCCGGATCACTTTTGAATATCCCAAAAACTCGCACTTTTTTCGATTATTTCCCATTTTGACCATGAAGGAGCACGTTTTCGACAAAGACCACTCTATACATTTTTAAACTAGATTAAATTTGCTACAATTCAAACAAAGTTTCATCTTAATTGGATAATGGTAACCCGTGCCGCAATGAGGTTGAAATTTTGAAAAACTGCAATTTTTTGCAAAAAATCGCAGTTTTTCCTTCATAAAATGAAAACCACTCATCCTAGAAACTTGATTCTATTTCATTTTCTAGGAAATTTTGGCCTTTTTTAAATTTTTCAAAGTCAACGATTCGATTTATATTTGTTTAATAAAATTAAAAACTTTTAGGTGGATTTACAAATTTGTGAAACCTACCTAGTAATCTGTTTCGATTAATATTTCTTGACTAATATGTAAAATAAAAATTTTTCTTTAGATTTCTTGGATAATTCCGAGGGTGTTTTCTATTTAAACTAAAGTTATTATGAATAATGTTCATTTAATGTCAAAAGGGTTGTTTACATCCCGCTTGAGAATTGAACCTATGTGGCAAAAATCAATCCGGTCTGAGAGCTACACTATTAAATGAAACCATTCAGACATATTACACTGGTAAAAAATTTTAATTCAAAGTTTTGAATTTTTATCGTAAAAAATGTCGTGTGATTGCTTTATAGTTCTTGGTTTCGATTCCCAAGAGGGTAAATACATACAATAAAAATTATTCAAAATAACTCAAATTCAATAGAAGACCTGGTGATTTTCCAAAAAAAAAGTTTTGATAACCTTTAAATTCTTTAAAAAATGCACTCAACCTCGATCTAATCTTTTGGTAAATGAACTTTGGTCTAAAAAATTATAATTCTCAAAAAATTAAACCAAGTAAAAATATTTTCATTACCTATTAATAGCGTAATAAGGCCAGAGGAAGAGTTGGGGTAAAGCTACGTAATAAATAGATCGTGAGTTGGATTTTCTGTTCCATGAAAATAATTTAAATTAAAAATTTAGAATCCATAAATCTAGATTGTCATTCAAAATGGAAAGAATGCATTTTAATTGAAAGTACTAATTTCTGAACTTAATTATTATTAAAAAGAGAGAAAGAATTTAATTTTAGGACAATTTCTAGGATTTTAGTAAAAAAATTTTCTATATTTTTTTCTTAGGTTCAATTCTGAAGAGGGTGAATACCCTCTGATATCGCGATATATAAAAGTATTTCTAATTAAAATCCTAGAATTTGTCCTAAAAATTATATTATTTCTCTTAATATACATTGGTTTTTAACCCGAGCTGATTTTTTATAAAACATTTCAACTATTTTCAAAAATAAGCTGACTTATTCGGATGTGAGCATCCACTTGACTTTACCATACAACCTGGCCCCTCACTTATATTTAATATTTAATAAAATTATTTATAATCATGTAGGGAGGTTAGTTTTTGCATTTTTAGACTCCTGGGGGCCCACTGATTATGTATACAAAATTTGGTTGAGTTTGGTACAAGAGCCTAGATTTTCATTTTTTGACCATACACCCCCCCCCCCCATTTTGGGCGGTTAGTTTTTGATTTTTAGACTTCTGGGGGTCCCACTGATTATGTATACAAAAATTTGGTTGAGTTTACTCAAATGGCCTAGATTTTTAATTTTTAACCCCCCTCCACCCTATAATTTTGGGTCGATATGCACCAAAATCTAATTAGCTCTTAATCTCAATGGACCAAAACTAAGTGTGAAATTTGGTTTCGATATTCAATCTAGTTTTTGAGCTAGCTCGTCCACAAAAATTTGGTAACGCACAGACTAACGGATAACCAGACAAGCAGACAGACTAACTAACAGACATTTTGACAAAACAATTATTATCTCGAAAAATATAATTTTTTCGATGTTCACTTATTATAGCTTTTTTGAAGAGCCAAATGCCATGGTTTCGCTTAATTTTTTTAATCAAAATAGTTTCAGCCGTTTTTGAGATATTTTAGAAAAAAAGAAGGAAAAAAAACACTTTTTTCATGCATGATTACAATACTTGACCATACCCTGTATGGTAAAGTAAAAAGATGCTCAAATCATTAGTTTTAATTATTATTCTTGGCCAATTTAACTTGGCTGCACTCTAGATTTCAATTTTTTTTCTAACTTGGCCTCTTTTTTCACAGAAGTGTTTTGGGTAGGATAGTTTTTACAGAGAGAGACTTATCTATTTTTTGCCTATCTACGTCAAAATAATATTATATGTATATAATAAATTTGATTTGATTCTTATAATAAGATAATGCAAAAAATATCATAAGCGACATCTGTGATAATGGAATAACAGGCCTTGGATAAAATAACCTAGCCGGTTCCCTTTGCTTATAACATTTATTGACCCCCACTTTTTTGCAATGAAAAAAAAATTCACCAATTAAATGCTTCTTGCCATAAACGCAATTATTATTTAACATCAAACGGCTAAGTAAAATTTCTAAACTACCATGGACATAATTTCTCTTCTAATATTTGCAAAAGAATAAAATAAACAATTTTATTAACGTATATGAAAAAAAGATAAAATCCGTTTACTGTTTATATATTGATTTGCTTGCAAAATCTTTTATTACTTATATAAGCGTAAAAAAACAAAATTAAATATTTAAATAAATATATACATATAATTGGTTTTTGCATTTAGGATAATTATGGATTACGTATTTCATCGAGATTTCTAATTGGATATTTATTCTAATATAGATTAATTATTATTAGAAGAAGAAAGAACTTATTTCTTATGGAGGTATCAGAAAATGCCGAGGCATTTATATAATTAATATTTCTATAAATTTATTATGAAGGATTTATTATATATATTATATTATAATTTAAAATAAATTAATCATTAATAATAGGTACAATTTATCTAAAAAATAATATCACGACAAATAAAATATGCTGGCTTTTCTTATGCACATGAGGTGATTTTCAGCTTTAATAACATAGTCAGTCAAATTGTGTTTTTATCAGGAAAGTTTTGTGTAGTTCTGATTTTTTGTATATATATATATATATGTTTTTTGGGAAGCTGAATCCAAATCTGAGGTCTCCCACCAAAATTTCGTGACGCAACATTGTAGAAAATGCAAAAAAAAGGTGAAAATTTCCATTTTTTGGCGGTTTTTCGCTTATAACTCGAAAACTATCAACTTTTCGTAAATAACCTTCCTATTCAAAATGAAAGTTCATAAAATTTCCTACAAATTTCATTATTTAGGTTTTTCTCCGACCAACCGTTCGGGCTCAAGCGCAAAATCCAAGTTTTCGACCTCGGCAGCCCCTCCGGATCACCCAAAAACTCGCACTTTTTTCGATATTTTCCCATTTTGACCATGAAGGAGCTCGTTTTCGACAAAGACGCACTCTATACATTTTTAAACTAGATTAAATTTTCTACAATTCAAACAAAGTTTCATCTTAATTGGATAAATGGTAATCCGTTCTGTAATGAGGTTGAAGTTTTGGAAAACTGTAATTTTTTTGCAAAAAATCGCAGTTTTCCTTCATAAAATGAAAACCACTCATCCTAGAAACTTGATTACTATCTCATTCTCTAGAAAATTTTATTGACTTGAACGTTTACTTGGACTACTTTTTTGATAACTCTTAGATTTATAGATATACAGCATTTTCCATGCAAAAAAATCAGAACTACACCAAAACCCATACGGGCCCATTTGAGCACAATTTGACTGGACTAACAATCAAACATAAAAATTAAAAATTTGGTGGAAAAATTGAAAAATTTTAAAATTCGGTGTACTCTGCAAATTTTTAGTGATTTGGAAATTTTATGTCTGCGAGTGGATTGAGCTAGAATTAATCTAAACAGAAAGGAATAGCTTATTAATATGAACTTCTCTGTCAAATTTCAGCTCAATTGTTACAAGTGTTCGAGAGTCCCCTAAACAAGATTTGATTTTTTTCAAATTTTGTGTATATTTCAACTGGAAGTTAGGAATGCGAGAAAGTTCAGAATCTAATCAATTCTTTGTTTTTAAAAAAATGGCATCAAATAAAGTTTCTACGACATTCTATCAATGAATTATTCTAGGTATCGAAATCCAGACAAATACACAGTAATAAAGCTTCCAGGGTAATAATTTGATTTTTTATTAATTTCTGCAATTTTCAACTGGAAGCGAGATTTTATCCCATTTTCATTTGAGAAATTCAAAAAATTTTGGCATCAAAACGAACTTTCAACTACTTACATTCTTATATTATTCTAGATATCGAATTCCAGATATATTACATTTTTTTTTTTTTTTTTTTTTGGAATGGAAACCCAGACCTACTTAGAAACATACAATGGTATACTTCAGTGCAGATTACAGCCAAGCATAAATATACCTTGTTCTATTTACTCCTACTTTCTAAAGAGAAAAACAAAAACATTTGATTATTATCATTGATATCATTTGGATAATGCTGGTGGCAATGTCCCACGATGGTCAGGTAAAGATAGATGACGGGAGGGTGATTACCTACATATAAAGAGGACGGTCTGGTAAGTATAGATGGTAGAAGAGTGTTTTACCTATAAAGTGTCTAAAAATACATTTGGTTATAATCTCCGACGAGGGGTGAACCGCGACCTAAAATCGTCTACACCTACTTCCACTTCCACTTTAATTTCCAAGTAGAAGACAATAGATTATCTAATGAATTCCAAAGTAATTCCAAAGACGGTGTACACCTAATTCCGATCGCGGCTTTACCCCTCGATCTCCGACAAAATAAAGGATTAACTTACACAGTTTAAAACTAAAACCACCCTTTAACGTCATTTATTACTCGAAAAGACGATTCTTCCAACCATCCTTCCTTCCTATTTTATAACGTGGACACTGGACAAGTATGCCCTCATGGTTATGGCATGCAAAGCAAGATTAGGGTCACTGAAAATCCTATTCTACTAACTAACTAAGTATTATTTAAATGAAGAATATTATTATTTTCTCTGATGTTTTGTAAAAAAAAATTCAAACTACGTAGTAATCAAAAATTTTAATGTCAGTGTTTAATTTGAGAATGACAAAAATATATTTTGAAATTAAACAAATAAAAATAGTTTTAAAGTAGCTTGAGAGATTTATTTGATTTTTTCAGATTTTCTATTTTTTTTTTTAGCGGATTGTTCTAAAGCTTAAAATTCCAAAATCTAAAAAGTTCTTCATTTTGAAAATACAAACATTTTGGTGGTTTCTATGAGTTTCCAAGGGTATCGACATTCGATTATTCACAGAAAGGGACAGAAAAAAAAACAAGCTTGAAATGATTTTCTCCACCAATCAAACATTTCTTAACATTGAGAAAAAATAGTTGACATCCGAGTGGTGAGCCGCGACTTAATATCGTGTACACCTACTTCCACTTCCACTTTCATTTCCAAGTAGAAGACAATAAGGACATTATCCAAAATAATTCCACATAATTCCAAATACGTGTACACCTAATTCCAATCGCGGTTCACCCTTCGTTGACATCCTTCAGTGAATAAAAAGGGCGTAGCCTATCGAGTAATTTTTTTAAAATTTACTTTATTTTTATTTATTTCCACTAATTAAATACAATTAAAGGAATCGTAGGGAGTTGAACTTGACTTTAAATTAAATACAAAGTTTTTTATTTAAATCGGCCAAACGTTTCGTTCCTGGTTAGCAACTTCTTCATTCTTCTCTCAATTTATTAAACTTATTTGTCTGGGATTTTGTCTAAAAGAAAAACCACTTTCAAACAGCATCCTTACAAATCACTCAATTTTATCAAATAATATAAAACATAATCAATTTAAAACAATGTAATTGTTTCCCGTCGAAATAATTAAAACAATCCAACAATATTTTGACGGGAATTAATTACATTGTTTTAAATGGTTTATTTTTTATATTATTTGATGGGGGTCTGGTAGGCTAGGGGTTAGCATGTCAGCCTGCTAACCAAGTGACTCGAGGCATCCGGCTAAAACCTGACCCCGGGGGGATAGAGACAAAGTTAATAAAAAATAATTAGTATCGTAAATTGGCTTATGGCTAGAAAGGCCGAAAATCCAAAAAAAAAATGATAAAATTGAGTGATTTGTAAGGATACTGTTTGAAAGTGGTTTTTCTCTTAGTCAAAACCCCAGACAAATAAGTTTAATAAATGAGTCATTGAAGAAGTTGCTAACCAGGAACGAAATGTTTGCCCTATTTAAATAAAAAAACTAGACCAATAGTCACTTTCTTACACAAACAAGGTATCACCCCAGCACTATATAACAACTTTAACCTGTCATCTATATTAGTTAATAATAAACTTGATAAAATTGACCCAAAGGAGAAATCTGGTGTTTATAAACTTGAATGTCAAGACTGCGACTCGTTTTATATTGGTCAGACGGGCAGAACTTTCAAAACCCGGTATAAAGAACATTTGAGTTCGTTAAGAAAGTTGCAATCAGACACCATACAGAGTGATCCAACCTCCGCCTTCGCAGACCACCTTATTGAAAACAATCACTCACCTTCACCCCAAAATCCTATACCACTACACTTCGCCTCTAAAAGCCGAAAACTAGACCTGTTAGAATCAACCGAAATTAAGAAAGCTATAATTGAAAAAGATAAAATTCTCAATAACCAGCAGGACATTAGAAATTCCACAATAATAGATCTACTAATTAACAAAAATTAAAAAAACTTAACCTCAGTCTCTCTCAAATATATACTATTTCCCAAATTACAATCAAAATTAAATTCAAATCACGCGCCTTCAGTCTTCTAAAATAAATGACATTTTGATATATGAGATAACCACAAAAATTGTTGTATATTGTAATTTATCTCATCTAATTTATCCCTATTATATTTTATCTTAATTCTTCATCTCTATATGTTATTTAGGCTTATTTGTAAATTGATATTTATAATTAATTTTGTGTCTATGACTTAAATTTGTAATTTTACTTTCTAATTTAATTCTAAAAAGACTTTATATTTATACTTGTAATTTTTATTTTTTATTTATATTAATATTCATATTTACTTAGATTTCTTATATTTACATTTATATATTTTATAATTAAAAAAGAAAAATCTTTGTAAAACAATTTTTTAAAATTTTTTAAATTTAAATTTTCATTGGTGTTTTTCTTGTGTTAGGTTGGTATGTAAGATTTGAATGTTATATTTTGTTATATTGGTAACCATGATTTGAATGTCAAGAATGGCGACCACTCGTTCAATTATTATTAGTATTGACTTGTAAACTCCTGATGATGGACTAATAATCCGAAATATATTGAGTTTGTATAAACCTCTTTGAGTTTTATTTCATTCACTGTGAAACTACACACCCTTTACTCTATTAACTAAAAAAACTTTGTATTTAATTTAAAGTCAAATCAAACTTCTACGATTCCTTTAATTATTAATCATGGATACCAATAATGAAATATTAAATACAATTAATTTGAAAGTTTATATTAGAAAAATAGGGACAAGTTTTTTTGTGTGAATTTTTTATTTATCCACCAACGTTTCGTCGACTTTAAGTACTTCTTCAGGGCTTCAAATAGTCATGCCATACATTCGTTTAAATTTTTTTATTATCTTCGTTACCAGTGAAGGCCATCAGAACACAATTTTCAAAAAATATTTGGCACATTCACAAAAAAACACAATTGTTCTTTCTTTTATTTTTATATTAACAATTTCATTAATATTAAACAGAAATCACATATATAGGTAGAATAAGGCAACCCTGTTTTTTAAACCAGAATAGAATATTTTTTCTCCCTTTTATCCTTACATACAGAAATCTCAAATTCGAAGCCTTGAAGAAGTCGGTAAAGTCGACGAAACGTTGGTGGATTAATAAAAAAAGGCACACAAAAAAAAAACTTGTCCTTATTTTCCTAATATAAAGTTTCAAATTAATACAAATTATGGACGGAAATGATAATAATAATTAAATACAATGTTTATACCTATTTTTAAAATAGTTCCAATTTTTCAAAAAAAATTAGAACTCTTTCTCTATGCCAAAATGCAAAAGTCAATATTGTCTTTTAGGTATTTCACCTTCTTGCATCATTAAAAAAAATGCTCTGATGCGATTCAGGCAGATTATAGATATGAAACCCATTTCGTTGAATATACCTTTGTATTTGTGACTTAAAGCAAATCGAAGGTTATTTCCTTCCCTCTGCTAATCTACTAGCGAGTCCACAACTCAGTATTTGAAATATGAATTGAAAATTTTTCATAAGCGCTCTTTCATGAGTTTCAAGCGACTTGGCATGCAAGCACCAAATGAAAAGAGAGAGGTCTCTCTGGCTATATTCAGGTTACTTAGCCTTGAACTTGACGATGATATATATCTGTATAAATAGTGTCTTCCTAATGCGTGCTGCTGCTGTATATGCTGCTGTGAGGCTGCTGGCTGACGACAAGGCAAGGGGGGATGCACCGAAGAACAAGATCAGACACAAATATAAACACAAGCTCAAGAAATTCATTCTGCTTTTCGTTGAACAGAGATCAATCAAAGCGAAACGTTGCAGATCAATCACAGGGAATAGGCTAGGCCAATCAATTCACTACCTCCTTTAGAGATAAATATATTCAAGTGGAACAGGCATTTAAATAATTTGGTGGAAAAAGGTCAAAGCTGAAACTCGGATAGAATAATATCCATATGTTGAGCATATATTTTTAATAAAATGTTCAATGGAAAGTTTGTTCCAAGAAGAGATTTATATTTAGTATTGAAAATTCAATAAGTAACCCAATCTCGTTATTTTAACTTAGCCTCGATTCTAATAAAATCTATTTTCCAAGTTACCTACTGCAAAGATAAGGTTATAGAAAATAGTAATTTCCGTAAGGGTTGCGAGAAACAGAAATAAGCTTGACAAGTGCGAGTCAGACTTTTCGATTGTACCCTAATATGGAATCTTCTCACGTACTCTAGATTTCAAATACATTCTTATTACTTTACCATACAGTGTATGGTCAAGTATTATAATCGTGCATGAAAAAAGTGTTTTTTGCTTCTTTTTTTCGAAATATCTCAAAAACGGCTGAAACTATTATGATTAAAAAAATTAGGCGAAACCATGCCATTTTGTTCTACAAAAAAGCTCTAATAAGTGAACATCAAAAAAATTATATTTTTCGAGATAATAATTGTTTTGTCAAAATGTATGTCAGTCTGTTAGTTAGTCTGTGCGTTACCAAATTTTGTGGAGGAGCTAGCTCAAAAACTAGTGTGAATATCAAAACCGCACCTAGTTTTGGCCCATTGAGATTAAGAGCTGATTAGATTTTGGTGCATATCGGCCCAAAATTAAGGGGCTGAGAGGGGTTAAAATTATAATATTTTCAAACCAAAAAAACAAGAAAAATGAAATATACTATATATAATAAATGAACCTATAATAACGTAAATATTTTTTTTCTGGCGCCAAAATTAGGGGGGGGGGGGTCAAAAAATAAAAATCTAGGCCAATTGAGCAAACTCAACCAAATATTGTATACATAATCAGTGGGCCCCCAGAACCCTAAAAATGCAAAAACAAACCGCACAAAATGGGGGGGGGGGCAGGGGGTCAAAAAAATGAAAATCTAGGCTCTTGGACCAGACTCAACTAAAAGTGTATGGTAAAGTCAAGTGAATGGCCACATCAGAAGATGTCAATTTATTTATTGTTAATAAGAGGGACTGAAGTGAATATATCAAATTTTTTCATGATTTTAAGTTAAGCCTCTTCTGAAAGCCAGCACGTACAAAAATCCCCTAAAAATTACCCCTTTTAAGCCCTCTCACATCATCATTTTAAATTAAGTTAATTTAAAAAAAAGGTTCATTTTTTAGATATCTTTACTGGAATACCTCATACAATTAGAGAAAAAAATATTTGTATTATTAATATTTTACTGTTAATTTTAAAATTGATATAACTACGTTTCGGGGTCCGGAAAATTTAACGCCGTATTCTATATTGTGGTTTGATTAAAAAAACATGATTAATTTATGGACCGTTTAAACTAGTTACACCGAACCGATCGAGCTGAAATTTTGCACACACTTTTGGTGTTGGTGACAATAGAATCAAGTATCTTCAGTTATGTAATTTTTTTATAATTTACATGTAATTTTAGCCATATTTAATTTTGCGCCTGGTGCTTATGCAACCATTTGTATTCTTTAGCATAGAAGAGAAATCACCTTCAGGCGTTGAGTGGCGGCCATGTTTGTTTATAACGTCACGGTTCATATATATATACAATAGAAATATTATTAATGTTAATTTATATTTTTAACAAAAAATGTTTTAAATCAAATATAGAATGCGCCATACATTTTATTCATCTTAGAATAATTTTTGTGACATCAAGTTTAAATGATTTTTAGTTTTACTGGGCATTATATATATATATATATATATATGGCTGATAGATATACAATATCAATATAATATATATAGGAAATTCAATGAAGTTCTCAGCTTGATTCAATTAAACATATGTATTATATAATATATTTGTTTGAGACTATAATATAATTTCGAATCATAAGTCTTTTAATTAACCGAAAAGTGTACCGAGTTTTGAAGTTAATCTCACTTTTTCATTCAATTTCTTAGTTATTTGTAAAGCAATTATAATATTATGAAGTAACATAGAGCCCACAATTGTTAATAGAAGGTTAGAAGCATTTACTTACTCTATTTCAGACAAGATGTAGTGGAAAACATCGAATATTCCTCTATATTGCACAAGAAAGAATTCAAGTTGACTTGAGGAAGGCTTGTTTTATACTAAAATATATTTTGATAAACTGATTGACTTTTTGCCTTTATCGAATTCCGGGAAAATGATAATTCCATTATTTGTTTTTGCAAAGAAATATAATAAATAAAGTGAAAATTAACATTAGGTGAGGGTAAGACGCGTACCAGATCATCCCTAATTATCCAGATAACACTATAGGGTGTCTAAAAAGTGTCTTACTTATAGGGTGGGTAAATTTTTTTAACTCATTTTCGATGAATTTTTTTTTAAGATTAATATACCTATATACAGGGTGATAATTAGGTTTCTTAAAGACTGTTTAGATTATTTTAAAAAATATATAATTATTTTAGGTTTTTTGTGAATAATATATATACAGGGTGGTAATTAGGTCTCTTAAAGGATGTGTAGAATATTTTAAATTATTTAAAATAAACTGACACTTTCTGATGTGGCCATCCAATTGATTTTACCATACAACCTGCCCCCTAACTTATATTTAATAAAATTATTTGTAATCATGTAAGGGGGGGGGTTAGTTTTTGCATTTTTAGACTTCTGGGCGCCCACTGATTATGTATACAAAATCTGGTTGAGTTTGGTACAAGAGCCTATAATTTAATACCCCATCCCCATTTTGGGTGGTTAGTTTTCGAATTTTTAGTCTTCTGTGGGCCCACGGATTATGTATACAAAATTTTGTTGAGTTTGGTACAAGGGCCTATATTTTTATTATTTCATGTTTGTGTGTTTGTGTTTGTATTTTTTTCATCATAGGCTTCACGAGGAGCGCTTGATGAAAATCATGATTTAAAAAATAAAACAATAAATAGAATAAAATATATAAACAAAATAAATAAATAAATAAACCAAATAAACAAATAAAACAAATATACAAAATAATCCTGCCAAGAATATGTCAGAAATCAAGTCCAGGCATGATCGTCGTCTAAAAAACTCGCCAATCCGATAGTATGCCTTTTTTAGTAGTGTGCGCTTAATGGAGGATTTAAATTTATTTAGAGCTAGACTCCGGAATTTTGTTGTAAAACCGCACACTTTGACCCATGAATGAAGCGTTTACCTTTTGTAAACCTAATTTGTTGTGGTAAATCGTCTTCAAATTTTAACAGTGTGTTTATTATGCTTTTAATGACTTATATTCTAAGTTTCGAAGACTTCTTGAATTTTTCCATTTTTGAAAGAACTACCTTAAGAGCTGAATTTTGGTAAACATGTTTCTATTAATAAACTGCACATCTTTATCAAGTTCCAACTTTCTAGCTCCAACCATTCGCTGACAAATTGACAAATTGCTAGAAATTTATGGATACTGTACAGTCTTAAATTTTTTCTTTTTCTTTAAATTTAGAATTCTAATAATAAAAGTAAAAAAATATATATATATGTATTAATATTGTTTCATTATTCAATATTTCGTTCCATTAAGAAGTTTTTCTTTTATTTTATTTTACTCTAAAATGTGAATTTTCTTAGCTACTTTTTTACTAATAATTTTCCATATGAAAATATTTTAAATCTAAAGAAAAATGCCAGATGGTATGTTCGGCGTGGCCTCTTAAGGCACCGGTAAACATTTGCGAGTCAATCAAGAGGCAAAGACCTGGTAATGGTTTTCAGTATTTGAACACCAAATGAATATAAGACTTTGAATGTAAATTTCGCATGTTGGCCAGCGGTTGACCTTGGTTTAATCTAATCATTATATCTGATAATTATTATTTCCATATTAATTTTGAGACTTGAAATTGGATGGCAAATTAGAGACCAGCCAAGCAGTCCAAGTATTAAGAAAATTCAAGGAGGTAGCAGTTCCGCGAGATTATCAGAATGAGAATTCCAAATTCAATACTATTAAAATTTATTAAGGGATAAGGAGTATTATTATTACAAATATAAACATTTCGAAGAATAAATTGATTAATTGTCTTGTACTAAATCATTCGACTTTTGATAAGTAAATAACTATCGACTCCTACGGCAAAAATTAGTAAAAGTAGTTCAATTAAATTACTATAAATCAGAATCACATAATATGAAAGAAATCAAGACTTAGTGATTACATAAGAATTTGCAAATTAAAATCTTAAAATTTTACTTTAAATGCACTGTATAGATTATTAAAAATGCTATTTAATAATAAAATGGGCTATAAATTTATATTGTGTTTTAATTAGGTTTTCCCGAAGGGTGAACCGCGACCTAATTTCGTGTACACCTACTTCCACTTCCACTTTCATTTCCAAGTAGAAGAGACTAGACGAAGGGGTATTATCTAATGAATTCCAAAATAATTCCACATAATTCCAAAAACTGTGTACATATAATTCCAATCGCGGTTCACTCCTTGGGTTTTCCTAAAAAATATATCAATTTTAATGAATTTATAACGAATTTCTTTCTATTACATACTGAAATGTTTTTCTAATTCTTCAATTTATTTATAGAAAACTAGCTGCAAGGCCCGCCTTTGGCTGCCCTATTGTAAGTCAGCGGCTACGACGCCCCCTCCCTATTTCGGGTGGTTAGTTTTTGAATTTCTAGTTCTCTAGAGGCCCACAGATTATGTATACAAAATTTGGTTGAGTTTGCTCCAAGGGAAAGAATTTACATATTTTCACCCCCCCCCTCCTTTTGGGTGCTTTTTGGAGTGAATTTTTTAAACAAAAGTTGTCAGAAATAGCATCCCCTACAACTTTGCTCTTTATAAAATTTTCCGTAGATTTAATAGTTTAGGAGTTATTTGATCATTTCCATTAGTACGCCCCCCCCCAAACCCCCTTTTTGGGTCAAAATATCAAAACGTTATATAGCTATAAACGTAAGTTGGAAGACATCTGATCCAAATATGAAATTTCATAATAATCCCTTCAGCCCTATTTACGTGAATCGTGAGCAACTTTTCCCGGAAACCACGCAAACAAACATACATACATACATACAGACAGACAGACAGGAATTTTGTTGAGAGTGTTTTCGTTCATAACTTTGTTTGAAACGTGTGCAACCAAAATTTGGCGTGATTTGGACCAATGTACAGACAAACCCTTAATTTTATATAAATAGATCTTAAATTATAATAAAATTTGAGTACCATCACATGACTCAAAACACTTCCAAAGAGTGAAGATAAAAAAGTATATATTATTTGTAATTCAGCTAGAAGTTATAGAAATTTGAAAGGTCAAACAATCACTTAGAATAATAAAAAGGAGCAATTATTATGAAAAATAGTAATGCATAATAGAGGATTCTATTTTAAGTATTATCAGTATAAAGATTATTTTATAATCTAGTGCATTTTAGTTGTTTTACTAATATGTTATTTACATTTGTTTTGAAAAAACGATTGTTGTCTAGTTTATTTTTTTCGTTTCCATTGTTAATGTTGGTAATATTAGTCAAGTTCATAACTTCACCATATTAGAAAGATATATATTTTTTTTATTTATAATATCTCAGCTAAAGTTTTTTGATAAGAATGTGTGCCTGGGTGTGTAATTATCAGATTACGCCCTTCTAGTAAAGGTCAGGGGGTGGTGAGGGCGACTGTATCTGAATGGGGCATCGTCCGCAGTTCAATGCCAGGCCATGGCACGCCAGCAGTTCACGTGCAACCCCCAAGGACCCCGTGCAACCCCCAACCCTCAGCACATGGCCACGAATTTCTTCCACGAGTGAACAAATAATAAGGTGCTATGTAACATAACGTGAAACATGTGATCCAAGATTTATTCAAGGAAAGGATGGGCGTTTAGAACGATTATTAATTAAAGTTATCAAATTATTAGAAATTAAAATAGATATTGATTTTTAATTGTGCTGTGTTGTACGAGGTATATAAATAGTCGAAGTTAGATAATGCGTTCTTTTATATGACATTCAGCTTACAAACAATTTTTTAATATGAGAATGTGCGGAACCAACGAGTCTGGATGTACTCTTGAGTTTTTGGAAAAATATTCTGGCCGTTTAATGCACAGTACCTGGAGCCACCGAGCGATGCTCGGTAACTTTTTGCTTCAGTTAAAGGCTATATATTAATATTATTTTTAATTTAAAATTCTGATAAAAATACAAATATAGATAGTACATGGCCCCTGGACTCCTCGAACCCTCCACCACCACCATCCCCACCTCCCCCCACTGCACCCCACCCCTACATCTACCCACACACAGTTTTTGCATTTCTAGCCTTTTAGTGGCTCACAGATTATGTGTATATAGGTATATAAATAAATTCCGCAATTTTTTTTATAGCCCAAGAGTCCACGACGGCCAGACCTTCGTTATTTTATAAAAGCTGAAAGTTTTTCTGTCCATGTCCCCCATACAGATAAGAACGACCAGCGACTATAGAGTTTGGGTTGTGGTTACTTTGGCAGGTAACAGGTAATAAAGGTATATAAAATAGTACTTTAAATTCGTTAAAGTATAAAGCTCAATTTTTTATATTTTCTTCGGGATAACTTTAGAAATCTCGTCATCCATTGCCGGACACTTATGACAGTTGTTACCTCCTGCCAGACACCCCTAAACTTTAATAAATTATAATTATACTTTCGTTATAATATAAAAGATAAATTTTATATATGTTACTTGGCGACCTATAAAAAAATGTTACCTCAATAGGCGGACAGTTTTAATGGTTTTTACATAGATTTTTGAGATTTCGGTTATTATTGGTAACCATTGCTGAAGACATGAAGGAATCGACTTAAAATCAAAAATAATCATCGATTCTTATCTAATACTAGAGGAATAACCTTATTGCATTCCATTTTTGTTGTTTTGACTATTAATGGCAACCTCTACTGAAAACGTGGAAGAATCGACTTAAAATGAAAAAGACTAAACTCTTTTATGGCAAACCACTCAAGCTTGAGTTGTTTAACAAAAAATAATTTAGTCTTTTTGATTTTAAGTAGATTCTTCCACGTTTTCAGTAGAGGTTGCCATTGATATTCAAAACATCAAAAATGGAAGGAAATAAGGTTATTCCTCTAGTATTAGATAAGAATCGATCGTTATTTTTGATTTTAAGTCGATTCCTCCATGTCTTCAGCAATGGTTACCAATAATAACCATATCTCAAAAATCTATGTAAAAATCATTAAAACTGTCCGCCTATTGAGGTAACATTTTTTTCTAGGTCGCCAAGTAACATATATAAAATTTATCTTTTATATTATAACGAAAGTATAATTATAATTTATTAAAGTTTAGGGGTGTCTGGCAGGGGGTAGCAACTGTCATAAGTGTCCGGCAATGGATGACAAGATTTCTAAAGTTATCCAGAAGAAAATATAAAAATTGAGCTTTATACTTTAACGAATTTAAAGTACTATTTTATACACCTTTATTACCTGTTACCTGCCAAAGTAACCACAACCCAAACTCTATAGTCGCTGGTCGTTCTTACCTGTATAGGGGACTTGCACAGAAAAACTTTCAGCTTTTATAAAATAACGAAGGTCTGGCCGTCGTGGGCTCTTGATCTATTAATTAAATAACAATTTATCGAGTTTTATGTTATAATTATTCGAGGGATGAACCGCGATTGGAATTAGGTGTACACGTCTTTGGAATTATGTTTAATTATTTTGGAATTCATTAGATAATGACCCTTCATCTATTGGAAATGAAAGTGGAAGTGGAAGTAGATGTACACGATATTAGGTTGCGGTTCACCCATCGTAATTAATCAAATTGGCAAATACTAATTTATAATAATATTTCTTATTAAATGTTTGTCGCTATATAATCAATTAAATTGCTTACTTTAAATATATAATTCTATTTGATAACCTATGTGAGATTTAAAATTAAAAAAACAATTATTTATTAAAAGGAAATTGAATAAAAATGTAATTATACAACAACCTGTGAATAATTATTTTAATTAAAAAAAAAAACATAAAAAATAATTTAGCCGAAGATATGACCGTGGCAGATCGAATTGTCAAGTCAAAAACCCACTAACCCGTGAATTTCATCAAAATCGTTAGAGCCGTTTCCAAATTAAAAAAAAAATACAAATATCCTTGCTTTTTACTTTTACTAAAATGAATATTTTTGAATTAGACTTTATTATAAGTGTGGAAATAATTGAATATATTATATATAGCTATGTATTTAATAAATAATTTTATGTTTTTATTTCAGATCCTATTCGATTATTTTTTTTATTAATATTTTCTTATGTATTTTTTATAATGTTTATCAATATGAACGAATGTGGGCAAATTGGTGTACGAGTAAACAAATATACACATAATATGTGGACCATTAGAAAGATAGAAATGCAAAAACTGGGTCGGGGGTGGGGATGGATGTTGGGGGTGCAGGAGGTGGGGTGCAGTTGTGGGGGCAAGGTGTAAGGTTTCGGGAGGGGTGTGTGGGGGTCAGGGGTTACCGAGCATCGCTCGGTGCCTCCAGGTACTATAAACATATAATATAATTTTTGCTAGAGTAGATAGATAGATATATGACTTTCAATTAGCCCGCATTAACAACAAATTCACATTAGAAAAATATAATTAAAAATAAATGTTAATAATTATTTTATTTATTCGCATTTAGATGATAAGGATTTTTGAAAAAATGTGGTGTCCGATATCTTAACTCATAATCGTAAAATTTCTCAATCTTCTCACACAGACTTATCTAATTTTTCCCGTATATACGATTTGTATAAATATCAGAGTCAACGAAGAACATGTGATTATTGATGAATAATTGAAATAATTTCATGGCCGTTGAGGATTTGAACTAGAAAGTCGATATTATTAACCCTAGAACAAACAAGCTATTTCACAAACACAAAGTCACGAGTCGGGCCCGTGAAAATCTACTATATTTGTAATTGGTTTATAATACATTTTTCAATAATTATATTATTTTTTTATTTAATTTATATCAAGATTTATAAAAATAAATCAATACTTCTTTACTGTTTTAATACAACGAAAAACCAAGAGCCTAAGAGGGCCTTTTTATGACTTTGTGTTTGTAAAATTATTCCAAGAAAAAATTAGGGATATAATTTTTTTTTTGAAAAACCCTTTAAAAATACTTTTATTATGTACTAGCTGAGAAGCCCGCCTTCGGCGGGTGTCTCCGCTATTCAGGGAGATATGCCCCCTGGACCCCCACCCCCGGACCCCAACCCCATTCCACCTCCGCACCCACTCTGCAACTCACTACGCACCCTTCTCCTATTCCACCTCCATTATGTATACAAAATTTGGTTGAGTTTGGTCCATGGACAAGAAAGATACGGAGCCTTTTGTGTTGTAGACCACAAAATTAAAAATCCCCCATTTTTCAGTTCAGGGATCAAATTTCAAAAAAATAAAAAAATTCCCGAGATTTTGCATTAATAAACCTATGTACCAAATTTGAATGCTAAAACTTAAAAACTCGACGAGATATAGCACTTTAAAAATTTCAAAAATTTACCCCAAAATGACTATATCTCCCTTTCGGAGACAAAAAGGGCAAAATACTCGAATATGTTATTTTGTATTTCAATGCTTCACCTTTCTAAACTAAACCGATATCGATATCTTTTCTGGTTTAAGATATCTTGAAAAACTCTAAAAACACATTTTGGGGCCCTTTCCCCCTTTAGGATTCGAATTCCAAAAAATCCCTTCTTAGCACACCCATAAATCATTGAAAGAATATACACTCCAAATTTCATCTTTCTAGGTCAAGCTGTTTAGGCTGTGGATTGATAGATGAAACATGACCTTCTCTTTTTATATATAGATTAATGAAGGAATATTAAAAACTTGGAATTTATGGAACTCCTTGTCTAAAAGTTATTTAAAAGAAAAGGTTTGTCCGGGACGGACATGCCCGGTAGGGTGCTCTTATTTCGGGTATTTTCGAATTTTTACGCTGACAGAGGCTGCGATCCATATGAGCCTCTATCAGCGTAAAATTCGAGATACCCAAAACAAGGACCATCCTAATGCCCGGGTTATGTGTTCTAGACTTCTTGGGTTAATAGTGTATTATACCAAATTTCGGCTTATTAACTTGAAATAGGACAATTCAATTTTTTCCTGGTTTTCTACATTTTTGACCGGTGTGTTATTATGCAAAAAATCCCAAAATCTAAAAAAAACTCTTTGTTTTGAAAATATAAAATAAATTGTACCTATAGTAATTATAGTGTAGAAAATTCTTAAGATAATGAAATAATTAGACCTGCCGCGTCGCATATTCCAAGAGTGTAACATGAATCTGGACTCTTTCGGAAAGGATATTATCCGTTTTATTGACGAAGCGAAAATTAATAACGAAGAGAAGCAAAAGTGAAAATAACACCTGAGAGAAATTTCATCCGATATCAAACGAAACTAAATCATAAATGTTTTAGACAAAACTTACAACATTAAAACCGTAGAAGATAAAATTACTTTCGAATTTTGATACCCTATCACATAATTAGGTATATCAGAAGAAAATAAAACTCGAAAAAGAAAAGAAAGTTGGGTGCTTTTATTTTCACTTATACAGGGAAGTACAGCCGATATTTTGCTAACATGTTCTTTTGCATCATTTTAAGAAAAAATCTTCATTTATAGTAAACAAATATCAGAAAACGCTTCGTTATGACCCTCTTTTTGGGTTTTTTTTCTAAAATAAAAATAAATAAATAAAATAAAATAATTATTATTTTGGTAATGAATAGGATATTGATGACTTCAGATTTATTCTTCTTCTTCGAGTGCCATACCCGAAACGGGTGTCGGCTCCTCTCCACATATACCTGTGCTGAGTGTGTTTAGTTGTTTTACACAGATATACGGGACCTACTTTTTAACGCGGGTTCCGAACGGCTAATTTGGAGAGGTTACTACTCTTGGTAGGTTGCCATTACTTTCCAAGAGGAGGCGACTGCAAATATCTATCTGCCGAGACTCGGTCTCGAACCAGCGATCTTCGAGTCAGCGACCCGACACTCTATCCACTGACTCACAGTCGCCTCAGATTTCAGTTAACCTAAAATCGGGGTGGGTGCTCATACTTGAGAAAGATCACAGAACAAGTCGATCGAAACGTCGTAGTTTTATTGTATTATTTATTCGAGTTCAATAAATAATTGTAATTAATTATGTGTGATTTCACTAAAAATTCAAATCTTAAGTTCAGATTTGGTTTATCGTTTTTTTTTTTTGTATCGATAATTATGTTAAATATTCGTTAAACAGAAAAAAATGCTATTTGGACATACCAAGGGTTCGTTACCTAATATACATATAGGTATCAGTGGCTTGCGGCCTATGGATGTTGTGGATGGGCGCATCCCTAAAATTTCAAACATTTAGAGTATTTTCATAAAATATAAAGTGGACTTCAAAATTTCAGGAGGATCTTTACATTTTCAAATTATTATTCGTTATTTCAAATATTTCTATAAAAAAGTAAAAACATTTTTTTGTTTTGAAAAGTATATTGGTTCTCGAAATGAAATAAAATTGTTGCATATAATTGAAAAGTTTTTGTTTTGCCGAGAGTAGCAGAGTTGTTGATTCACAAAGAGAAACAAAGAGGTTGTCCTCCGCTTGATGCAAATAAAACATACATATATATCAAGATGATATATCTCGTAGTATATATTTATTTGTTTGAGACTATAGTTTCGAAGACTTGGTCTTCATCATCAGTCTTCTTCACTATAAATGTTTTTCATGGAGTCAATATCATATGGATATTGAAAACTTGGTAGTTCCTTCGTCACTGGAATGCTAGGAACTAACAAAGTTGGTGTTAGTTCCTAGCATTCCAGTGACGAAGGAACACCAAGTTTTCAATATCCATATGATATTGACTCCATGAAAAACATTTATAATTGAAGAAAGACTGATGATGAAGACCAAGTCTTCGAAACTACTAGTCTCAAACAAATAAATAATATATATACAGATATATCATCTTGATATATATGTGTATATGTTTATTTGCATCAAGCAGAGGACAACCTCTTTGTTTCTCTTTGTAAAATTGTTGCATAGTTTCAAGGGGCAATTAAAATGAATGCTTTTCCGAAAAGGGGTGCCGATAGAAGTTTTTAACTCCCTGCCTGGTAGATATATCTTCCAGTTAAAGCACATCAAAGACAAGTTCAGACGAGTTTTAGTCGAATAAAAATCTAATGTTAAATTTGTAAAAATAACGAAAATGATGCCGTATTGGATGAAATTTTCAAAAAAAAGCGAAGATTAAAATAAAATTTAAAAAAATCAAAGTACTTTTTTGGACAGCATACTCTGGTTGAAAAGTCACCAAACGCCACTGATAGGTATGTATATTAGTTGCTGAACAATTATCACTGTAAAGATTTATTTATGTAGAATTGGGTATAGTTATTTTTTCATTAATTTGGATTTAAAATGAAGGAATGAGAACATCAAATGTCAGAAAGCACATGAGGGTGTCAGCTATTAGATCCGAAATAGAATGAATTATTATTAATTATTATAAGGCAGAAGGGTTGTTTGTTACCACCTCGAGAATTGAACCCGATTGCTATTTTGACACTCGGGTTCGGTTTCCGAGGGGGTGAAAATAACCCTTTCTGACATTTAATTTATAATAATCCATTCTACCTTGGATCTAATAGCTGACACCCTCTTGTAATTTTCTTAGAAAATTTAAATCTATTTCTATTCACAACTTAAGTATCATATAAATAAGAACAAATTTGATATCTCAAGTATCATGAGAGTTAAAAGATATGGAATCCTCGGTTTGCAGTCCGACTCACACTTAATCATTATAATGCAAGTTATCCATATAAATTAAAGTATTGTACTCGTTCTGTCTGTTATTCCAGTAAAGGGTGAATATCAGGTCTATAAAATTTAAAACTTAAGTTAACTCCGCAAGGTGTAGGAACTAGTAGGAAGACTATATTGTTCGTTACAAAAGCAAATTCTAAGCAGAGAGTAACGAGCAAGTTAGATTCATGTGATGAAACTGAAGTTAGTTAGCTCCGTTAGAATGTTCAACGATCAAAGGTTAAGATACCTATGGCTAAAATTAAGATACAGAGGATTGTAAATTGTGCAACAGAACAAATTTATAGTTTTGTTTATAGTGGGTATAGGAATGAGAATATCCTGAAAATCGATATAACGTTTCGAAATATGTTTGGAAATAATAGGTATTATATTATATTGTTAAATTACACTATTAAACGAAAATTTCTTCCCGTAGACCTAACAACTCGATTTTTTACAACACGTCAGAGTTTTGAGATATTATCGGTCAAAATGACGAAAAAGGCCATTTTGACCCATTTTCGAGTCCCATTAAATATTAAACAGCAATATTTGAAATCAAAATAAAAACAGCTTCCTCTTTGATTTTCAATTTACCAATTGTTTGTAGCTCAATTAGAACTCGAGTTATAGCTAAAAAAACTAGACCTTATGTTTTTATTTATGTTTATTATCCTTTATAATCACGAAGTTTTAGTTTTTTAGTTATAACTCGAGTTCAAATAGAGCTAACAACAAGTGGTGATTTGAAAATCAAAGAGGAAGCTGTTTTCTATTGCGTCGACAAAATATTTTGGTTTTAAATATTGCTCTTTAATATTTAATGCGACTCAAAAATCAGACATAATATCTCAAAACTCTGACGTTTTGTAAAAAATCGGAAAATTGTATGATAAAATCAGCGTATAAAACTATACTGGAATCCATTGTTAGGTTTTACGAGGAGAAATTTTTGTTTAATTTTTATCGAGCAGTCTTATTTAAGAATCGGTCATCGTGCTGGGAACTAAATAACTGACTAATCATGAAATCGTACTTTGGACTGAAAGAAGGGAATCTAACTTCAATCTCACATATTATATATAAATAAAAAATATTTATATAAGAAATTAGTACACTGAAGATATTTAGAACCTGTTTATTATTATATAATTAATCTTTATATTCATATGTAATAAAACACGAAAGAATTTATGTTTATTCTATGTCAGTGGATTTTGAAATTCTTGTATGAATTTATACTTAACAAACAAGTACTAGAATAATAAAATAAATATTTTTTTTAGTTATTTGAAAGGAAATAAATTGATACGCTCTAATGTGGCCATCCACTTGACTTTACCATACAACTGGACCCTCTCTTATATTTAATAAAATTATTTAATATCATGTAAGGTGGTTAGATTTTGCATTTTTAAATTACTGATTATGTATACAACATTGGGTTGAGTTTGGTACAAGGGCCAAGATTTTCATTTTTTGCTCCCCCCCCCCATTTTGGGCGGTTAGTTTTTACATTTTTAGACTTCTGGGGGTCCACTGATTATGTATACAAAATTTGGTTGGGTTTGGTACAAGGGCATAGATTTTCATTTTTTGACCCTCCCCCCCCCATTTTGGTGGTTAGTTTTTGCATTTTTAGACTTCTGGGGTCCCACTAATTATGTATACAAAATTTGGTTGAGTTTAATCAAATGGCCAAGATTTTTCATTTTTAACCCCCCTCCTTCGCCCTTAATTTTTGGTCGATAAGCACCAAAATCTAATCAGCTCTTAATCTCAATGCACTAAAACTACGTGGGAAATTTGGTTTTTATATTCACACTAGTTTTTGAGCTAGCTCGTCCACAAAAATTTGGTAACTCACAGACTAACAATCATTTTGACAAAACAATTATTATCTCGGAAAATATAATTTTTTCAATGTTCACTTATTAAGGCTTTTTTGTAGACCGAAATGCCATAGTTTCGCCCAATTTTTTTTAAAGGAAATAGTTTCAGCCGTTTTTGAGATATTTCGAAAAAAAGAAGCAAAAAACTACTTTATTCAGGCACGATTACAATACTTGACCATACCCTGTATGGTAAAGTAAAATCGGTCA
Source organism: Forficula auricularia (assembly GCA_024734495.1). NCBI lineage: Eukaryota > Metazoa > Arthropoda > Insecta > Dermaptera > Forficulidae > Forficula > Forficula auricularia. Next base: position 168,310 of record JALMQS010000804.1, read on the forward strand.
TTTTCTGATTATAAAATAATTCATGAGGTCTTGTTGATGTCCAAGAAGAAACAATGTCTTGTCTGTTGTAAAGGGGCCGAATTGTTTCCAATGTCTCAATTAGGAGATTTATAGAGTTTGTTTAATTGATCTATTTAAAGAGAGAGAATTATTTACTATTGTCTGTCTCATCGTGAGTTTAGTGCGAACATTTTAAATTGAATTCTCTTGTTTTTTTCTATTACACGGCGTTAATTATAAACCTGCCCCTGTCACTTTGTTGATTTTAATTGAATAAACTAAATGTTGACCAATTAATTCAGGAATAAACTTAAAAATATTTTTGAACATGCCAAGAGAAGGAGAGGAAATTGGAGGCTTTTGAAATGTGGGAATATAAAAATGATGAAGATAAAATGGGAGGAGAGAATTAATTACAAGTGAAGAAGTGTTGATTAGGGAAAGGAGAACTTTGGGGATGAATTTATGAAAGCTGAGATACGAGGGTTTGCTTTTGCTAGGTGTGCTAGGATTAAAAGATAAAGGAAAATCTTATATTATCATCATCATTGAGTATACAGTCCTAAGACTGGTTTGATGCAACAATCCGTCTCCACTCGACTCTGTCCCCCGCCAGCTGTTTGACCTCTCTAAATGTCTGGCATCCCATATCCCCAATTATTTGGTTGAAATATTCTAATCTGGGTCTTCCCCTTCCCCTTTTCTTTCCCATCTCCCCTCCAAGATATCCCTAAGCAGTCCCCCATGTCTCAGTGTGTGCCCCATCATCTGACCTCTTCTCTTCTTCAGACTCTTCCACAAGGTTCTTCTCTTCTCCGATTCTTCCAAGAACTTCTTCATTTGTAATTTTATCCATCCATTTGATATTCATCATTCTTCTGTAGCACCACATTTCGAAAGCCTCTAATCTCTTTCTCTCCGATTTTCTAATTGTCCAGGTTTCACACCCGTACATGGCTATGCTCCATATATATGTCTTCAATAGCAACATCCTGTTTTCTAAGCTGATTGAGGAGGAGCATAGTAGTTTTTGTTTTGAATTAAACCCCATTTTTGCTTGGGCAATTCTCGATTTAATTTCGTTTTCGCCCCTCCCATCCCATGTTATTTTACTTCCTAGGTAGCGGAATTCCTTAACTCCTTCTAGGTTTTCTTGGTTAATTTTGATGCATTCCTGTCTCGTTTGTTCTTTTTTTTGTACATATTATAATATTTTCTATGTGGGACTTTTAGAGAAGTGAAAAGGTTGGAATGAAATAGAGCCATTTTACGACCACCCTGTGATGTTGATGCTGATTATAAAATTTAACAAATTTTACAACTTCAAGAAGAAATTGAAACAAATTCTCTTTTTGAAAGACTGACTATTGTATATGTGCTCATGGGTGTATTGGGGGTTTTAAAGGGGGGGAGGACCCTTTGTATCACTTCAGGATTTTTGAAGTGGTTGAAAAGTTTTTGTTTTGCCGAGAGTAGCAGAGTTGTTGATTCACAAAGAGAAACAAAGAGATTGTCCTCTGCTTGATGCAAATAAACATATACACATATATATCAAGATGATATATCTGTATATATATATTATTTATTTGTTTGAGACTATAGTTTCGAAGACTTGGTCTTCATCATCAGTCTTTCTTCAATTATAAATGTTTTTCATGGAGTCAATATCATATGGATATTGAAAAATTTTGGTGTTCTTTCGTCACTGGAGGGCTAGGAACTAAATTTTTGAAGTGGTTAATAAATTTAATTTTTAGGATAGAGATTAAAATAAATATTATATTCGAGCTCTCTATATAATATCTATTAGAATAAATTAAAATTTATTTAAAAGTAAAACTTTATTTTCTTAAACAAATCCGGAAATGATAGGTAAGAGACGGTTTTGTTTGTATAAATCAGATAGACATTATACAATAAGTTCGATTTTGGAGGTATGATACTATGTTGAGTGAATTATTCGTGATATTATTACATTTATAATTTTTAAAGAGTTAGGTGACGGCTCAAGGTGAAATAATCTAGCTTGAAATTTTACTAAGTGAATATTAGATTTGCTTCCCACTGAGAAGAGAAGAGTGACAAGATTTCTAGCAATCCACTATCGCGTTATCTGTGTTAGGAAAACGTAAAATGAAGAGATTATATGCTTTAGAAATGTAGTTTCTTATTTAGAAGAATGTTGAACGAGGGAGGTTAAAGAAACGAGAAACTACACCGAAAAACCGATATATTTATATTTATTTATTTATTTATTTTTCGAGGATCTTAATTCTCTTTTAGAATAGGTGTTGATTTTCTTTGTTTGCAAAAAATAATAACACAGTTATATTTTTTCATTTATTTTATTTTATTGTTATATCAAAGGACGTTTCGACATATACATTCATGTCATCATCAGCCTAAAAACAAAACCACCCTTTCATCATTTCCAATATCTATAATTTTATAAACAAATGAACACATCACATCTTTTTTACATTATTTACATTCTTTCTTACATCAAATGTGTCATATGTGTTCATTTGTTTATAAAATTATAGATATTGGAAATGATGAAAGGGTGGTTTTGTTTTTAGGCTGATGATGACATGAATGTATATGTCGAAACGTCCTTTGATATAACAATAAAATAAAATAAATGAAAAAAATATAACTGTGTTATTATTTTTTGCAAACAAAGAAAATCAACACCTATTCTAAAAGAGAATTAAGATCCTCGAAAAATAAATAAATTAATTAATATAAATAAAATTCTCAGATCCAATCTTATAGATATATTTATAGTTAAGAAATTATATTTGATAAGAATAGATGGTGAAGTTAATTATAAAGTTTAAGGAAAGCAGTGTTGGTTTATAGTGAAACATATTAAACACAGGAATTAATTAACGGATTATAGTGATGTTTCACAAAGTGGAAATAAAATTAAAAAATCTTTTAAATTATTTTGGAGATTTTTTTTATATATCTCTATACATATTTCGGGCTATGAACCCTTCATCAGGAGGTTTAACAGAAAACTGAATATATTATACAATTGTATGATATTATAGTCTGGTGGTTAATATTTTAGTACAGGGCGTTGAAAGAATTTGTGTGGTTGAATTTAAAGGTACGTGGAGGGGAGAAACTGGGTATTGAACAAATTGTCTGGCCAAAATCACGTACATTTCAGATAGGATGTCTATTTTCGAAATTTATTTGTAAAGGATTCTAGGTATTTCTTTATTGAACACAACTACTTTGTGAAACACCCCTATAATCCGTTAAATAATTCCTGTGTTTAATATGTTTCACTATAAACCAACACCGCTTTCCCTAAACTTTAAGCACCAATAAATAAATTATGAAAATGTTGTTATTTGAGTAAAATAGTGGAATTGTTAAATTTAAGTGTTAATTTTTTTTAATATCTTAATTATTAAGATAACACTATTTACCAAAAATCTAAGTCGTTTTATGATAAAAATAAGCATTTGTTTAGATATAATGAGAGGTTTCACTAGAAATAAACAAAGCATTAATTTGATATTAATAAATATCTAATAGAATAAAATAAATCAGTCAAGTATATAATATATTTGGATTAAATACCTAAAAATTTGGTCATATTTGGAATGATTTCGATATATCTTGATTATTAATAAAATATCTTTGAAATATTAAAAATGCTCAACTTGATCAATAAATTTACTATAAATAAATTGTTTTTTCAGTGTATGTTTAAGTGGGAGATAAATTTAAAAAACCTAATTTATCGATCGGAGAATTCACCACTGCTCGAAGCTCCTAAAAACTATAAATTGGATAATGTATTGTATCTAACTTTCTGAGATTTGGCTCGTGATCCCGGCTTCTTTCCTTCTACTCTGTTCTTTTCACAATGGAGGGGCCAGCCCATACAGGCCTATAGGGGATGGACCTTCTGGTGTATCTCCTTCTCACATCAATATCATTAAAAAAAAAAAAAATGTGAAAAAGATTGTTGAAGCAAAAATTCAGATAATGTGGGCACATCTTCAACAGTCACGTAGTTTTGGAGAGAGATAATTAGGATGGTGAAGTAAGAAAAAGAAGATTTATTTGACAGATAATATGAGAGTTTCTCAGGGCTAGAAGAATTGGACTGAGACCTATCTTTGTAGTGTTACCTTTTAGGTAATGATGATGGAAAAAGATACACAATATTCTCAAATAGTTATGCACAATATTCCAAACTATCTACTTGATCCATGGATTAAATAGACATTTCTTTCAAATAAATGTGGATTTTCTTTGTTTTTTTATAGTCGAATCTGGGATTCAACAATTGAGTCCTTAACAAAGGGTGATTTAAATTACAATGTATAATATAATTTTATTTGCATCTTTATTACGCAAGACAAAAATACTGTTCCTGAAATTGAAAGTTGAAGATTTATTTGCCACCCCGTGGTACCGCCCTCGCTCCATCTATTCTCTTGTATTTTTTTTCACTGGTGGTCAATCTCCAGAGTTTTATGGATTGATGGAAATATTTCTTTTTATAGTCTCAAGTCGACATGATCAAGAAGTGGTTGCTAGCTTGGGGGAAGCAAAAAGATGTGCGCAAGCAAGACCCCGGGCACGAATAAAAAAGTCGGACGCCCCTTGGGGAGACACAGCGTGACGGACGGACGGACAGAGACCCAATCTGATTATGTTAACAGGCGGTCGTCAAATCCATGCATGCAGTAATAGTAAAAAAAAAGTCAGCCCAGCAAAGGGAGAAGTATCAGCCAGCCAGAGCGGGAGGCTCAACTGGCAAATGTGGCTGATTTCTTGCCGACCGAGGCAAGCAAGAAGTTTGCTTTCTAATAAATATATCATTATGATAAGGAGAAGAAGATTGGATTGAAAGCGATACAATCTGTCCCAAAATTTAGCAGGATATTTTATTCACTTTTTTTAAGAAAATCCATGAATATTTGAATTTTATACTTTGATATCGTTTAATTAGTTCTTGTGAACAAATCTTGATAACGAGAAAAGAAAAGCCAAAAAATCATTTTAAATTAAAATTCCTTGGAGAAAAATACTTTAAGGAGGTTCGGGACGGTTTATCATTTTTAAAAGAAAATTCTCAAATTTTTACCATCGAATTATTGGTGTATTAAATATTTATTCCCGAAATTTGAAGTTGATCGTCTGTCCCATTATCGAGAAATAAATTATTGAAAATTGTTCTTTTAGCATGAAAGTAAATGGACCGAGCTTTTAAAAGGGCTATAACTTCTATACAAAGTATACTATTTTCAACAAATTATACAGATCAATAATTCAACTTTTCTGAATCGAGTGATACATTTTTCAATAGATTTGACAGTCTAGTTAATTAGTTATTCATAAATGTAAAAAATAAAAAGTTATTTGCAGTCAACAGAATATAACAAAATCACTAGTGTAGAATTCCAACTCTATTTCTTGAAATCGTTTTTGTGTTAAATAAATGTTTTTAAGAGAAAAAATTTATCTTAAAATTATTTTTATTAATATTATCAAAACAAAGATTTTTATTCGAAATTAACCTTGTTGTTAACAATTCTTTTATTAAAAAAGTTGGTATGCAGACGTTGTCATTCTGGAGAAATACAAAAGATTTTTTCGAAGATCAACTAGATAGATACGCAGTCTCGAACTCCCTTAAAGCAGAGGTTGCCAAACTGTGGGCCGCGGCCTCTTCACAGGTGCGCCGCGAGGCTTTATAATTAATTGAAGCAAGACATTTGGCCTTACTAGATAAAAAGCAAAATGAGAAGATAAAAATGCATTTATTATACATTTTTATCTCTCACTTACGATTAGACATACTATACATATACTGAAAAAATTTAACTTTGACAACCTCGATAAAATCTGAAACATATACAAAGGGTCCCCCATGTGGTCTGAATTTTGGATTTTCATAGAAAAATAATCTATTAATTTTCAAGATATTTTTATCGATTCTAATACAAGGGTATTTAGAGAGACCAAATACGGTATTTGTTTTGATATAAAGCGAAAAAATTTAACTTTGACAACCTCGATAAAATCTGAAACATATACAAAGGGTGAGGGGACCCCCCTGGGCTCTGAATTTTTGATTTTTATGGAAAAATAAACTTTTAATTCTCAAGATATTTTTATCGATTCTAACACAAGAGTATTTATTTATTTATTTGTTTTGAAATACTATATGTACTTTTACTTTATATTTATTTTGTTTTTTTCTATTCATCTTTTTCATTTTTGTTTTTGTTGATTTGACATATGTAAATGTTTGTTTTTTTCGTTGAACTCCTGAGGAGGGGATCCGTTTGACATATAAAAAATAATATCGTTAACATCTTAGATAAATAATCGACCTTTTGAGATTTTGAAATTTTTGAAAATTTTAAAGTCCTAGAATCTTGAAAAAAAAAATTATTCAGAGTGAGGTGAAATTTTCGAATAACAACATCATTTTTTGAATTATAAAAAACATCCTTAAAACCTAAATATTTTCAATTGAGATATATATAACTTATGAGGAGAATTTTCTAGGTTACGTTTCACAAAAAGGGATGAGATATATACTTATATGGTATATGATATAAGTACATATATTCTAAATTTCTGAATAAATTATTTATTTTAACTCATATAAATCTTGAAACTTTTCTAAATTAATAATAATAAATAGAGATAGATTTATTTATTTCAAGATTTACAATTTCAGTTATTTTCGATTAATCCAAATGAAATTGAAGTACAAAGCTCCTAATAAGTTCCAAAGCAGCGACTATTGAAGAGTTAAATAACAAAATACTTTTAAATCGCAATTCATTTTAATCGTCTCTATATTATCATTAAAGTTACATTACTATTATTGTATCAAAAATAACTATTAGATAACATTGTATTTAGTATCAGTAAAAATAGTATATATTTATACGCTTAGTCATATTTTCTATTTGTAAATTTCTTTGATTCTAAAAAAATTTATCAAATCAAATATGAAATGGATCCACTGGCTTACACTAGAATGAATATAGTCTTAGACTAATAATAATTTAATTGGTGAAAATTGTGTTAATATAAAAATTGGTATTTTCCTAACAACTTCCAAAAATATAGACCCTAAAAATATACAAAATATACAAGAAGGGCCATTGAGAATGTGCAAATGATTGATTTTAAGTTATCCAGAATAAGTAAATTGAATTAAAAAAAAAAAAAGTTTAAAGAGAATATAAACTGTGTATTGTATGTACTTTCCTCTCCGGCCAAAAAAAATATTCATCGTAATTTTAGCAACAAAAAAATCTGACTGCATTAAGATTAGGTGAAATCAAAAATTTCTTTAAGCTGCAACAGAACCGAGTTTCATGTCACGAATCATCGTTTCGTTTCATTCAGTTTTTTAAACAATTTTTCTTGCTCTAATTTCTGAATTTATCATTGAATATGAAATTTTACTTGTATTGACCTGGCAATGAAGCCCTTATTACGTAGGGGTTGTTGAAAAATAAGGGTTAATGATAATATTTTCTTAAAAATTTTAAAATTTGTATCCGCCACCTAGGGCCTAACAGGAGTGTACTTTTATCTAATTATGGAAAATTACGCTATTGAAACACATGAATGATAATACTCAGAAAAATGTTTCTACTCAAATAAATAAATTAAATTACATTCAAATTATTCACTAATTATGTTTAATAGTATTAATTGTTAAATTAAATTACTATTTAATAATCGAATACTTTTTTTTGATAATCGATCTTTACACAATAGAATGAATTTTATTCTATTGTGTAAAGATCAATTCTTTATATTTTAATAATAAAATTTAATTGAATGAAAATTAATGGTAGTAATTTTCAATTTTAATTAGTGTTTCGATCAAAAAACTAGTGGTTAGAGTAGTCATCAGAAAAAATAATATTCAAATGAAATTAAAGAATTACTAATTGTTTCCTCAATAGTAATTTAAGAAGAAACAAGTATACTAATGGAAATATACTCACCGAAATGAAGTATCACTGCTGTTTTATCAATTCCATAAGATCGAAGAAACACCACCTGAAATGAGATATAATTCGAATTTAGTATGCGGTAAAAGACTACTATTTAATAAGTACATATCAAGGGTTGTAAGAGTCTGATACAGGTCAGGAGTCCGAAACGCAGTCAAGGGTTTGTCTCTATATATACCTTTGCAGCTTTAATTTGGATCAATCAATTTCAAAATAGGAATAATCATATTCAAAATGAGATTAATCAATTTCAGATGAGACAGTTTGATTATTTATTTTATTTTATTATATTTAAATATATTTTTCATACATATATATTACAATATTTACAAATCTTAATACTAAAGTTATAATATTTCTCAATATTTCTGAATAGAAATGTTCAACTCTTAAGATATATCCTAACTTGATTCTTAAATTGAATCAGACTTGATGCATTTCTCACTTCAGCTGGTAAAGAATTATATTCCTCAAGTCCTCTAAAATATAATGAATTTCTTGTGCCCTGTTTCCTCACCCTCTCAATAAAAATATCGTCTCTAATTCGCGTCTCATGGTCATGAATCTCGTTGACCAATGTGAAATTCAGATAGGCTGCCAGCTGCCTATGATATAATTTATATACAAAACTCATTGTCTGTAAAAATAAGAATTGCTTCACATTCATAAGTCCTAAACATTCCAGTATATTACTTATTGATGTATATCTGTCACATTTTAAAATAAATCTCAGACATATATTTTGTAAGAGCTGCAGCTTATCAATATTCTCCTGAGTACCAAAATATAATATTGTAGGACAGCAAGAGAAACTAGGACTAATTATAGTTCTATTCACCTTAATTCTAGTGTTTAAATTCAAAGTATAACTAGCTCTACCAAAATATTGCACTTTTCTGTTTACATTCTTCAAGAGCTCACTATGATGACTCTTAGGGCCAGTTGTATGTCGGTTGGTAAACTTTTTTTAAACGTTGACAAAGGGTAAACCCTTAGAATTCACCTTGTGCCTGACGGGGTGACCAATCAGATGACAGGCACTTTCATCTGATTGGTCATCCCGTCAGGCACAAGGTGAATTCTGAGGTAAATCCTTAGAATTCCTCTAGTGTCCGAAGGTGAATTCTAAGGATTTACCCTTTGTCAACGGTTAAAAAAAGTTTACCTGCCGACATACAACTGGCCCTTAAAGTTTAACTTCGCGTCAACCATTACTCCGAGGTATTTAAATGAATCCACATATTCCAAATTTACACCATTCAGATAGATTGGACTTAACACTTCTCCACCCACCCCCAAATGCATTACTTTAGATTTCGTACAATTTATAAACAGTTTATTCATATTTAGCCAGTCTTCCAACTTCCTAAGGGTTCCATTCATTCTCTGACAAGCCCTCTCAACAACACAATCGTACACAGATATTAGTGCATCATCGGAAAACAGATTTATAATTAGAGAAGAGACACAAATTGAAATTGTGGATAATTCCATTTTGAAAATGATTATTTCTTTGTAATTATTTATTTGAGATATTAAAAGAGAATGGGTGTTGCCATCTTCTTCAATATTATATTATTTCTTATCGGTCTAAGGTAGATTAGTAACTTATCACATTCACTTATCATCCCGAGTAATTAAAAGACAGACATTTTTTGAAAAATTTGGTTAATATATTAAAAAAATAGTAATTTTTTTATGTAGTCATCCGCCGCCCTTTTTGGCTTAGCGCCCTGGGCAGAGGCCTGACCTCACTCCTCCCTACCCATCCTCTTAAGCCGATACTGTTGGATGGTAAGTAAACCTCATGGACTATATTAAGAATTTAGTAATTCATGAAAAGATTATCCAAGAAATAATTATATTTGATGTAAACTTTCTCTTTTTGTTATAAGTTATACTAAAGTAATAAATAAGGGTTTTATATAAGCCTCAAGAGGATTTTAAGAATGGGTGTTTTCAATTCTGAATGAAAGCCTAGATGGCAGTATAGTCGCTTTATTATGCAAGATGACATTGCACTCGGCCGATGATGAATTACCAGCCGTGAACGCCAAATTATATAATTGCTATGTTGAGAATAGAGTGAGAGTGACGGCCAAGGCTGAAATGCCTCACAATTAAATCAGCCAGGTAATTCAATGCCAAGGTTACCAACCCTACCTACCGGAAATAAATACATCTCTCCATGCCCCTCCCACTAGCTGGATACTTTTACTTTGAGAAAATCAAAAAAAAATAAAATAAATAAATCATAACTTCTTGGAAAGGACTGGACTCGAGAATGAAATAGTCACGCAGTACTATAATTTGAATGCATGAGTGAAAAAAGACAAATAAAATATAATATATTATAAAGAACTAGCTAGATAGCTAGCTGACTGTCTATTCTTTCTTCAATTCAAATTGAAGCCAAAATCGCCATATTTAAAAAGAGCAAACACATTATAAATAGATATTAGGTATATAGTTTGTTTGTTTTTACTTCGGGAACAAAGCCCATTTGCTCAGCTCCTATGTGATAATATTTTTATATATAAATATATTATATATATAGGGTTTTCAATACCGGTATTCGAGATTTTTTTAAACGTTGCACTGGAATACCGGTATAAATACCGGTATTAGAAATTTTCAAAAAGCTACAAACACACCGTTGTTTCATTTCCAAATTTATTAGTTTTATACTAAAAATAATAAACTATAAAAATATACACAATTTTGTTATATACAAATATAAAATAAAGGAACAAATGTTATAATCAAATTAAGTGGATATCGATGAGGCAGTCCAAAAAAGAAGATAATTTACACTATCTTTTTATTTATAAAACCGACGTTTCGGAGGCTATTCCCCCCTTCTTCAGGGTTTTGAAAAGTCATTGGATTTCCTTCACTGACTTTTCAAAACCCTGAAGAAGGAGGGAATAGACTCGAAAACGTCGGTTTTTGAATAAAAAGATAGTGTAAACTATCTTCTTCTTTTTTGGACTGCCTCATCGATATCCACTTAATTCACTTATCAGCCAGTCTCCAAAAATTACTTCAATGTTATAATCAAATATTATTAATCAGAGATGTAAAATAATATAATTATTATTTTCATTTCCGTCCATAATTTGTATTAATTTGAAAGTTTATAATAGGAAAATAAGGACAAGTTTTTTTTATGTGTGACTTTTTTATTTATCAGCCAACCTTTCGTCGACTTTGCCGACCTCTTCAGGGCTTCAAATAGTCATGCCACACATCGGCAAAGTGGACGAAACGTTGGCTGATAAATAAAAAAGCCACACATAAAAACATATCCTTATTTTCCTATTATAAGCTTTCAAAATAATAATAATTTTTAAGATTAGAAACAAAAAATATAACATAAAAATAAACCATTACAGTATTATAATTCTACATATAAAGAAACAAAACTCAAAACAATTAGTATTGTTATGAGGATAGTAAAAGTAATAAATAAGAGTAAATATCACATCAAAATCTTGTTGTATAGTCTATTATATCAAAAAAACATTAACTAATTTATTAACTGCATACTTTTGAAAGCTCTAGTGCTCTACCCGCTCGACCAACCTGACCACCTAGTTATTTAATCTATTGGATATAAAAAAAAACTGCAACAGATCGTTGCTAGACTTTTCCATAGCAATGTGAAATATTAATATGTTTATTCCTTTATTATTAATCACATATACCGTCCAAATAAATAAATTCTAAAGAAATAAAAAAAAGTACTATCTTACTGTAGAATAAAGTACTATAAAATGTGATTTTTCTAAAATCTTTATATAATCTGTTTTGGGTCCTTAAGATACTTAAATATCATGATATGTTATTGAAAAAAAAACTAAAAAAGTACTAGAATAAAGTACTAAAGTTTGTCGGCCGATATTTAGCAAAAACTAATCAGTGCTACATTTTGTTAAAGTACTAGTATTTTTTTCAATTTCATTTCAATCGGTTAAATGGCGTGGAAAAACATCCAACCATCGTTTAATTCCTTTGAAATTCAGGGTTCGCTCCTTGCTTGGAGCGCCTGGCAATAGCCAACTAGGCCACCCACTTTACCAGCCTTGGCGTTTCGATTTCAAGAATTATTTATTAAAAAAAAAATTCGAAATTAGGAAAAAATCATCTTACCCACTAAAGTGAAACATAGAGATGAACAGTAATCAATTATAGTAATTGAAATACAAAAAAATCAATTATAATTGTAATTGGATTTATGTAACAAGTTACAGCACCTAAAAAATAAGCTGACGTGATCTGATGTGGCCATCCACTTGACTTTACCATACAATCTGGCCCCTAAAATTATTTCTAATCATGTAGTGGGGGTTAGTTTTTTCATTTTTATACTTCTGGGGTCCCACTGATTATGTATACAAAATTTGGATGAGTTTGGTAAATAGTCAAGATTTTCATTTTTTGACCCTTACGCCCCCCCCCCTTTGGGCGGTTAGTTTTTGCATTGTTAGACTTCTGGGGGTCCACTGATTATGTATACAAAATTTGGTTGAATTTTCTCAAATGGCATAGATTTTTAATTTTTAACCCCCTCCCCCCTCCATCCCCCTTAATTTTGGTCCGATATGCATACAATCTAATCAGCTCTTAATCTCAATGGACCAAAACTACGTGTGAAATTTGGTTTCGATATTCAAACTAGTTTTTGAGCTAGCTCGTCCACAAACATTTGGTAACGCACAGACTAACGGACATCCAACGAGACAACCAGACTAAGAGACATTTTGACAAAATTATCTCGAAAAATATAATTTTTTAGATGTTCACTTATTAGAGCTTTTTGTAGAGCTAAATGCCATGGTTTCGCTCAATTTTTTTAATCAAAATAGTTTCAGCCGTTTTTAAGATATTTCGAAAAAAAGAAGGAAAAAAAACACTTTTTTCATGCACGATTACAATACTCGACCTACCCTGTTATGGTAAAGTAAAAATGGAGTCTTAGTTAATTCGTTACTTAGTTTTTATATATAAATGGTTCCTTAAGTCCATGATAACGTTTTTAAACAATGACCTTTATAATCAAATGCTAAATTCTTAAAGATATTTTTAATGAAATTAGTGTCGGTTCTAGGTGAAACATTTTAAATAAGATCGTAGGGAGTTGGACAAAAAAAAATCAATTTAAAACCTTTCGTCAATTTATTTCTGACTTCTTCAGCGGCTAATTACACAACTCATTTGTCTAATGCCCTTGAAACTATGAAAAAAAACTCTTGATCAATTCTTTCTATTTTAAATACATTAATGGTTCAATAGGGGAATGGGCTGAGAAAGCATGGTTAGCCGGCGAGAAGTGTTGTTTGTCCAGAATTTGTCAAGATCTCTGGAGTGATTTCAAAACTATCCACCGGGGGAGCATAGATATTCAGAACTGGTTGTTTATGTGTCGACTCGATAGATAGGTTACTTTTGGGTTTAGGTGGCAGAGAAAGTGCCTTGGGTTTAAGCCCCAAAGTGAACGAGACCCCTAAGCTGGAGAAGATTTTTACCCCCAAAAAAGTCACTCCGTTGCTTGAGGAATTTGGTAAGTGGGGTTAAACGCTTGGGAATGTTTGGAAGTACTGGGAAATAATTGGAAGTGCTTGGAAATATTTGGAAGTACTTGGAAATATTTGAAAGTGCTTGGAAGTATTTGGAAGTACTTGGAAATATTTGAAAGAGAACATAGATATTCATAACTGGTTGTTTGTGTGTCGACTCGATATATAGGTTACTTTTGGGTTTAGGGTGGCAGAGAAAGTGCCTTGGGTTTAAGCCCTAATGTGAACGAGACCTCCAAGCTGGAGAAGATTTTTACCCTCAAAAAAGCCACTCCGTTGCTTGAGGAATTTGGTAAGTGGGGTTAAACGCTTGGGAATGTTTGGAAGTACTGGGAAATAATTGGAAGTGCTTGGAAATATTTGGAAGTACTTGGAAATATTTGAAAGTGCTTGGAAGTATTTGGAAGTACTTGGAAATATTTGAAAGTGCTTGGAAGTATTTGGAAGTACTTGGAAATATTTGAAAGAGAGCATAGATATTCAGAACTGGTTGTTTGTGTGTCGACTCGATATATATAGGTTACTTTTGGGTTTAGGGTGGCAGAGAAAGTGCCTTGGGTTTAAACCCCAACGTGAACGAGACCTCCAAGCTGGAGAAGATTTTTACCCCCAAAAAAAGCCACTCCGTTGCTTGAGGATTTTGGTTAGTGGGGCTAAATGCAACAGGGTTACTGCTTTAAGTTAAGGAGAAACTTTTGGCCTTCAAAGCTTAGAATACAAATTGAATTTGTAGTCCTTAGGGTTTTAGGCACCACTTTTAAACTTGCAATTTAAAATCATTATTTTGAATACAAAGAATTCTTCATATAGAATTTAAACTTTTGGTGGGAGAGGCATCCACGGGGATAGGATTGATGTTTGTGGGCTTGTTTTACTTCGTTTTGGTCAATAATTTTTTAGGGTTGTTTCCTTATGTATTCACAGGGCAAGTCATTTGGTGGTAACATTAACTTTGGGATTACCTCTTACAGTGATCAGGGTTTCAATTTATTATTCCGGCCAAAGCAATGGTTTAAAAATTTGAAACTAGGTAGACTTTATCCTTATAGTAGCTATCCTATTGAATTTCTACAGATTTTTTAACTATTATAATTTTGGAGTTACAACTAGATAAAATAATGCGATATCTTAGTGTTAGTAAGCTAAAGACTTCAAAATTATAATAGCTAAAGTTCTGTAAAAATTTTGAGGGATAGCTACTATTATAAGGATAAAGCCTAAAGAGTTTCAAATTCTTTGAACCATTACTTTGGCCGGAATAAAAAATTGATATTTCATTGCCAAAAACCCCATGTTATTTAGATGAGAAACTTGCATCGCTGTGCGGCACAGGTTAAAATTGAGATAGAGACTTGAAACTTGAGGGATATTGGTTTTTATTTATTTCAAACCATATGAGCCTCTGTCAGCGCAAAAATCCGAAAATACCCAAAATAAGGACCACCCTAAAACACACACGTAATTCAACTTCTATGAATCGAATGATACATTTTTCAATAGATTTGACAGTCTAGTTAATTAGTTATTCATAAATCTAAAAAATAAAAAGTTATTTGCATCCAACAGAATATGACAAAATCACTAGTGTAGAATTCCAACTTTATTTGTTGAAATCGTTTTTGTGTTAAATAAATGTTTTTATAATGAAAAAAAAATTATTTCAATATTCTTTTTATTAATATTATCAAAACAAAGATTTTTATTCGAAATTAACCTCATTAATAACAATTTTTTTATTAAAAATTTAGGTATGCAGACGTTGTCACTCTGAAGAAATACAAAAGATTTTATCTAAGATCAAGCAGATAGATAAGTACTCTCGAACTCCCTTAAATGATAAAACTCTGTATTTAATTTGATTTTTTGTCCAACTCCATACAATATTATTGTATTTCAAATAATTTTTATATTTAAATTGAAATGATTTTTTGTTTCTTATCTCTCTTGAATTTTTTTTTCTATTCTATTTTGATTGTTTTTCATTTGCAATTTATTGACCAGTGTTCGATTGGCTTTTGAATTCGCTATAACTTGATCTTAGAAACGATCGAAGGAGAGATAACACGTGTAGCACCACAAGGACAACCCCCGCCCCGAAGTATTGAAATCCTCCGGGAAAGAGAAGGAGGGTTGAGAAAATTGCCCCCTAGGGCATTTGGTCTGTTATTTCCCAACGACAGCAGCCAATGACCAAAAAAATAAAAAAAAAAAAATGGGAAAAAAAGAAAAATTAACTTTTGAAATTTATTATCGTCTTTTAGAAAAGATCGAGTGATAGAGATTTCAAATTTGAAGCAATAATTTATTATTTTGAATTAATATTCTGGAAAGAGATAAATTTAAAACTATAGTTGATTGGATTTTTAGAAAAGCTAATAAAATGTTATCAACATATATGATAAAATATTACTAGACAGCAAGGAAGCAGAATAATTATTATCAGATGAATTAGATAAGAAAAATTAATATTGATTAATTTTCTTGACTTTATCAGTTATTACTTATTGTTTTTTTAAAAGAGAAAGAATTCAATCAATCTTTAGGACAAATTCTAAGATTTTAGTAAAAATATTATTAAATTACGATATCAGAGGGATTCATCCCCTCAGGAGTCGAACCTAAGAACTAACATGCTTTCCGGGCAGTCAGCTCACACCCTCGAGACAAAAACCTCTCTCTGAATCGCAATATATGATATAAGCACAGAAATTTTTTACTCCATTCTTCTATAACGGAAATTAAAAAATATAGCTTAAAATGAAAAAATGTTTTTCATACAAGTCCTCTTATTTAAATATAAAACTAACGATTTGACTATCATTTTTTTGGAAATTGTTGGAATGTTTTTCAAAAAATGAGCTCGGGTTCAGATTATCCAAGATGTATTTTAAAAGAGAAAGAATTCAATTAATCTTTACGACATATTCTAAGATTTTAGTAGAAATATTATTAAATTGCGTATAAGCACAGAATTTTTTACTCCATTCTTCTATAATGGAAATTAAAATATTTAGCTTAAAATGAAAAAAAGTTTTTCAAACAAGTCCTCTTATTTAATTATAAAACTAAAGATTTGAGCATCATTTTTTTGGAAATAGTTGGAATGTTTTTAAAAAAATTAGCGCTCTTTTAAAAGAGAAAGAATTCAATCAATCTTTAGGACAAATTCTAAGATTTTAGTAGAAATATTATTGTCTGTGTAGTACTGTGCTTATATCATATATTGCGATTCAGAGAGAGGTTTTTTGTCTCGGGGGTGTGAGATCACTGCCCGGAAAGCATGTTAGTTCTCAGGTTAGACTCCTGAGGGGATGAATCCCCTCTAATATCGAAATTTAATAATAATGTTTAATCTGAACCAGAGCTGATTTTTTGAAAAAAATTCCAACTATTTCAAAAAAAGATGCTCAAATCTTTAGTTTTATATTACTTATTGTATTTCATTTCATAAATATAAGTAAAGACCGGTTATTACAAAAGTGTGTTTAGAAATATTAAAATAAAGTTAGAAAATTGTATTTTTTACTTTATCCCATGCGAAGCATGGGAGAAAGTATTGCAATCGGTCGCGCGGCAAGCGCGACTTCAACGGGTCCTCAGGTAAAGACTACGGAACCCATGGACTCAATTAAGGTCACAAATTGAAGTATTCAATGAGATTGAATTTTAGCATGTGGTGGTTTTGCCAAAAGTTACCTGGAATCTCGTCGAGAGGCCAAAAAGTGTCATTTTTTTTGGAAGTGCGTGGGGGTGTATGTATGTATGTATGTATGTGTGTTATCGTTTTTTTCGTCCACGATTTTTTCCACACCTTTGCACCGATTGAAATGAAATTGAAAACCTACCATCATTTTAACAAAATGAAGCGCTGATTAGTTTTTGGTACATATCGGCCCACAAACATTAGTATTATACAACATTATTTATTTCAGTACTTTTTTAGTTTTTTCTAAATATCTTTAAAATGACTTAACCAATTTTGATGAAATTTAATATCCTAATTAAGTACCTTGGGGCCGACAAAAAAGGTTAAATAAAGTTTTTAGTAAAATTATATTTTAAAGTACTTTACTCTAAAGTAAGATTTTTGAATTCTTTAAAATTTATTCATTTGATCTGTTTATGGTAATATAGGACTCATTTAACCTAAGTAAGAGTGGATAGGCTTTTCTCTGTGAAATGCTAAAAATAGCGATTGATTCTCAACTAGTACTTGAGGAATAACCATTCTATATTGGATTTTTGACGTTTCGGTTTTTATTGACAACCATTGCTGAAGACATAGAGAAATCGACTTAAAACCAAAAATAGCGATTGATTCTCATCTAGTACTTGAGGAATAACCATTCTATATTGGATTTTTGGCGTTTCGGTTTTATTGGTAACCATTGCTGAAGACATAGAGAAATCGACTTTAAACCAAAAATAGCGATTGATTCTCATCTAATACTAGAGGAATAACCTTATTGCATTCCATTTTGATGTTTTGACTATTAATGGAAACCTCTACTGAAAATGTGGAAGAATCGACTTAAAATAAAAAAGACTAAATTCTTTTTGGTAAACAACTCAAGCCTTGAGTTGTTTGCCATAAAAGAATTTAGTCTTTTTGATTTTAAGTTGATTCTTCCACATTTTCAGTAGAGGTTTCATTAATAGTCAAAACATCAAAAATGGAATGCAATAAGGTTATTCCTCTAGTATTAGATGAGAATCGATCGTTATTTTTGATTTTAAGTCGATTCCTCCATGTCTTCAGCAATGGTTACCAATAATAATCGAAACGTCAAAAACCTAATGTAGAATTGTTATTCCTCAAGTATTAGATGAGAATCGGTGGCTATTTTTGATTTTAAGTCGATTCCTCCATGTCTTCAGCAATGGTTACCAATAAAAACCGAAATGTCAAAAATCCAATGTAGAATGGTTATTCCTCGACTATTAAATGAGAATTATTTTTAATTAATGTCAACATGAACTACAAATTGCAAGTGATATCTGATTAATAATAAAGGAACAAACATACTAATATTTCAAATGAATTTGGATAAAGTTTAGCAACGATTCGTTGCAGTTTGTTTTTTACGTATATGTATTTATTTCGTGGCGAATTAAGAATGAATATAGATCCGATAAACTTAGGTTTTTAACAAAATAGTTGTATTATCAAATTATCATGTATATAAAGTCAATCGGAGAAGTTTATCCCATGGTTACCTGCAACGTCAGCATTTTAGATTTTAACTTGAATGAAAATGAATTTGTTCATAACTCCTGGTTGCATACGTTGCGGGTTGTTAGTAATTCATTGTATCTTTGGATCAATCAAAAGAGCCTCTTATATTCTTGTTACTTCCCTTTTTACTTGACCATAAGTAGAATGAAAAATTATAGCAATTCAGAGGATTTATAGATAAAATTTCATTGATCGAATGGTCCAAGCATAAATTCTTAAATACAGTTATATAAGAAAACATTTTCTTAACACTTCTTTTTGACTTAAGGAAAATCGAAAAAATATAAGATATTAGGGGCCGTCCATAAATTACGTCACACAAATTTCAAAATTTGCAGACCCCCTGTGTCACATTCTGTCAAATTTTCACTGAGCCCCTCCCGTGTATTGAGACATCACATTATCACTTTTAAACTCTTGTTGCTTGCTTACAATTTTTTGACTAGATTTATTTTATCATCATTTTCAGGATGGAATAATAATAGCCTGAAATTTTTTTGAAAACTGGTAAATATAATCCCTATGTCCTTTTGTAATAACAGAAAGGAAATAAAAGAGAATACCGACATATTTGTGGAAAGAACGTTTCCAGATGTTACGAAAATTTAATATCATATAAATTTTAAAATAATACTTAATTATTAATGTTGTTATAGGGTAAAAGGACTATCTTTTATGCAGATAATTTATAATTTATTCCCAACGTTTCGTCCACTATGTGTGTGTTAATTTGTTTTTTTGTATGTATTGAAGTGGTTTTTGAAATCACTTTTGTTTTTGATTTAGAAATATGTTATAATTTGTAATAAATGAGGCCTTATCAAGAGCCCTGAAGAAGTCACCAAAGTTGACGAAACGTTGGCAATAAAATATAAATTATCTGCATAAAAGATAGTGCCATATTTCCCTATAACAACTTTAATAATTTAATCGATGAACATAACCAATCAAAATAATAATACTTAATATTAATTTTATTCCAATATTTTTATATTAATAAGTAGGTATCTACATTGTTTTGAGAAAAAATTTTGATTGATTTTTCAAAGAAAAAAAAATTATGAGGCTCTTAATTCCCGAAAATATTGTTTGTCTATTTGCTTGGCTTATGGGGTTGGAATATTCGTTCTGCTAGGAAGACAGAATGGGAATATGTTAATAACAACATTATCTGCATAAAAGATAGTCCTTATTTCCCTATAACAAGTTTAATAATTTAATCGATGCTCAAGAAATAGATATTTTCTTATTGATTTATTCAGAAAATTCTTCTTTGCAATGTCAACCAAAAAGTTAGTTCCAAAAAATGAACAATTAATTAAAAGCAAAATTTGATAATATTAATGGGCCCTAGATTGAATAAATACATCATCTTTTTTCTTCTTCTAATTGCAGCTCTAAAAGAAATGTTCTGTATATAATTAGAGTGGGAATTATGCTTATTAGTGACTTTCCGCCAAGTGCGAATCTCACAACCTTGACGAGAATGCGGTTTTGCTCTCCTCATTTTGTGATCAAATTTTTTCTTAATCTAACTTCTGCCTGTACTGGCTATACTCTCTATTTCTATTCAAGGTTCTGCAAGCCACCATACTCTGTAAGTTCTTTTCCGAGTTTCTTCGAGAATACTTAAATAAAACCGATAGTTCTGTATTATATCTTATTATATTAAACGAGAAATTCATATATATATATATATATATATAGAATCGGTTTCTCGAAAACAGCTCTAACGATTTAGGTAAAAATTGGTTTATTTACCAAGTCTCATGAGTTATTATTAGAGACCGGATTTTTATGCAGTAAAAAGTGCTAAAATATGCAGTTAAAAATGCTGAAATATGCAAGTAATATGCAGAATACGTTGAAATATGCAAATATATGCAGTAAAAGATGAAAAAATAAATTTTTTATGCACTAAAAAATTAAAATTAAAGACCAAAAGACTATATATTTGAAGGAGTGCTATAAAAGAAATAAAATTATAAAGTAAGCTATAGACACCAAGTATCAAATATGTACTTTTATCGAGTAAAAAATTTGATAAAATATTCATTATATTTAATATATTAAAAAAAATTTCAGCTCAAAGAAATAATAGGTGCACTTGAATAAAATCAACATAATAAATATAATAATGTTTCAAAAATGTGATCGACAAAATACTGGGGGGGGGGTAGTTTTATTTAACAGACACGATTGTATTGTATTGCTTTTATTTTTTTATATTAACCATTTTTTCCTATTGACGTACAAATAATAAACTAATAAAATAATGAAAATATTTGTCCGGCTATAATCTGATCACTACACTAATTTATACACACTTTCCCCCACACACGTAGGAACACTCAATGGCCAAAATGTGCCATAGTTCCCGAAGGCCATAAAAAAATAATAATAAAGAAATAATTAACAAAGGATGTCAAAAACAATTAAAATTTGATTGAAATTGTGAATAATTTATGTTTACAAGTATTTTTCTTAATTATCTTCAGGTTATTATGTCTACGGTCACTTAAAATTGATTTATACAATGAAAAGGAGAATTCCACATCCTCTAATGTAATGGAGACAAATTTAAAGGAACTTTATATATATATATATATATATTTCTTCATTTTTTCATTGTTTCTATGAAAATGTTCTTTTAAAAAATCTGTATTTTTCACGAAATAGGCAAAATTTGACAAAAAAATGCTTCAAATATGCAATTTTATGAAATATTACTCAAATATGCAAAAATATGAACTATAAGATTTAACCCACAGTATCATAGATGCATGATTTGTATGTGGCGGCAAACAAAATAGGCAATTGCATAGGAATCCGGTCTCTAATTATTATATATGAAACTGACTTGCGCCGGCCCTGGTTCTGTAACTTATATTCCAAAATATTTGAAATATTTGAATGATTGGTTCCTATTTCTCTTCTTAATTTTATGTTCGGGAGTTAAGTAAGTGGGTACTTATCTACTAGTTAAACCAAAAATAAAAATTAATTTCAGAGTTTATTATTAATTAATTTTTGGTATTTATTTGATTATTTCTTTCTTAAAAAATCAATTTACGCCTGATCAATTGGAATAATAGAAAGAGACTCGCGATGCGATGATTCATTATAAATGCGGCCCACATCCTCCCACTCGAATTTCTATCTCCAGCATGCACAACAAACACCATTCGCTAATATTCCCTTTTCCGTTATTTTCTTAATACTCATTCGTGTCTCTATTGCTTAAACTCGAAATTTATGTGTGTACCTACTTTAATGTGTTTTGTTTGCCTTTCTTTTAAATCTTTATAAAATCGGACAGACTGCGAGTTTTCATTCCCCTCCTTGTTTTAATCCACGTAAACATTATAAAAATAATCTTGATATCATCACTTGTGGAGGATTTTCTATTCGAATCCAATTTTAAAAATAAACGCAGAAATGAATGGGAATTTTTTCTCGTATCCTGTCCGATTACAAAAGATGAATAAACAAAAAAAATATAAAAATGAGAAAAAATAAAATGAAAATAAATAAATAATGTGATTAGTAATGAAGCTGTTGAAGCTTTTAATTTTGTGATTAATTTGATTAAAATTTGAATTTTTATTTAAATCACAAATAATTAATTATAATTATTTATTGAAGACAAAAAAATAATACAATATAACTACGACGTTTCGATCGACTTATTCTGTGATCGTTCCCAAGTATAAGCGCCCACTCTGATTATAGGTTAACTGAGCCAATCACGTGTCGGTCTGGCTTATATAGACTCCATGTACAGTCGAGTCAAAAAACCAACACACCTTTTTGGGTGGTTTTTTGGGGGAATTTTTTTAAACAAAAGTTGTCAGAAATCACATCCCCTACAACTTTGCTCATAATAAAACTTGCCGTAAAGTTAATAGTTTAGGAGTTATTTGATAATTTTGATTCGTGCGCCCCCCCCCCCCAAACCCCCTTCTGGGGTCAAAATATCAAAACGTTATATAGCTAAAAACGTAAGTTAGAAGACATCTGATGTAAATATGAAATTTCATAATAATCCCTTCAGCCGTTTTTACGTGAATCGTGAGCAACTTTTCGGAACCGACGGAAACAGACAGACATACAGACAGATATACAGACAGGAATTTTGTTGAGTTTTCGTTCATAACTTTGCTTAAAACGTGTGCAACCAAAATTTGGCGTGATTTGGAGCAATGTACAGACAAAACCTTAATTTTATATATATAGATTTGTATTTATCTATATCGAACTTCAGATTTTTTAGTAGAAAGCATTTCAAACATATTTTTTTTTGTGATTCCCATTTATACAGTGAAATTAGAACGAAGGAAAAGCATAGGAATCGGGTCGATAAATAGCCAATCGAGCGGTAGGTCAGGTGAGAACAACGCAAAACTGAAAATGTCACCTGAGAGTGAAAAACGGCCAAAACGAAAATAGTGCGAACCAAACGTCAATCCTGGGATGGGAATGAAGATAAAAAAGAAGAAGAAAAACTTGACATTCAAAAGAGATGTCTTTCATGGACTGGTAATAAAAACCATCCCAGGTGATTAATGCAGAGCTGAAGAGAGGGACCTTGACCGTGGTTCGAGGCCCGGTGACGTCACTGGTGAGAAACTCCACCCACGCACACCAACCACCCGGCGAACAAGTATATATAGCCGATCGGAGTGCGCGTGTCTAGGTTCTGCCTGCCCCGTCTTGGCTAGGTTGACCCTCGAAACAGCCGTTAATTAGAGATATCAACACCAACGGAGAGAAACCAAACAGAAAAATAAACTTGGGGTTACGATCTTCAAGGGAAACATCGATTCGATCGTGCAGATAAAGATTTCAAGTATAATTTTCGCATAAATAGACTCTTTGTTGGGAGGTACCCTAAGGCGTTCAGGGTGTTACGAAAAGTGAAACGTCTGACAATCTCTCAAAACAATTCGAAAAGACTCGATACGCATTTTGAAAATGTTAGTGATTTGGCAAGTTTCTTGTCAGTGAACGAACGTAAAGAGAAATCAATGGGGGGATTCCCCGGTTCTTTAAGGGGTCCCATTTAAATTGAAAAATAATATGCTGAGAACTTATTTTTTTAGTATTATACATATTCTAATTTGATAACTATTAATTATAATACCTATAAAATAAGATAAAATTATTATTTTGACTTTGATTATATACAGGGTGTTTAGAAAAATGGTTCCAAGATTTAAGGGCACGATCCCTACATCAAAATTAGATGAAAAGTTCCAATAAACATAGGTCTATCTATTTGTTTTCTGACTGGCCATTTTTTTTAAGAAAAACGTCTATCTTGAAAACTGATAGATATCTTTATGAAATTTGGTAGACATGTACTTAACTACATTATCTACTATTTAAAAAAGTACCTAGATTTTATATTGAAAATTTTCAAAATGGCGGCCATTTAAAATTTTTAATTGTGAATAACTTTTTAATAATATTAAAAATATATATATTATATGTATTTGTTCAACTTGGGGCGATAGAATTTTCTCTCCATGACCCTGCATAATATACCTATATATATAAAATTAAGGTTTTGTCATCTATACACGAATAAAAATTATCAAATAACTCCTAAACTATTAACCCTACGGCAAATTTTATGATAAACAAAGTTGTATATGATGTGATTTCTGACAACTTTTGTTTAAAAAAATTTCCCCAAAAAACCACCCAAAAAGGGGGGGGGGGTAAAAAATGTAAATTCTTGCCCTTGGAGCAAACTCAACCAAATTTTGTATAGATAAGAGAAGTGAGGCGGAGTAGGGGGGAGTCCGGGGGGGTCCAGGGGGCTAGGCGGGGCGGATGTGGTGCGCAGGATTGGAGGGCACGGGGTGGGGTCCGGGGTCCAAGGTGGGTGGAGTGCGGGTGGTGTTGTGGAGGTGGGAACGGGTGCATGGTGCGGGGGTAGGGATGCTGGAGGGGTTTTGGGGTGGGGGGGGGTGGGATGGGGGTGAGGGTGGTTAGAGTCTTAGGGTGCGGAATGGAGTGTTGGGGGTGCTGAGTGGGTTTCGGGGGGTGTGGTGGCTGGGAGTGGGGGTGAGGGTGGGGTTCGAGGGCTGGGGGTCCAGGGGCGTGTCCCCTGGCTAGCAAGAGGGCCGCCGAAGGCGAGCCTTGCAGCTAGTACCAAATATAAATATGTATAATATAATTTAGAGGACAATCACATTGATTTCTCTTTATGAATCAACAACTCTGCTACTCGCTAAAGTTTCAATTAAGTGAAGGAACGATTTGATATAGAAAAATGAAGGTTATTTAATAGTAATTTGGATCACAAATTTCTGCTATTAGCTACAATTCCTAGAAATAATAGTTTTTTTTGTTTTTTGAATTCCCTTAAAGATTATATTAGAGCTCACTGTCTGTTTGTCTGTCAGACTGTAGTTCGTAAAACAAACTTGAAATTACGAAGTTATATGTAACCAGCTGCGAAGTTCGCCTTGGAATCCGCAGTGGGTTTTAGAATAATAATTTAAATTTCCTAATTTTAATAAATTTTATTTGTCATGAGCTATTAGTGGATCTTAAAATTAAAAAAATGACGCCAATGTGGTCGCGCAAGCCAATTATAATAAGTATAGAATAGTTATATTATTTTACCGTAAATCAAAAATTATATTAAATTTTCAATCTAATTATTATTTAATAAACCGTAAAGAATTAAGTATCTTTTTTTTAAATTAGATGGTAAATTTTTTCAAAAATCAACTAGATGGCTGAAACCAGAATATATAACTAATATTATTAAGAAAGATTCTAAATTTAAGGTCAAAATTTCAATGATTTTAGTAGAAATAATTTTATATTGCTTTTCTTATATTTGTATTGCGAGTCGGAGGGATTTTTATCTCAAGGGTTAGATCAACTGCCCGGAAAGCATGTTGATTCTCAGGTTCAACTCCTGAGGGGATGACTCTCCTCTGATAAGCAATATAAAATTATTTCTATTAAAATCTTTGAAATTTTGACCTTAAATTTACAATCTTTCTTAATTACTAATTACAGTGTTAAACAAATTTTTCCGCGTAAACATAACGATGGGTTCCATCAATAGAGTTTTATACGCTGATTATCATGCAATTTCCCGATGTTTTTGCAACACGTCAGAATTTTGAGATATTATCGGTCAAAATGACCAAAGAGACTATTTTGACCTATTTTCGAATCCAATTAGATAATAAACAGCAATGTTTGAAATCAGAATATTTTATTGACCTAATACAAAACTGCTTCCTCTTTGATTTTCAACTTACTAATTGTTTTTAGCTCAATTAGAACTCGAGCTATAACTAAAAACCTAAATCTTATGTTTTTATCTATGTTTATTATCCTTTATAATCACGTAGTTTTAGTTTTTTATCTGTAACTCGAGTTCTAATTGATCTAAAAACAAGTGGTAACTTGAAAATCAAAGAAGAAGCTGTTTTCTATTACGCCAAGAAAATATTTTGATTGCAAATATTACTGTTTCATATCTAATGGGATCGAAAATAGGTCAAAATAGCATTTTTAGTCATTTTTATCGTAAATATATCAAAACTTTGACGTGTGGTAAAAAATCGGGAAATTCCATGATAATCAGCGTATAAAACTCTACTGGAATCCATTGTTAGGTTTACGGGGTAAATTTTTGTTTAATTTTTGTCGAGCAGTGTTATAATTTTTGGAATGGTCAAATTTTATTTAGGGTCAAAAATAAAAAAAATATTTCCGTTATTATACAGTGTGAAGATATCTATAAGTAAAATTAGGTTTAATTTTTTTTTAATTTAATTGAAAAATAAAATGTTCGTGTGAGAGAAATGGGGATTTTTAGGTGATTTTTATACTACCTCATTTTCCAAAATTATTTTTTTTTTTTGCAACGAAATTTTCTCTGGAGAGAGACGGACTGGTAGAAATTCTAAGTGAATGTAATGGAAGGCAGCCCAGAGGTAGTGAGGAAAGAAAAAATTAACACATATCAAATAAGGTGTAATTTATTGGAATCCTTCCTCCTTTCCTTTCAAACCGACGTTTCTAATTAAGAAAAGGAGGAAAAAAAATGTTTTTCTATGCCTTTGTTAAAAATGAAGAAAGTTTTTGAACACTACTGTGGAGAGAAGAAGGAAACATTTTATTTGTTTCATTCATTGACCCTTTGAAACCCTGAAGAAGGAGGGAAAAATCCCCCGAAACGTCGGTTTGAAAGGAAAGGAGGAAGGATTCCAATAAATTACACCTTATTTGATATGTGTTAATTTTTTCTTTCCTCACTACCTCTGGGCTGCCTTCCATTACATTCAATTATTATTATTATTTTTTTTTTTTGCCTCATCACCAAGTTGTTGGCGAAGGCATATTGAAGAATCTGATTTGACATACTTTTGAAAATCGGTGGAAGGGAATTAAAGGGCTGACAATCAAGAAGAAAAATAAAGTATATGATGTGATCATTTCATGAGTTTACCACACAATCCCCCTGCCCCTGTATTTTAAAATTAAATAAAAATATAATTTTTAATCATCTATGACATTTTAATAACTGTGAAAAAATTTAATCCAAATCGGACAAAGGTTTCATATTTTTAAAACCCCTCCCTCCCCCTAATTTTTGGTCCGATTCAACTAAAATCTAATAAGGTCTTAATCTCAATAGAAAATATCTAAATATAAAATTTCCTTTTGATACTTTCATTTGTTTTTGAGTTACACCGACATAAAATTTGGTAACACACTAACCCACTAACAGACATTTGGACAAATATCTCTTAAAATACAAATGTTTTGATGTTCACTATACAAAGATTTATTGTAGACTAAAATGCCATGAATTGACTTAATTTTTTTTATCAAGATTAGTTTTGTCTGTTTTTGAGATATTTCGAAAATATGAAGCAAAAAAACAGATTTTTCATGCACGATTACAATACATTGGTAAAGTAAAAAGTGTGAATTATGAATAATGCACTGGAAACCCAATCGAGGGTTATTCATAATTCATATGAGTATATCTTTTGAGTTATGGACTATTGGAAATATCAATTTGAATTTTCTCTGAATATTTTTTGAAAAAATAAAAATAAATAAATAAGAAAAAATCACATACAGCAAAAAGAATTGCAAATTCTATAATTATATATACCTACTTTTAAAAATATCCATAAAAATAAATTCAAAAACTCGTTCTTTGATCTGTTTTCGCTATTCTTTACGACACGTCATCCACTTTATTTGTGTCGTTACGTAAAAAGTTTGTCAGCCAGTCTGTCGTCTCTTCAGTAAAAAAAAATAAAAAAAAATATAAAAAACTTGGAAATAGACGAGGATTTATTTGCGAATACCCCCACTACCCTCCCAAAGAAGCAAAAGAATCATTAGACACTCTGGATGGAAAACACCGTGGAATGATAGAATCTTTGTCCGGATTGACTTACAATTAAGTCTCCGATTTTTCTGTCTTTGAGAAGAAATATTCCCGCCCCCACACATCCTTTACAGGATAACAGATCAGTGGATCAGCCAAGGAAAAGATTTGATAAATTGTTCATTATTTTTATTTTTCACAATTTTTTCATTGTTCATCGTTGATAGAAAATTGACACATTGCGATTTTTTAAATAATTAATCATGATGAACCCAAGAAGCCAATATTTTTACTTTACCATACAGAGTATGGTCAAGTATTGTAATCGTGCATGAAAAAAGTGGTTTTTTTCCTTTTTTTTCGAAATATCTTAAAAATGGCTGAAACTATTTTGATTAAAAAATTGAGCGAAACCATGGCATTTCGCTCTGCAAAAAAGGCCTAATAAATCGAAAAAATTATATTTTTTGAGATAAGAATTGTTTTGTCAAAATGTCAGTTAGTTAGTCTGTGGGTTACCAAATTTGTTGACGAGCTAGCTCAAAAACTAGTGTGAATATCGAAACCAAATTTCCCACGTAGTTTTGGTCCATTAAGATTAAGAGCTGATTAGATTTTGGTGCATATTGACCTAAAATTAAGGGGGTGGAGGGGGGTTAAAAATTAAAAACCTAAGCCGTTTGAGCAAACTCAACCAAATTTTGTATACATAATCAGTGGGACCCCAGAAGTCTAAAATGCAAAAACTAACCACCAAAAAATGAAAATCTAGGCTCTTGTACCAAACTCAACCAAATTTTTGTCTAAAAATGCAAAAACTAACCCCCTCCTCTACATGATTATAAATAATTTTATTAAATATTAAATATAAGTGAGGGGCCAGGTTGTATGGTAAAGTCAAGTGGATGGCCACATCAGAACACGTCAGCCTATTATGTAGAAAAATGACACAATGGTAATTTTACATTTTTGCCACCATTAAACAGAAGTGTCGCTTTACTTTTTACCGAGATCACAGTACTATATTATAGAAAAATGGCAGTTATGAGTTAGAACTCATCAAGGAATGTTGAAAGTTCTCAAGTTTTTATAGAAAAACGTCTTATTCGAATTGTGTCGTTTTTGTTCAAAATGGTAAGTGTACTTAAATTAGTAGTAGTTTATTATAAACGCCATATTTCAAGATGTGTCATTTTCTTCATAATAATGATAAATAAACAGTATCTGTGAATTTAATTTAAATAGAAACACATTTCAGCATCTGTCGTTTTTCTACATAATTTATAAATAGATTTTTTTGATTTAACACTGAGGCCGGCCTCACATTTTGAGATATGGCACTTAATTATTACAAGGGAGGAAACTTTCACTCTTATTACGGTTGAAATAATCAAATTTTGGAAAATTAGTATAGCAGTTCAAAGAATATGTACATTTTAATGTTGTTGTAACATGAAAATAAATTCAATCTAGACACAGTGATTATTCTAATTTAGACTTTCAAGTAATTAAATATTTTAAAATAGCTACTAAAGAATTCATGATAGATGTGTCATTTTTCCATCAACGAGACGATTTAATGAATCGTTTTTAGATCTATGAAAAGTAGGTAAATTAAAATAAAAGCTAAGGGACGTTTTTTAACTTCGTCAATTTCAGTGATTTGGCAATTTTTCATCACCCAATGGTCTAGAAAGATGAAAGTAGAGAGAAGGGTGGGTGTATTTTATTAATATAAAAATCTGTGCCAAAGTTTAGTTCATTGGTTACAACTGTTTGACATTTCAATTTTTTTCTGATTTTATAAATCATCATTCTTAAATATAAGCACTGGCGGATTTAGCATTTGAGAGGCCCCAAGCGCAATTCAATTTTGAGGCTCCCTCTTAATAGTTTCATTACCCCTACATCCTACAGTGTGCACTGTGCATTCTATACGTGCGTTTTTTTATTCTGATAGGCACTATGCCGGTGGTCAAAAAAAAGTAAGACATAGGGAAATAATTTTGAAAATTAACCAATATATAATTGCAACTTCCTGGCTATATTTAAAAGGTTGCTGATGTTCAGATTGTATTAATTCAGATAAATAAAACTTATGGTATAAGAATTATTAAATTTAATTAAAGCAAAAAATAAGTATCTCTTTTTGAAAATAAGATGGAATTTTTTCAAAAATACAACTCACGGTATCAACCGAATTATTTATAAAAAGAATTTAGTTTTTAAGGTCTTAAATTATTTGATACTAGTAGAATACTTTTATATTGCATTATCAGAGGGATCGTCCTCCTAGGAGTTGAACCCAGGTACTAACACACTGTCCGGTCATGTTAGGACAACTTTTTTCGGGTTAGCATAATTTTTATTTTCGCCTTTCGAGTTGAATGGTAGTGAAAATTTTGTTACAATTTTATATATTGCATGTCAGAGGTGTTTTCTCCTGAGGGTCAAACTAACATGCCCGGACAGTGTATTAGTAGCTGGGTTCAACTCCTAGGTGGACGATTTCTCTGATAATGCAATATAAAAATATTCTACTAATATCAAAGAATTTAAGACCTTAAAAACTTAATTCTTTTTATAAAGAATTATTAAGTTCCAATCATGTAAAGGTATAAAAACAAACAAAAATCTAGTAATAAATGGATCTTCTTCTTCGTATTACACTGTTCGACAAAAAATTTAATCCGTAAACCTAACAATGGATTCCAGTAGAGTTTTATACGCTGATTATCATGCAATTTCCCAACTTTTTAGAACACGTCAGAATTTTGAGATATCTGTCAAAATTAGAAAAAATGCCGTATAAACCTAATAAAAAACAGCTTCCTATTTGATTTTCGAATTACCACTTGAATTTACCTCAATTAGGACTCGAGTTATAACTAAAAAAACTAAAATTACGTGATTATAAAGGATAATAAACATAGATAAAAACATCAGGTCTTAGTTTTTTAGCTATAACTCGAGTTCTAATTGAGCGAAAAACAAGTGGTAATTTGAAAATCAAAGAGGAAGCTGTTTTCTATTACGTCAACAAAATATTTTGATTTCAAATATTGCTGTTTAATATTTAATTGGACTCGAAAATAGATCAAATTGGCCTTTTTCGTCATTTTGACCTTTAATATCTCAAAACTATGACGTATTGTAAAAAATCGGGAAATTGCATGATAATCAGGGTATAAAACTCTACTGGAATCCATTGTTAGGTTTAAGGGGAGAAATTTTTGTTTAATTTTTGTCGAGCAGTGTTTTATTTATGCAGACTAAAAAGCCCCTAGTAGAACAATGTTTCAAACTATATAGTAATTATATAGTTAGTGGCTATATAGATTCTCAAAATCTATATAGGGACAATATAGTTAATATATAGTTTGAAACATTGTGCTACTAGGGGCCTGTTTATTCCAGAGCGTCTTTCCAACGTTTTATTGGATATAAAAATAATGTTTTTAAATTAACTACTGATTTAATTTTTTTTTAGAGCTGAATTTTGAGGCCCTCTTGATCAATGTGGGCACCTCGTGCGCCAGTGTAGAAATCCGCTACGCATAAGGCACCCGTGGTATAGGTTCGCATCAAAAGAATCCGAACATTAGTGGTAATGAACGAAAAACACTTTAACATCCATATTACCATATTTCTCCAGACTGAAAATATTTTGCCAAACTACCCGCAGGGTCTCTCTACGTGCAAGGGGAATGTTTCTCTCTTGAGGCAGTGTAAAATGTATATTGGAGATTGTACTTAAATCGGATTACCATTCAATTACATCACCGAGGGAGAGGAGTGCCCCCCAAAACGTGAAACGGGAGCTCCCGTTAAGGAAATGTATTTCGATAGCTATTTTCTAATTATTTTCTTATATAATAAATCCGCCTTTATATTCTGAGATTACGCCTAGTCACCCACTCGTAACTGGTTTGTGTGCTTGCAAACTCGATCATTGCCATACCCTCGTATGTCTATTTAAAAATTTAAATCGAATTAATAAATTCCTAGAAATTTTTGCAATCTATTGATATTTGTTGAATGACGATCATCTGGTTAGCCTTCCTTCATGGCAGTTATACATAATAGAAATGTATATTATGTACGGGGTCACAAAATTCGCTTTTTCTCATTTGATTTAGTTACATCTTGTTTAACGTCACTTCTACTTAAATTTATTATCTCGAGAATATTTAGATTGACATAATATGTCTATATTATAGAGATAGACAGTAATCATGCCTTGGAAGAACAAATGTTATATTGAAAATATTTTGCTTAGTCGAGAGAACCAGAGTTGTTGATTTATAAAGAGAAATGAATGAGGTTGTCTTCTGCTTGATGCAAATAAACATAACATATACCTATATATTAAGGTGATCAAACGTACTCCTTTTGTACCTGCTCTATTGCATTATTTTGTACTCTTACAAACATAATTATAATTAACCGAATGTTTTCTACATTTGATTCGATCACGAATCAACTGTAGGGAATTTTTGTCAAATATTGAGTGAAAATAATATTTCTAACTGGAAATAATGATTTTAAATAAATTTATATATCAATGAGAATTGCTTCGACCGCGCTTATTTGATATTTGATTATAATTATAATTATATTTGAATGAAGAAATTCGAAGAGTAATATGTATTTAAATAAAGAAAGGCTGAAGAAATAGATAGACGAAAAAGTAAGAGTGGATAGAATATTGGTATTTTCAAGCCACAAATATGTACAATTATTGATTCAATGTTCACTAATTTTCCTCGGCACTTTGCCTATGATAATATCTGGTCACCCTAAATTAAATAAATTATTAGAATTACTATTGTATCTATTTTTATATTCTTTTAAAAGCATATAGTCGATTGTAGTAGACTCAGTTTATTTTCACAACTCCAAAAGAAGAACAATTATAATAATTGATCGTCTTCATTTCACGTCACACAAAATACGAGACCTAAAAAACGTCATTCAACTCTCGGCTCAGAAATATTCGGACAGTTTTCAGAGGCAATCTCGGGCCGTCGGCGTACTCATTTTGTGCCAAAAATAATGCAAATGTCATGGAATAGATTTGAGTAACGTCAAATCAATCTTAGGAATGTATATTCAATGATGATGAGTGAGTGGAAATTTCAAATAGGTATGTATATATATGGTACTTGATAGATATGAGATATTCCACGCCAAATCGGAAGGTTTGAAAAATTTTAATTTTTGATTTCCTTCATTTTTTAGTACCCATCAAAAAACTCTTCCTGGTAAATTTTGAAATTTTTTTGATCACCGGTTTAAAAGATATCGAATTTCGGTTTTTCGCTCATAACTTCTTCAAAAATAGTCTTTGAAATTTCAAAAAAATTTTGACATTTTTGTTTTTAACATACTTTTTAGAAAAAAATACAAATAAATTATTTAAAGTGTTTTTATATGCGATTTTTGAGTTTGAAAATTTTAATCTTGTTTTTGACATTTTATGTACTCGTCGATTTTTTTGATAATTTTTTATTTTAAAATTCTATTCATTCTACAAATTTTAAGACCAGGTTGATAGTGGTCCTATGATAATTATATAGTATTTAAATTTAGGAAACGAAGAAAAGTTTATTTTTATTACAAACAAAAGGATCAGCCGGGGCTCGAACCCGGGATCTTTGCATGTGTACTGCAATGCTTTGTCATAAGAGTTTTAACTCCTATATCCACTAAGCTACTGATCCCTGAACCCAAACTAATACCTTTTGTCTATATGAATTATGGAATTTCTTTTAATCCTCTCCTCGTTCATTTTTCGCAGCCTAGGCCTTGATTAATTAATTAAACAATTAAATATTCCAGCGCCTCCCAATCGATCGCAGACCCCAAAGATCGAAAATAATTTTCTCTTCACCGGAGCTGCGACTACAACGAGGCCGTGTAAAGACAATTAATAACAAATTTAAATTTAGGGAACGAAGAAAGTTTAATTTTTATTACAGACAAAAGGATCAGCATTATTTGTTAATTGTTTAATTAATGAATCAAGGCCTACGCTGCGAAAAATGAACAAGAGGATTAAAAAGAAATTCCATAATTCATATAGACAAAAGGTATTAGTTTCGGTTCAGGGATCAGTAGCTTAGTGGATATAGGAGTTAAAACTCTTATGACAAAGCATTGCAGTACATATGCAAAGATCCCGGGTTCGAGCTCAGCTTGATCCTTTTGCCTGTAATAAAAATAAAGTTTTCTTCGTTCCCTAAATTTAAATTTGTTATTAATTGTCTTTACACGGCCTCGTTGTAGTCGCGCCCCGAGGTGAAGAGAAAATTATTTTCGATCTTTGGGGTCTGCGATCGATTGGGAGGCGCTGGAATATTTAATTATTACATAGTATTTTTTTCGATTTTTGAAAATTTCGAAAAAAATTTATTCGCCATTATTAAAACCATTTTTTGGTATGGTGTTCTCTTTTTTTAGTAATTTTGAATTGATTTTTATCGTTAACAGGTGTTTGAAATAAATAATTAGTATTTTAGTTTGTTGAAAGAAAATCAAAATCAAAAATCGAAAATCGAAAAAAATAGTAATTATCATAGGACCACAATCAACACGGTCTTAAAATTTGTAGAATGAATAGAAGTTTAAAATAAAAAATTATCCACAAAATCGAAGAGTAATACAGTTTCAAAACAATATTAAAATTTTCAAATTAAAGAAATCTCATAAAAAACACTTTAAATAATTTGTTTGTATAACAAAATTTTCAAAAAAAAAAAAAATGGAATTTGGACCATTTTTCAAGAAGTTGTGAGCGACAAATATATCTTATTTAGTTTCTACGAGCTACAATGTTCTGAAAAAAGAACTACAGACATTTTAGCTGCTCTAAAGAGTCCTGTTTTACTTTAATATAGAAAACTAAAAATCACTTTTTTGGACTTAGTTGCCTTAAAATGGAAAATTTCACGAAATATCAGGTCGAATTGCAAAGAATTTTCAAGCAAAAAAAAAAAATTTGAATTCAAAATTTTCAAAGAACATTAAATCAAATTAACTCAAAGTTTTCTGCAGTATTACATTAATAAATGACATCAAAAGTTGTTAGTTTCACGAACCGGAACATTATCTTGGCTAATTTCCGGCTCGCTCCAGCCCAATCCAAGCCCCCAACTCAAGAGACCTTGAAACTTAAAGATTTGTAAAAATCTCAACTTGGAGTTTTTATCAAGAAAACACATTTCCATTTGTTGTTGAAAGGAATAAAAATACTTATCCAATTAGAAAGAGCCGATCTGTCTGTGATAACAAACATCATTGACATGAGTTAACAAACAACTGCTCTTGGATTTTATTTTTAGTTAAACCAAATAATTTTCGACTTTTGGACTAAAATGGAATTGTCTACTTTTAAATTGAAAACGAATAGATTTGTTTGCTCAGGCACTCCTAGACACACGCCTCTAGTATAGGATAGTCATTCCTCTCTCCTGAGACAAGAAATATTCCACTCATTGGCAATTATGCATTCGCTTCCATTTTACAATAATTGTCATACTTAAATTTAACAGATTACTTTCCTCCAGTATCTTATTTCTTAATTCTTTAATAAACACATTGATTTTAGGAACTTAATATAATAACCGTGCGTCACGACTTTAGCGCCAATTGGCGACCAAAATGTAAACATAATAGGGGTATTTATTAAATGTTTATATGTCATTTTTTGTTTACTATTATTATTTATTTATTTAAAAAAATAAATAAAAACAAAAACAAAACAATATATTATGTTTTTGCCAGAATTCTCCCAAATTATTTGAATAAATAAACACAAGAGAGCGCTACCTTCGGCAGTAGTGCTGCCCCTATGTTTAACGCATTTTATTGATTGTTTTATAATTTAAAAATAAATACATATCTTTAAAAAAAAACAAGCTTCAAGCGTTTAATAAAACACAAACGTTTCGGGAGAATTTCCCACTTTATCAAAGGAATTTTAAATAGTTAAAAAAGAAAAAAATGGATTTATATTCATTAGATAAAACCGAGGGGTGAACCGCGACCTAATATGCTGTAAACCTACTCCACTTGTACTTCCAAATATTTCCAAGTAATTTCAAATATTTCCAAGTACTTCCAAATATTTCCAAGTACTTCCAAATATTCCCAAGTACTTTCAAATATTTCCAAGTAATTTCAAATATTTCCAAGCACTTTCAAATATTTCCAAGTACTAAATATTTCCAAGTAATTTCAAATATTTCCAAGTACTTCCAAATATTTCCAAGTAATTTCAAATATTTCCAAGCACTTTCAAATATTTCCAAGTACCTACTTCCAAATATTTCCAAGCACTTTCTAATATTTCCAAGTACTTTTAAATATTTCCAAGTACTTCCAAATATTTCCAAGTACTTCCAAAATACTTCCAAAGAGGTGTACACCTACTTTCAATCGCGGATCACCCTTCGGATAAAACTATCTTTTTTTCTTCTTTAACTATTTGAAATTCCAATGATAAAGGGGGAAATTCTCCCGAAACGTTAGGGTTTTATTATTAAATGTGTTAAGTGTGTTTTTTTAAAAGATTTGTATTTATTTGTTATTTACCATATATTGGCGGAAATCACGATAGGCGTGACATCTCCGATTTTTCTTTTTTTGTGATTATCTCAAAAATGGCTATAACGATTTTCTTAAAAATCGGTATAGTTATCAAGTGTTATAAGTTATTATTCTTGTATAAATCTTAATCCGATTGAAATAGAGGAAGAGAGTATCGCAAAATAAATATTTGAATCGTTCATATCTCGTCTACGGCAAGTTGGAGAGTTTTGGGATTTGAAACTTAAGCTATCTAGGCTAGAAGAAGTACCTTAAGATTTTGGCTAAAATGGATGAAACGGAAGTTGATATTTTTGATATTTTGAAATTTCGTCTTTTTTCGGTTTTCTCAAAACGGTTTAAGGGAAACCCAAATTGAAGTAATTTGAATGAAGAAAATTGGTATCATGATTTCAAATAAGAGAGAAACTAATGTGAATGTCGTATGGTATCCACATCAGATTGTGTTTTCGTAATAACCTTATAACAGACAGAATAAGTTTTGGGGTCTTTTTGAATTCTGGAGACTGTAAATCGAGTATTTTAATGAAAACTCAAACTCTTAATCCTGTAGTATATTTTCAAATATTAATCAAAAATTGAAAGTTAAATTGAAATTAGGAAAAATCAAAAAGTGCATTTCTAGAAAATTGATTACCTTATTTCACTTATTCTAAGGAAATAAATATAAACTTTATACATGGCTTATAGGTAATAAACTACAAGTTTCATCGAAATAATAAATAAATAAACTAGTAACATTAGATTATTAAAAATACAACATCTCTTTTAAAAATTGAATTACTCGCTTTCATAATATTCAATTCAATGAAAATTCAATTCAGTCGCTAGCAAAATTTTAAATTGAAGTTTTTATAACTTGAATAAAACCTATAATATGTCATCTTGAGGATTAAAATCAAATTGCCCGAAAAACAAGTTTGGTACTTGGATTCGACTCCTGAGGGTGAGGAGTTTCTCTTCTGACATGAAATAAGACATATCTAATAATCTTATCTTAACTTATCTTATCTTATCTTATATTATTAAATGAGCAATTCTTGTATATATAGAATCGGATTCTCGAAAAGGGCTCTAACGATTTCGCTAAAAATTGATGTACTTATCAAGTCTCATGAGTTATTAGTCGTGTATAAATTTTAATCAGATTGAAATAAAGGAAGGGGTTGTAAATTAGGAGTGTCGTAAAATAAATATTTTAATCGTTCATATCTCGTCTTCGGTAAGTCGCAGTCTTGAAATTTGAAAACTTAAGCTATCTAGAGGCTACAAGAAGTATAACAAGATTTTGGCTAAAATAGAAAAACCGGAAGTTCATGTTTTCGTACGTAAAAATTCCCAGAATAAATAAGCTGAATTATCTACATCTCTACTTATAATAATCGGCTTGAAGGACGACGCCGATGTCATTTTTTTTAATTTTAAAACCATCTAATAGTTCATGACAAATAAAATTTATTAAAATTAGGGAATTTAAATTATTATTTTAAAACCCACTAACAGTTCATGACAAATAAAATTTAGTAGCCTTGCTGGCCAGTAAAATGCTCGTCCTGCGTTTCGCAACTATCTAGTCTCAGAGCTACGAAATTGAAAACTTAAGCTCGATATAGGCTAGAAGGGGTACAGCAAGTTTTTGCTTGAAATCGGAAATCCGGAAATGGTCATTTACATGAAAGATTTTTCGTTTTTTGTGATTTTTTCAAAAACGGCTCCACCGATTTTTTTAAAAATTAGTGTATTTATTAAGTGTCATGAGTTATTAGTTGTATCAAATTTTTAATCCGATTGAAATAAAGGAAGGGGATTTATAGTAGGAGTGTCGCGCTAATAAGATATTATTATTATTATCACAACCTTTAAATTCTTGGTGATAATTTGGAAAAATTATAGCCACAAAAAAACTTCTCTTTTTAAAAAATGAAAAACTCACTATCTTTTAATCATAATAAAAATAAACCAGCTGCGAAACCTGCCTTCGGAAGGCATCTTACTGACCAGCAGGCTACTAAATTATATTTGTCATGAACTGTTAGTGGGTTTTAAAATAATAATTTAAATTTCCTAATTTTAATAAATTTTATTTGTCATGAACTATTAGTGGGTTTTAAAATTAAAAAAAAATCACATCGGTGTCGTCCGGCAAGCCGACTATTATAAGTAGAGATATAGATAATTCAGCTTATTTATTCTTATTATTTATTTATTTATTTTCGATTTGGTTATTTATTTTAAAAGAAATATTGATTTTGGTTCAAAATTGAGGGATTTGTTTTTTCCAAGTGTGAGTAGTTGAATTGTCATTTGCCAAATTTGTTACGGATACCTGTTGAATATATT
Source organism: Forficula auricularia (assembly GCA_024734495.1). Lineage (NCBI taxonomy): Eukaryota > Metazoa > Arthropoda > Insecta > Dermaptera > Forficulidae > Forficula > Forficula auricularia. Next base: position 207,478 of record JALMQS010000804.1, read on the forward strand.
CAGTAACATCAGTGAAATATGGATTCACTTTTTTTCGCCGATGATTTTATCGACGGATGGTAAATTGTGCATAATTCAATGGAAATAACATGGAAATCAATTCGCCTGAGGGTCACCCGTATGAATATCAATCGGCTTCATAAATATTTAGACATTTACCAAAAGGCAGGCTCTCGATCGCTGCTGCCTGACGTGAAAAAGCTGATTAGGTAATGGAAAGATGGATCGAAATGGAAATCCCCTACGTGGGAGGGGTGCAATCACATTCCAAAAACCGAGTATTGTCCAAAAACGGATTCCAAAACACCTACCGTGACAGAATCTGAGAATTGCAGCCCAAATTGGATGAAAATGTTAAGTTATCTGCGGTTAATCACATGAGAGGGTTGACGCTAGAGATGCCGATGGACCTTGGGGGGCCATCAAGGGGATGGGGGAGGACACCCCGTCAACAATTCAAGAACAGGTACCACGCACAACAAACGAAAAACTGGTTAAGCCACGGCATACCCCTACGTTGGGCAAAATATTGAAAATATTATATAAAAGATGGAGGAGTGTCCTATTTAGATACTCAGTTGAGGTGGATACCGCCAGAGAGCAGCTCCTCGCAGCTGAACAGATAACAAGCTCGCCGCAAATATCCAAAATAATTAACTAATTAATTAATCAAAAACAAAAAAGTGGAGATTACCATTCTCCGGATTAATTCTATCATTTTTTAATTTACCTAAAGAATAAAGAAAACATTCAAATGATATCTTTAGAAATGCACTTTATGTGAATTATTGAATACCAATTGGAAGTATTCAAGAACCATTATAGAACAAGTGAGAGTTTTCACTAAAAATGTTTTGTGGTCTCCTGGGCCCAAAGATTTTTGTCTTGTCTTTCTCTGCCTGCAATATCTCAATAATTTTTTTTTTATAAGAGGAATCACCGATAATATATCGTACTGCTATATCTAAAGTGAATTAAGAAGAAAAAAGACTGACGAAAAACTAAATTTATTCCCATGTTCCTATTTAAGATAATACCTAAAGCAGCGAAACTGGGAAAACTCAAAACAGTGTGGTTTAAATTCACTGTGGCACATTCCCTTCCTACTAGCTTTGGATAGCAACTAAAAATGAAGTCTCTTTTTTTGGGGGGGGGGCAAACCATAATGCAATCATTATTTAATAAAATTAAAAACAAAAATATTTTTACTGCGATATACCTATGAAACCTTCTGTTCACTAATTTTTTTTTTTTTTTTTTATCAAAATCGTTAAAGCCAATTTGGATAAATTTTTAAAAAACAAAAAAGGTAGGCTCTACAAGAATAATGTATTGCGTACTCTCAAATGATAATTTTTAAAAATTACTTTCGGCACTTTCTTACATTTAACTCCTAAATTAAAAAAAATGTCATATTGGTTCAGTTGTCTAGTGAGAAAAGTGGATACATTCACATAAGGCAAAATCGATTTCTAAAAAAATACTTTTGTGCACTCAGGTTCCCTTAAAACAGGCAAGGGCAACCTTTTCTAGTTCTCTAGTCAAATTATAATTCTGGACCAAATTATTAAACGAAATAAATCAATATTAAATGAATTAAGACGTTTTGCTACTTCTTATTTAATTTTAAGCTGAATAAAATTTGAACTTTATAAAAAATGTAAAATTTGAATATTCTTAGGGTAAAAGTTAATTATTTATAATGTTGGGTGAAACTCGTGAAATTCTCAGAGTTAATATGAAATACTATATATATCAATAATTATCATTGGTTAAATCGATGAGAAAAAAAATGAAAATAGTATACTATTTCTCATATGCTCTGGCTTCGACTTCTAAATTTGGATTTGACCAAATAAATTCAATAGGTACAATAAATAGGTACAAGGGGAGTCGGGTTGTCCGAGCTGGCTGGGGCTCTTCAGCATCGTTGATGACGATGTTCAAGCGGGAGACTCGGGTTCGAGCCTGGCTAGAATATAAAATTTCTACTGGCTAAAACTCGGCACCATCACTAACCCTACTAACACTTTACTGATGTGCTGTCTAAATGGGCATTATTCGCGGTGACAATAAATAAATAAAGAAAAAAATAGTAGGTACAAGTCTTTTTTTTTATTCTAGCATATTTTATTTTATTTTTTAATTCTAAATTTTCTGCTTTATAAATTATTTCTTTGATTGTCGGGATTTATTAAAATACTAGAAAACTAAAAATAATATATAATTGAACATACCAAATGTTTTTCTCCCTCCACGAATTCGGCCAACTTCGCTGAGTTGGATCAGGGCCGGATCAAAAGTGGAGTACCGGATCAGACCCGCGGGCCGGAGGTTGTCCATGTCCATGTATGCCTTAAAAACAAGTTTTTCATTAAGAGTTGAAATTTTATTAAAACCACACATAATTAATTATAATTATTTATTGAACATGAATAAATAATACAATAAAACTAGGACCTTTTACGATCGTTCTCAAGTATGAGTACTAGGGTGATTCATTTCTGCAAAAGATTTTTTTAGGTGCTCAAGAAAAATATCAACCTAAATATAGAAAAATAAAAACCGAAACGTCAAAAATCCAATATAGAATGATTATTCCTCAAGTACTAGATGAGAATCAATCGCTATTTTTGGTTTAAAGTCGATTTCTCTATGTCTTCAGCAAAGGTAACGGATAAGAAAACAACGCAGTTGCTATGGTTACTCATAAAAATTCCTCCCAAATTTTTAGCATTTGACAGAGAGAAGCCTATCCATTCTTACTTAAGCAAGGCTAAATGAGCTATATTAAAACTTTAAATTAATAAATTTTAAAGAATTAAAAAAATTAAAAAAAGTACTCTCTTACTCTAGAGTAAAGTACTTTAAAATATAATTTTACTAAAAACTTTATTTGACCTTTTTTGTGGTCTCCAAGGTACTTAATTAGGATATGAAATTTAATCAAAATTGGTTAAGTCATTTTCAAGATATTTAGAAAAAACTAAAAAAGTACTGAAATAAAGTACTAATGTTTGTGGGCCGATATGTACCAAAAACTAATCAGCGCTTCATTTTGTTAAACTAATGATAGGTTTTCAATTTCATTTCAATCGGTGCAACGGTGTGGGAAAAATCGTGGGCCAAAAAAACGATAACAGACATCCATCCATCCATTCATACATACATCCATACATCCATCCACACGCACTAAATGAAAAAATGGCACTTTTTGGCCTCTCGACGAGACCCCATGTAATTTTTGGCAAAATCGTCACGTGCTAAAATTCAACCTAATTGAATACTACAATTTGTGACTTTAAATGAGTTCATGGGTTCCGTAGTCTTTACCTGAGGACCCTTTGAAGCCATGCTTGCCCCGAGAGCGATTACAATACTTTACCCATGCTTTGCATTGGATAAAGTAAAAATTCTGACCAAAGATGAGCTATTAATTCCAATATTAAGTACTTACTATTTTAATTTGATTTTTTATCCATTTAAAATGCATGTAAATTTTTTTTCGAAATTCTAATGCTCAACCACATTTCACGATATTGAAAAACGAGTTGTTGTATCTTGTAGGGATTCCATGCTCTTTAAAATTGCTTTCGAGTTTCAAAGATCTTTTTTGAAGAGGATAAAATTTCCTTTAAATACATTTCAATTTTTTTATTCCTATACTTAGCGGTTCTAAATAATAAAAAAAAATCACAATTTTCCTCAAAAAATGTACTTCGACAGCTCTTACTGGTGAGCCATCTCGAGCTACATAAAAAAAACCCAAAGGAAATTATGAAGAGTATGAAATCCCCTACAAGATACAACAACTCGTTTTTCAATATCGTAAAATGTGGCTGAGCATTAGAAATTTGAAAAAAAAATTACATGGATTTTAAATGGAAAAATATCAAATTAAAATACTAAGTGGTATCAGCCAAAGATGGAATCACTGGGTTCAATAAAATACCTTTAATAAAACGTTTCGGCCTGAATTTTATTTGGCCATCTTCAGTTAATTAGGCTAAAAAATTTTTACAAATAGATGTTAATTGATATATTTTATACAAAAGTGACCAAGTTGGTTGTTTAGACTTACAATTTTGTATAAAATGTATCAATTAACATCTATTTGTAAAAATTTTTAGCCTAATTAACTGAAGATGGCTAAATAAAATTCAAGCCGAAACGTCTTATTAAAGGTGTTTTATTGAACCCAGTGATTTCTTCTTTGGCTGATACCTCCTCCTTCATCTAGTACAGTTTCATCACAGCCACGAACTCTAACAATATTAAAATAGTAAGCACTTAATATTGGAATTAAGAGCATATCTTTGGTCAGAATTTTTTTTCTACATGCAGATTGATATTTTGCTTGAGCACCTAAAAAAAAAAAACTTTTGTAGAAATGAATCAACCTAATTGAGCACCCACTGATTAATTAAAATGGCCATGTGTTTTCCATTAACTCAAAAAATAAAAACAGATTAATAATTTTCAAAGAAACAATTATATTGAAATTAAAAAAAAAATTATACTTGTATTTAAATAAAAATGCTCGTATTTATTCTACATATAGCATGTAAAAGACAAGAAATCTTATCAATAAGGTCATTACTTATGTAGGTTAACAATAATTAGAGATCGTCTTCCCCTGCCTTACACTTTACACTCCTACCCACAGCTACAGGAGAGCTCAGTCTCACTCTTATCTAATCAGCGAGCTGGGAGAAAAAAAGTATGATGGTGAGAGAAAATCTCACACAGCGAGTTCTCCCGTATTAAAAAATGTTTAAATTAAAAAATTTCCGTCCCTCCCAATTTACTAAGTTCTCATATTAAATTATTAGTTTTATGCTATTGCATAGCTTTTATTATTTAGAAACAGGCAATTAAATTGAATGTAAAAATCTCAAATAAAACATTTTTTATTTATTTATTTATTGAGACCTCCTCGAATTAAGAAGCCAGAGGCACGCGTCTCTTACGCCTGTACAAAAAACTCCAGTGGAAATAAAGTACCTAATATCTTAAAATTTTCCAACATTTCCACTGTATGGAGAACAAGTCTCAGTGCTAAGGACCTCCTTATGAGGTTTGAAATGATGAAGAGTGTTCTTTTTAAGTCTTCCATTTTTTTTTGCTCAGCCATTTTTAAAATTAAGGACTTGGATATATTTTCGTTCTTCCATTTTTTATAACGGGGCGTGGCTCTTCTAAATTTTTTTTGTCATGTTTCATATATTTTATTCTCGATACTTAAACTTTCGTATAAATGGATAAAAAGAAAAGGAAAATGAGCCAATAGAAATCGACAAAACAATCGAGGTTACCTCCCATGTAAAAAGAAAATGGCGAAGCGATTATCGAAAGAATAAGGGAAAATTAATCTTCCAAAACTATAGGATTTCTTTTTTTTTTTTTGGTATTTTCAAAATAAGAGGGGGCTAAAGAGATACAATCATAGGCGTGTAAAGTTATGTTTTTTATTCACTTAACTATTATTATATGGTAGAGTTAGCAGTGGCGTATACACGGGGGGGGGTTAACTCACCACAGAGGCATACCCTATCTATTTGTCAATCTAAAGTTAAGTAAACAGCAAAAATGAAAAATACATTTTGGTGTTGGGAAGATATGGGTTAATAGTCCAGTCAAATTAGACCAATTTTCGAAAAATAAAAACATTAATCGGTAAAGATCTGAATTTTGGTGGAGATATTCAGAAAAAATAAATGGGAGGTCTTTCATATAATATTTTGTTCAAAATCTCTTCCCTACAGGTTGCAGTCAATTCTAGCATTGTTACACCTTACGGCTGCAGCCCCATTTTAGTGGGTTGTAACTTGGAGGGGAGAGGGGTTTTGAACAAAAAATTATATGAAAGACCCCCTTTAATTTTTTTTGAAAAATCATTCTTAAAATATTTTGCATCAATTTCGAAACACCCTGTATAATTTGCATGGTAGTGAGAGATCTTTAAATCGACATCGTTATCACACCTTCAGAAAATTCTTCTCTATACAAAGTCGGATTACAGCTAAAGTATTCGAGGTACAAAAGAAATATTAATTGGCTTTTTTATAGGGAAATTTAATAAACTATATTTTTTATTGGAACAACTTTTTCGTATCAGTTTTAGTTGCCGAGATATAGGCAAAAAACTGAAAAAGTGTACCTTTTTCATAGATTGCGCCTCGAACGCAACAGATTTTGACGAGGGATTTTTAGTGTGTTCAATGGGAAGCCCCTGTAAAAATCAACTATCAAAATTGACTGTATGGGGGCGAAAGGGGGGGGGCGAGGGCGGATGGCCCTGGCGGGCGGCGTCTCGGCATGTGATTATTAGGTCTGTAATATATATTTGTAATATTTTGCCCCCTCTTTCGCCCCCACGCACTCATTTTGGCTATTGATTTTTACAGCATACATTTTATATAGTCTTAAAAACTAACATTACAAAATTTGATCTATATCGGAGAGAGTATTAATTTTTTGCCCCCACTCACATTTTGGAAGGTTGAAATTATTTTTTAGATATTTGCAAATAAATAACTCTCAGTTTTCTGAAGAGTAAAAATCAATAGCCAAAATGAGTGCGTGGGGGCGAAAGAGGGGCAAAATATTACAAATATATATTACAGACCTAATAATCACATGCCGAGACGCTGCCCGCCAGGGCCACCTGCCCGGAGGGCCGAGCTGTAGAGCGGCGTGCCGAAGGCACGCCTGGAGCAGCTCGTATTAATATATAAAAGCAACCTATTTCTTTGTATCCTTTTAACTAACTAGTATCCAAGTCGTGGTTTTTTCAAAACTTTCGGGAGTAGTTATTGGTCGATGCTCAAATAATTGTAAAAATAAAATAAAAAATAAATATGTAATATTAATTAAAAACATTTTGTTCAAAAAACTAACTATTAGAACCCCCCCCCCCCAGAAATAAGTTCTGGCTACGCCGCTGAAGTTAGGGGCAGGCGGGGCCATGGGCTAGATTTTCTCAGTATGATGCATGTCTTTGAAATGCCGCCTTAAAATGTTTTTTCTTTAAAATAATCTTAGATTGTGATTTAAGAAAAAAAAACTTAGCTTTTATTTATTTGCTTACAGTTTCGATAACTTAATCCTATCATCAGGACACTTTTATTTATGAAAAATGTACGTACCTAATTATAGGCTACAGCAAGTATCTTATTTATCCTAATGGAGATGGAATCAAGACTTCACAATTGTTAACAAATAAACAAAATAAATACAGTGAAATGTTTTAACTTCAAGATTATTATTTTCATATTCTAAGCTCATCAAAAATAATTTATTTAAATATTGTAACGAAAACACTTAACGATTAGGAAATTACCAAATACAATAAAAAAATAAAATTCTACTATATGGTAGGTATATCATCGAAAAATGAATCATTCAAATGACCTAGGTAAAATATTGTTTAGATAGTAGCGAATCATTTTTGCAAATACTCAATTATTTAAGAAAAAAAGAGACAAAAATAAATTATGAAATATTAAATATTCACCTTCGATGGATGCAGTGGGCGATCGTATCTATCTCTTGTCTTTCTCATCGTCTCCAGATGTTGAAAAAGCTTTTTTGAGTGAATACACCTATAACACTTGACATAAACATTAGTAGCAATCCCCCCCCCTTTTTACTACATACTAATTTAGTCATCAAGACGTATGTAGTAAACGAAATAAATCCCTTTAATTCGCGGAAAATTCAAATTTTATTTCATCCAAATCAAATTCTTATAATTTGAAATATCAGAGTAAAATTCGAATTCTTATAATCGGACTTCGAGAGAGCCTGAAGACGTATGTATCAGTGAGAGTGGCCTTGATTTTTTGGAATACGGATAGAACGAGAGACCAGGGCGAGCTGAAAGAGATCCTACCTAACATTTCCACTTGCCTCATCTATAAATTAAAAATACCATGTTCATATTTCAGTATGTTTACCAGCTATGGGGGAAAAATGAAAAACCTTATTAGGCAAGTGGTTAAATATATGAGAAAAAGAACTTTAAGTGTAACGCAGTGCACCGTCTCCGCCAACCGGCCGGCAGAGCCCTCGTGCCCCTAGCCACAAGGGAGCCGCTCTTCTTCCTTAGGCTACTCCTGAGGAAGCAACGGACAACCTTCTGGTCTTCGTTCTAGTCCATAGAGCCACCTCAAACCCGCCCTCAAAGACACACACTCACCAGGCTCCCATTCCCACCCCATTGTTCCATTTGAACAAGGCGTCAAGCGACGACTTTTCGGTAAGACACAAAACATGCAAGCACATGCAAGATGAACCTGGACCTCGATCTTTAGAAATCCGATCGAATCGGTCACTTCCCTCGTGACCCCTTCATGGGTCCAACAAATGGGTGGCGTCGCTTTTAGCTCTCTTCTGGGTCTTAATACTAAAATAACCTTAAAACTAAATTGGAGGGCACTAGAGAGGGAAATACATCACAAAATATCCCTAAGAGGCCTAAGATAGACGACACCGCATTTGCTGTCTCCAGGAAGGAAATCAAAGGGAAGAGTGCGGGTCCCCAATACAGAAAAAGAGAACGTCATCGTTGGCATGGCATATCATCCCGCCCTCCCTCTAAACTATATACACTACTGCATACTACATCTACTAAAAGTGTGAATTTAAATTTAATAATTTTCTATCACATATTCTGAATCTAAGAATTAAATTCGATATTAAAATAACGATGATTCCCATCGGTGGTCGAGGCGGTGAAACCTGAAAATCCCTACGCAAAATCTACATATCTAATAAAATTTCCTTTTGTGAAGATGCTCCAATGGTTGGTTCCCTTATTGCTCCACTACTGATGAAGATGAAATAGGGATCTGAAAATTCCTAATCTGATTTGCCTTTACGTTAAAAATTGAATAATTTCAAGAAAAAATTACTGAAAAAATGAAATGATAATTTATTTTTGTATTAAGAATTGCAAATAATTGAAAGCTAAAATAAAATGAAAATCAATTTAAGTTATGATTGAGATTAATTTGATTTAAAAATTGAATTTATGAAACATATAATATCCAAGTTATTTAATTAAAAATGTATTAAATTATAATTGAAAAAGAAAAAATGTAATATATAAAAATAAGTTAAGTATTGCATTTACTAATTATAGCTAAAGGGAATGCTGTAAAATAATGAAACATCCTAATTCTTTGCCTACTATAATCTAGCTATAAAAAATCCCTTTGAAAGCTTTAACTAAATGCCATGCTAAAAAAATGTAATACTCATATTTGGTGCGCTGTTGGTAACATAAATGTGTCAGATGTGATGAAAGACCGCACCGAAACATCACCAAAGTGAAGGATACATGAAAAAGAAGAGAAAAATAAAATTAGAAATTATATAAATGGATATTTAATATAATATTAAATGAGATGAAATAAAAATATTAAAGAAAGAATGAAAGATGAATGAAATTTAATTTATCAATGAGAAATTTACTCTACTCTAGCATTTTTTATAAGAATTTTCAATAAAGTGCATTGAATTCTCTGAAATAAGGGGGATCTAATTTGTAACTCAAGAAGGTTTGAAGGATAATTAAAAATAATGAAATCGTCATGGTAATATGGTAACATCTTTGAAATTAAGAAAACAAAAGATATTCTTATAGAATGAATACTAACCTTGTCGTTAAAAAGAAAAGGCTAAACTCGCAGGCAGCCGATGATCTCGTTGCTAAAGCGATTTTGTCACCTTTAAAAAAATTATTGCAAAATTAGTATACTATGTACATATATATCGAAAGAGGAACTTTTGAAATTAAACAATCTATAAATTAAATTAGATTTTTAATTTGAAAATATAAGAAAACAGTCTAATGAGAAATATCTAAAAAAATATTATGTTCAAAAATTAAGTTTGAAATTACTCTTAAAGAAATAAATATAAGTAATAGAAACCTACCTGAGAGACCCTGATGACAAACTGGGGTCATCTGGATGAAACGATGGCTTCTTTCTGTAAATATAAACAGCTATGAATTTAATGGTATTTATTTTTATAAATATAATTTTTCAATTACCTGATTTGATCAAAAAAGCGAATCCCTCGTTGGACATTATGGTCAATGATGAAGTAGAAATGGGCAACTGAAAATTCCTAATTCTAATTCTAATTTTCTATTTATCATAAAAATTGAATAATTTCAAGAAAACTATCAAAAATTAAATTATTAAATGATTTTAATTTAATGAATTGCCAATAATTTAAATTTTAAAATTTATTTAGTCTATGATTGAAATTAATTTGATCTGAAATTATATTTACTGAATATTTACTCAAGTTATTTGAAAACTGGTTTAGAATAATAATTATGAAAGAAAAAACTTTAAAATTTAAAATTTATTTATTTTAATGGAAATAATTTAAATATTAAAGTAATAACTGATTCTAACTAGAGGGTATGCTGTAAAAAAACACTTAAAAATTAAATATATAAAAAAATGATATACTCAAGTTAGGTGAGCTGAGAAGAAAATAAATGAATCGAATGAAGCACAGCAGCGAGACATCAATGAAGTGGATGATCCATGAAAAAAATAAAAAAAAAATTAGAAAATAAGAAATTGTATAAATTAATTTAAATTTGATCATAAAGGAGGTAAGATAAGAAAGAAATATAAAAAGATTAGATGAAATCAAATTTGCTAATGAGAAATTTATTGTACCAAATCATTGAAATCCCTTAGACAAGGGGAAGTTAATTTGAAAAGCAAAGGGCTTCAGAATTGATATTTGATTGATGATTTGAAAAAAATAAACTGACACGTTCTGATGAGGCCATCCACTTGACTTTACCATACAAACTGGCAGCTCATTTATATTTAATAAAATTATTTATAATCATGTAGGGGGAGGGGGGGGTTAGTTTTTGCATATTTAGACTTCTGGTAGTCCACGGATTAAGTATACAAATTTTATTTGAATTTGGTTCATAGACCTATATTTTCTTTTTTTTAGCCCTATGCCCCCCCCCCCCCATTTTGGGTGGTTAGTTTTAGCATTTTTAGTTTTTTGGGGGCCCACGGATTATGTATACAAAATTTGATTGAATTTGGTACAAGGGCCTATATTTTCATTTTTTGACCCTACACCCCCCCCCCTTTTAGGCTGTTAGTTTTTGCATTATTAGACTTCTTGGGGCCCACGGATTATGTATACAAAATTTGGTTGAGTTTGCTCATTTGGCCTAGATTTTTAATTTTTAACCCTCCTCCAACCCCTTAATTTTGGGTCGATAAGCACCAAAAATCTAATCAGCTCTTAATCTCAGAGAACTTTATACGATATGACCTTCAGGGCGATGAGGGGTTCATTAATGAATTTTTATAGCTTCAACAGGAGAACTTATAGGGAAATCGCCATGCGCTAGAAATTGTATATAAAATGAAAAAAAGAAAAAAAGAAATTTTTTTTGTAAATATATTATGTTAATATTCCTATAGTTATGTAAATACCCCTGTAATTAAATTCGCCAGACTATGTAAATATTTCTTGTTAGTGGAGGCCCCCACCTGCGTGGCCCAATAAACGAAAAATCAATGCACCAAAACTACGTGTGAAATTTGGTTTTGATATATACACTAGTTTTTGAACTAGCTCGTCCACAAAAATTTGGTAACGTACTAACAGACAAACAGACAGACTAACCAACATTTTAACAAAACAATTATTATCTCAAAAAATATAATTTTTCGATGTTCACTTATTAGAGCTTTTTTGTAGACCGAAATGCCATGGTTTAGGTCAATTTTTTTAATCAAAATAGTTTCAATCGTTTTTGAGATAGTTTGAAAAAAAGAAGCAAAAAAAAACACTTTTTTCATGCACGATTACAATACTTGACCATATGGTAAAGTAATAAACCTATATGAGAATATTTTTGAATTCTCCTATATTTTCTTAAATTTTTCTAAAATATTTGGAAATATAATAAATGAGTAAGTATACTAACCTCGGCGTTAAAATAGGGTGCTTAATCTCGCAGGCAGCCGATGACTTTGTCGTTGGCGATTACTAGAGAGGGTTCGTGGGAAATTGTTCACAAGAATTGTGTTCCATTGTCTTCCTCTGGATTTATTGAGATGCTTCTTATTTTCGACATAGATGAAAATTATTCTGGCTGAAGCCAGATTCGATCCCGAGTAAGCTCAAAGTCTATTAGCCAGTCAATCTTAAAAAAAATAATTAATCAAAGAGCTTGTCTAGATGTATCACTATACAAGTAATAAAGAAATAGTTTCAATGAAGTAATTTATATGTAATGTGAAAAGTGAAGAAGATGAAATTATTTTTAAAATATCCAAAAAAAATATTAATTTATTGGAGGATAATGAAAAACTTTTCAAACCCTCGACACGCTCTTTATAAAATTTTTTGATGAATTGGAATTTTTTTTGACTGCGATTGGTTTGGCTAGAAAGTTGAAACTTGACGTTGAGTTTATTAAACCAAAATATTGAGGCAGCTTCCAGCTCATTAGATCCAGCCGTACGAAAACTTTTTAAAAAGGTTTTTTTTATACTTTTTGTTTTGTAAATATAACTATTGTTTTACTACAGTTAATAAAATTTAGGCGAAGATCTCAAAAAATGAATGCCTAATTTTTCATATATGTAATTGAAAAATAAAATATAATTATATCAGAAACACACTATCAGACAGGAAAGTAAAATTCGAAATGCAGAATAAAATTAATTTAATCTTTTACTTACTAAAATTAAATGCTTTGATAACATTCATTCCCTTTTTTAATTCACAAAGCAAATAGGCTTTTGATCCATTATATTATTTGGTCTATGTGGTCGTTAAAATCTAAAGATGATCCTTATTTGATGGATATTTAATAGAGCCTTTTGTAATTTTTAAAATAAATTTTATTGCAAAAATAAGTCCAAATGCCTGGCGAAAATATGAATTCATTTTAGAGATGAATGCTCTCTTTGTTAGCGGCTTTGTTAAAGAGGCGCCACCGGCGCCTCACATTGTTAATCGATTTCAAATTCGAATTTGAATATTGTTATCAAAAATACATATCTACAATAGGTACAGTGTGTGCATGGCAGTCCGAAGGAATTTTTCCAGGGGGTCAAGTAAAACCTCAAAATATACGTATAAGTTAAAATTTTTTGGATAAAGATCTAATTATATACATATTTTAATATAAATGAATAAAATAAGTCAATTGTATTTATCCAAAAAGTAAGATTAAAATTAATAGGTATTGTTCAACTTTAAAAATTTCAAAAAAAATCAGAGCTTGAAAGCCAGGGGGGCTTTGGACCCCCTGCCCCCGATCCTCGCCCCCCCCCCCTCCCCCACACACATCCTGCGGACGCCCGTGATTGTGCGATTTTCTGCACAGGCGAACGAATATCGCGTCTGGCTCCTCATAAATCAAGGGGACAGACTTTGTAGGCTCAAAAGTTACGAATGAATTATCAAAATAAAAATCCAGGAGTATAACTCTTTATCCTTAATAATCATTAGATATTCAGTAATTTTAAAGAACCTCTTCAACGGTACCTCACCCTATAGAGTGGGCTAATTATTTTTCATCTCTGGGTTATTTTGTTAGAGGAGATTTCTCAATATTTTTTTATTTTGTTAACAATTTTTACACGCATTGAATTATTGACATATTGAATATTAAAATACTCCTAGGAAATATCATCGCATTAGGAGGCAAATTGTAGAAGCTAGGAGACTATGACAAACAGACAAACTGACAAACTATAAAAGTGTTTAATATTACAAAACGCCCACAACTATGGTGACATTTTTTTAGATTTTTATTTTCTGACCCTACCCTCCCCCTCCCTATTTTAGGCGGTTAGTTTTTTGCATTTTTAGACTTCAGGGGGTCCACTGATTATGTATACAATGTTTGGTTGAGTTTGCTCAAATGGCCTAGATTTTTAAATTTTAACCCCCCTCCACACTTCTTAATCTTGCGTCGATATACACCATAATCTAATCAGCTATTAATCTCAATGCAGCAAAACTACGTGTGAAATTTGGTTTTGATATTCACACTAGTTTTTGAGATAGCTAGTCCACAAAAATTTGGTAACGCACAGACTACCAGACTAACAGCCATTTTGACAAAACAAATTATCTCGAAAAATATAATTTTTTCGATGTTCACTTTATTAGGGGTTTTTGTAGACCGAAACACCATGGTATCGCCCAATTTTTTTAACCAAAATAGTTTCAGCCGTTTTTGAGATATTTTGAAAAAAGAAGCAAAAAAAAACTTTTTTCTTGCACGATTACAATACTTGACCATACCCTGTATGGTAAAGTAAAAATGCATAAGTTTCAATCGAAACATATTTAATAATATAAAATAAAGATAATAGATTGAAACTTACATTACCTAAAGCCGGACGATGCCATGAAGAAAACACTATGATACGACTTCTCTGGCTCATATGGTCACGGATCAGCTGATCGCTGAAAAATAAAGTCACGATTAATAACTCAAATAAATAATGAATAATAATATATTTTCTGCCTTTAGAGCAGGAGCTCGGTAGAGCAAAATTATTCTGCCGTTCGGGCCGGTGTATGAAATTCACTCGATTCTTGAAGTTTTTGGATTTTCGACCTGATAAAATCTGAGCCCTACACTAATTTGAACACACTCAAACTCACAGATAAAGATATAAATAAATAGAAAATAATAATCACAGAGAATCTGAATAAAAGGATCATGTTACCGAAGTCATAAAAAAATTAATTCAAAATAACGAAATCTCTTGAAATATGAGGGTAAATTTTCAGACAAATGAGGGACATCGAAGATCCACTAAATTATTTATGAAAATACACAAATATCGGAATATTTTGAAAATACAAATTGAAAATATCATTATAAATATTTCTCTATTTATAATATAATAGATATATTGTAACTCACCTGTATTTGAGATTGTAAATTTGATAAATCGTAGATCAGATGCAAAAATTCATTGAGATAATTAGACCGAGTAATTACGATGGACGCAACCGATGCACTGAACTGGAGAGGCTGATTGGCGATTGGCGATGGGCGCTCAGGGCGCCACGACTAGTCCACACTGGTATTAGAAGAGATGACGTCACGTCAGAGCCCTATGCACCTATAATAGAGAATAAAATAATATAAGATCAGAAATATATTTAATTCACACACACACTTCTGCAGTCTGTAATGAGAGAGAAAGAGAGCGAGATAGAATTCTTACCCTCTCACTCGCACTTACGTTCGGATTAGAACTCAAGCTCATACTTTATATACTAGGGGCAGGGACGTGCCCACAGGGGACCTATAGGTATATAAAAAACTTGGTGCTCGGCCAGCCCCCCCCCCCAGAAACTCTTTGATTAACACTAAATGTAAAAATAAATTAACAAAAATCTAAAATAAAATATGCAGTGGCGTAGCGAGGGGGGAGCAAGGGGGATCATCATGCCCCGGGCGCTACTCACAAAGGGGCGCATTTTTAAGTGTGGAAAGAGAAAAATTTGAAATGATCAACTTTGATGATATTATTGATAAATTTGCTTCATCAAAAGCAAGGAAAATTTATACATATACTAGTTTTATTAATGTATTATAATCATATTATTATTAAATATATGTATCTCCTTAGAGATAATAAATATTTACTTTTTTATTGTTTTAAAACTGCGTGTTTTTAAAATATTTTTTTATAAATATGTAAAATAAATAATAGGTATCTTTTGAACTAATTCTAGATGATCATATACATTTTAAAATCTAGTCTTGTTTTCTCAACTACATTTTTGTCTCAAATTTAAACCCTAGCTTGAGCCTATGACTTTATTTATTTATTAATTTGCGAGTATATTTTACATATAATATTATATGGTTTTCGAATGGGGGGGGGGGCGCTAAAAAGGTTTTGTGCCCCGGGCGCGAAGTTAAGCTCGCTACGCCACTGAAAATATGTTTAAAATTTTATTTAAAATAGCTTTTATTCCAATATTTTTATACCAATAAATAGCCACATAATCTTATAAAATTATTTTTTCTCTTGTCTTTTAATACTTTGGTGCTCTTTGCCGAAAAAAATATGGCTTGTGCTAAGTAATGTTTCACATATGTTAATAAAAAATAAAATATAATTATATCAGGAACATATATTCACGCACATACACAAAATCACCCGAAGAATGTTATTTTAAACAAATTATATTAATAGTTAGAAAACATTTTGGTTAATATTAACAGGCAGGAAAGTAAAATTCGAAAAATTAATTTAATCGTTTACTTACAATTGATTACGTTCATTCCCTTTTTAATTCACAAAGCAAATAGACTTTCGATCCATTATATTATTTGGTCTATGTGGTCGTTAAGATCTAAAGATGATCCTTATTTGATGGATATTTAATAGAGCCTTTTGTAATTTTTAAAATAAATTTTATTGCAAAAATAAGTCCAAATGCCTGGCGAAAATATAAATTCATTTTAGAGATGAATGCTTTATTTGTTAGCGGCATTGTTAAAGAGGCGCCATCGGCGTTTCCAATTGTTAATCGATTTCAAATTCGAATTTGAATATTGTTATCAAAAATACATATCTACTATACAGAGTGCGCATGGTAGTCCGCAGGAATTTTCCCAGGAGGTCCAGTAAAACCTCAATATATATTAAAATAAGTTAAAATTTATTAATAAAGTTTTAATTATATATGTTACGGTAAATGTACACTCTTGGGAAATGTACACTTTTACCGTAAAATGTGTACATTTCCCCAAAAGTTAGGTATATGTGAACTGAATATAATGTATATGTACATTTCCCGGCAAGTGTGTACTCTTGCCTTCACGTTTTGGTAAATGTATATACTCTTACCTTCATGATTTAAGAAAAGTTGGAATACAAATAAATTAAAAATGTTGATGCAGTAAAAAAATATTTATTTAAATAAACATAATACAAAAGGCTTTAATAACGAAAATTATTTTAATAAAAAATGTAAATGACTAACAAAACATACTTTTCTTTGCATATTATATAATATGTCGTAGGTTATGATACCAATATTCGTAAATACAATTTTCGTCCTAGTTTTTCAGGACCAATACGATGGGAATCAAACAAATAATAATAATAACATACTTTTCTTTATTATAACAGTTAAATTTTATAAAACTATAAAGGAACATATAGAAATTTTATAATGAAAAAAGTTTTATTTATTTGAGCAAGAATTGCATGCGCACCACATTACGCAATTTCGTATTTTGTATGCTCACATTTACCAAAACGACATGGTCATTGTGAATTCAATGTACATTTCCCTTATTTGAAATTGTAAATGTTAGTTGAATGCACATTACCCAAACGAGGAGGCAAATGTGCACATTTACCGGAAAATGTATACATTTGCCGCAATATCTACTTTTACCGCAACATATACATATTTTAATACAAATAAATAAAAATAAATAAATGTATTTATCCAAAAAGTTAGATTAAAAATAATAGGTAGTTTTCCTCTTAAAAAATTTCAAAAAAATCAGAGCTTGTAAGCCAGGGGGGCTTTGATCCCCCTGCACACACCTCTGCACCCCTCCCCCTCCCCATCCCTGCGGGCGCCCGCGTGTGTGCGATTTTTTCAACAGGAGAACGAAGTGCGCGTCTGCGGCCTCGTAAATCAAGAGGACAGACTTTGTAGACTCAAAAGTTACGAATGAATTATCAAAATAAAAATCGAGGAGTTTAACTCTTTATCCTTAATAATCATTAGATATTCAGTAATTTTAAAGAACTTCTTCAACGGTACATCACCCTATAGAGTGCGCTAATTATTTTTCATCTCTGGGTTATTTTGTTAGAGGAGATTTCTCAATATTTTTTTATTTTTTTAACAATTTCTCCATGCATTGAATTATTGACATAATTATATTAAAATACTCCTAGGAAATATCATCGCATTAGGAGGCAAATTGTGGTAAGCTAGGAGGCGGTAACAAACAGACAAACTGACAGTTCTAAGAAAACTTTATAGCCCAAGAGCCCACGACTGCCAGACCTTCGTTATTTTATAAAAGCTGAAAGTTTTTCTGTTCATGTCCCCTATACAGGTAAGAACGACCAGAGACTATAGAGTTTGGGTTGTGGTTACTTTGGCAGGTAACAGGTAATAAAGGTGTATAAAATAGTACTTTAAATTCGTTAAAGTATAAAGCTCGATTTTTTTATATTTTCTTCTGGGATAACTTTTTAGAAATCTCGTCATCCATTGCCGGACACTTATGACAGTTGCTAGACACCCGTAAACTTTAAGAAACTCAAGCTTGAGTGGTTTGCCATAAAAGAATTTAGTCTTTTTGATTTTAAGTCGATTCTTCCACGTTTTCAGTAGAAGTTGCCATTAATAGTCAAAACAACAAAAATGGAATGCAATAAGGTTATTCCTCTAGTATTAGATAAGAATCGATGGTTATTTTTGATTTTAAGTCGATTCCTCCATGTCTTCACCAATGGTTATCAATAATAACCGAAATGTCAAAAATCTATGTAAAAACCATTAAAACTGTCCGCCTATTGAGGTAACATTTTTTTATAGGTCGCCAAGTAACATATATAAAATTTATCTTTTATGTTATAACGAAACTATAATGATAATTTATTAAAGTTTAGGGGTGTCTGGCAGGAGTAGCAACTGTCATAAGTGTCCGGCAATGGATGACGAGATTTCTAAAGTTATCCCGAAGAAAATATAAAAAATTGAGCTTTATACTTTAACGAATTTAAAGTACTATTTTATACACCTTTATTACCTGTAACCTGCCAAAGTAACCACAACCCAAACTCTATAGTCGCTGGTCGTTCTTACCTGTATAGGGGACATGCACAGAAAAACTTTCAGCTTTTATAAAATAACGAAGGTCTGGCAGTCGTGGGCTCTTGATCTATTAAAAGTGTTTAATATTACAAAACGCCCACAACTATGGGGACATTTTTTTATAAATAGCATGCAGAAAATATTTAATACAATTTGTACTACTTTTTATTTAGTTATTTTTTTCAATTATCATTCATGAAAAACTATATTGACTTTTTAATTTATTTATTAAAATTCTTCCAGAACTTAAGTGACTTGATTTAAATTTTTCGTTAAATTGAAGGGTTGGTTTTGTCACAAATATAATAAAACAATAATTTCAATAACTATTTGAATTATTTAATTGATAACTATACAGTTTCGGTCACCACTGGTCGACCATCCTCAGTAGTTCTAAAATTGAAATGAAACATTTTATTTACATTTTTTCTTTTTATAGAGAATTATATAACACAAAAAATTTTTACAATAGTTTGAAATCATACATACATCTCGTTCAAGAACCGGAATTTGTCATTTCACATGAAACATTCATTCCTAAATCTTCAATATAGATACATCACACAATTCATTACAATCACACACATATATATATGTATATATAGCAATAATTTATAAAAACGTTTATCACTGAACTAGAAACTATTTTGAATTAATGATTATATTAAAGATTTTAAAAAGAAAAGATGTAAATAAAATGTTACATTTCAATTTTAGAACTACTGAGGATGGTCGACCAGTGGTGACCGAAACTGTATAGTTATCAATTAAATAATTATTGTTTTTATTATATTTGTGACAAAACCAACCCTTCAATTTAACGAAAAAAAAATTTAATTTATGTTTAATTTAAAAAATCAAAAATATTATATTAACTTAGAAATGTTAATTTTCAGGCTCCATATCAAGGCTCTCTCAGCTCTCCAAATGAATTTACAAAAAAAAATTGAAATGGTAAATTAATTAAACAAAAATAAATAACATGGGATGGGAGAAGCGAAAACGAAATTAAATCAAGAATTGCCCAAGCAAAAATGGGGTTTAATTCAAAACAAAAACTACTATGCTCCTCCTCAATCAGCTTAGAAAACAGGAAGTTGCTATTGAAGACATATGTATGGAGCATAACCATGTACGGGTGTGAAACCTGGACAATTAGAAAAGCGGAGAGAAAGAGATTAGAGGCTTTCGAAATGTGGTGCTACAGAAGAATGATGAATATCAAATGGATGGATAAAATTACAAATGAAGAAGTTCTTGGAAGAATCGGAGAAAGAAGAACCTTGTGGAAGAGTCTGAAGAAGAGAAGAGGTCAGATGATGGGGCACACACTGAGACATGGGGGACTGCTTAGGGATATCTTGGAGGGGGAGGTGGGAAAGAAAAGGGGAAGGGGAAGACCCAGATTAGAATATTTCAACCAAATAATTGGGGATATGGGATGCCAGACATTTAGAGAGGTCAAACAGCTGGCGGGGGACAGAGTCGAGTGGAGACGGATTGTTGCATCAAACCAGTCTTAGGACTGTATACTCAATGATGATGATGATGATGAAATTAATTAAATTAAATCCATTAAATTTTTTTAATTAAAAAAGTATAATATAATTACAAAAGTATTCGACGTTGAATTCGATTGAAAATATACTAGAGAATTTTTTAGAAACTGGTTCACAAAATGTATGAAATTATTTCGAATTAAATGAGTATTCGATACTGAATTTCGAATGGAAAATACATTATAGAAATTTTCGAGAAATGAGTCCCTTATTTTATTCGAAAAAATGGTATAATTAATATTATATATTTCTATTTATTAAGAATTTTATTAAAATATAAAATAAAGAAATTCTAAGAATCAAAATTGGGTCGATTAAAGAATCAATTTGATCTCTGCCAAGGCAAGGTATAATGTGCATCGAAATGTCCATGAAGTAACCGATTGGGCGCTCTAATAAGAATCGCCCAAAACGTTCTATTATCTTCTATTCAAAGATAATAAAAAACAAATAAGATATATTAAATAAAATATTAAAACATGCAAAATCCCTATACATATTATTATATCATACAAATAGACAAGCAAAAAAATAATTTTATATTAATAAACAAGCAAATATAGTAGTATAATGAAAAATTTCAAAATAGAAGTCAAAATATCTTGAATTTAATACAAAGAAAATTTCAAAAAATTTGAAAAAAGAAAAAAATGTAAATATTAGTATTAGTAGTAAGGATAAATTCGAAGATTGGAAAATTTGCTTTATCAGTAAAAAAGCTAAGGCTGAATGAGACCATTTATAAAGAGATATTCCCATCAAAATGCACAATAAACATGAATATGAATTCGTTTTCAAATGATTGAGAATATTTGAATTCAGATAGACTTGCATGAATTCAAGCCTTTTATACCACTTGAAAACGGCTAAAATTAGGTGTCGAAACATTTTGCATTACAATCAGAATATACCTTACTAAATAAACTGACACGTTCTGATGTGGTCATCCACTTGACTTTACCATACAACCTGGCCCCTCACTTATATTTAATATTTAATAAAAGTATTTATAATCATATAGGGGGGTTAGTTTTGCAATTTTTAGACTTCTGGGGGCCCACTGATTATGTATACAAAATTTGGTTGAGTTTGCTCAAATGGCCTAGATTTATAATTTATAACCCCCCCCCCCTCCACACCTCTTAATTTTGGGTCGATATGCACCAAAATCTAATCAGTTCTTAATGCACCAAAGCTACGTGTGAAATGTGGTTTTGATATTCACACTAGTTTTTGAGCTAGTTCGTCCACAAAATTTGGTAACGCACAGACTAACAGACTAACAGACATTTTGACAAAACAATTATTATCTCGAAAAATATAATTTTTTCGATGTTCACTTGTTAGGGCTTTTTTATAGACCAAAACGACATGGTTTCGCCCAATTTTTTTAACCAAAATAGTTGCATCCGTTTTTTAGATATTTCGAAAAAAAAGCAAAAAATACACTTTATTCATGCACAATTACAATACTTGACCATACCCTGAATGGTAAAGTAAAAATGCATCATTTTCAATCGAAACATATTTAATGATATAAAATAAAAATAATAGATTGAAACTTACATTACCTAAAGCCGGACGATGCCATGACGAAAACACTATGATACGACTTCCCTGGCTCATATGGTCACGGATCAGCTGATCGCTGAAAAATAAAATCACGATTATTAACTCAAATAAATAATGAATATATTTATTTTCTGCCTTTAAGAAAAATCAGACTGTCGGTCGGTCCGGTTATGAAATTCACTCGATTCTTGGATTTTTTGCATTTTCAACCTGATAAAATCTGAGCCCTACACTAATTTGAACACACTCAAACTCACACATAAAGAAATAAATAAATAAAAAACTGTTATTTGCCTATTAAGTACCCACTTAGATTTATATTTAAAATGTATATAATGAGTTTTGTTGTTGTATAATTTTATAATTTTGTAAATTGAGGCTTTTAGCCATTAAAAAAATGAATAAATAAATTAATAAAAAATAATCATCACAGAGAATCTGACTAAATGGTTCTTGTTACCGAAGTCATAAAAATGCATTTAAAAAATTAAATCATAATAACGAAATCTCTTTAAAATATGAGGGTAGATTTTCAGACAAATAGGGGCATCGAAGATCTACTTGATTAAGTATAGAAAATACACAAAAATATGAATATTTCGAAAAATACAAATTGAAAATATTTCTCTATTTATAATATAATATATATATTGTAACTCACCTATATTTTGAGATTGTAAATTTGATAAATCGTAGATCGGATGCAAAAAATTCCTAGGCCGAGTAATTAGGATCGGCCTCAAGCGACTCTACTAAACCGGAACTGGATTGGCGATGGACGCCTCAGGCGCACTCGACAAGTCCACACGTGGTATTAGAAGAGATGACGTCACGTCAGAGCCCTATGCACCTATAATAGCGAATAAAATAATATAAGATCAGAAATATATTTAATTCACACACACACACACACACACTTCTGCAGTCTAATGAGAGAGAAAGAGAGCGAGATAGAATTTCTTACCCTCTCACTCGCACTTATGTTCGAATTAGAACTCAAGCTCATACTTTATATACTAGGGGAAGGGACGTGCCCAAGGGACTTATATATAAAAAACTATTTGGGGCCCGCTCAGCCCCCTTGAAACTTTATGATTGACACTAAATGTAAAAATAAATTAACAAAATTCAAAAAATCAAATATGTTTAAAATTTTATTTAAAATAGCTTTTATTCCAATATATTTATACCAATAAATAGCTACATAATTCTATAAAAAAATTTTTTTTTAATACTATGGTGTTCTCTGCCGAAAAAATTTGAGTATATGGCCTGGCATTGTGCTTTAATAAAATTATGACTAAGAGCTAAAAAATGAATCCTTAATCCCTTAATTTTTCATATAATATGTATTTTCGTTAATATTAACAAACAGGAAAGTAAAATTCGAAATGTAAAATAAAATTAATTTAATCGTTTATTTACAATTAATAACTTTCATCCCCTTTTTAATTCACAAAGCAAATAGGCTTTCGATCCATTATATTATTTGCTCTATATGCTAGTTTAGATCTAAAGATGATCCTTATTTGATGGATATTTAATAGAGTCATTTGTAATTTTTAAAATAAATTTTATTGCAAAATAAGTCCAAATGCCTGGCAAAAATATAAATTCATTTTAGAGATGAATGCTTTATTTGTTAGCGGCATTGTTAAAGAGGCGCCACCGGCGCTTCACATTGATAATTGATTTCAAATTCGAATTTGAATTTTGTTATCAGAAAATAAAACATATCTACTATACTGTGTGCGGATGGCCGTCCGCAAAAATTTTACCAGTAATACCTCAATATATATGTATATAAGCTAAAATTTAGTGAATAAAGTTCTAATTATATTATTATTATTTACATTAATTAATGTATACATTGTATTTTTGCTTCGATTCCGAGATTACTTCTCACCATCGAGTGTCCTTATTCAATCTTTATCCTTGTTTTTATTGTAATAAGAGGAAAAATCTAATTAGATAAATAAACCTCTTTTCCGATAATTATTTCAATTCCATTATTCCCTAATCAAGTCGATTGGTTGTCAATCCCCTCTCCCAATGTACATACAGTATATATATTTTAATACAAAAGATGAAAAAAAAATACATTGAATTTATCTAAAAAGTTAGATTGAAAACAATAGGTAGTTTTCCTCTTAAAAGATTTCAAAAAAATCAGAGCTTGAAAGCCAGGGGGGTTTGGACCCCTGCCCCCTCCCCCCCTAACCCTCTGGTGACGACAGTGTGTGTGCGATTTTCTGAACAGGCGAACGAGGCGCGCGTCTGGGACCTCATTACCCACCCCCTGAACCAATCCCTCTGGAAACCCACTCCCCCTGGTCTGCAGAATATGTATACAACATTTGGTTGAGTTTGGCCAAAGGGCTAGCAAATTCATTTTTGCCCCCCCCCCCCCCCCCCCTGCCATATTTGATAGTTAGTTTCTTGAATTTCTAGCCTTCTGGGTGCCCCAGTATATGTAGATATACAAAATTTGGTTGAGTTTGGTCCAAAGGGCTAGAATCTTTTTTTTTGACTCCATTCCTCCATGTCTTCATTAATAGTTACCAATAATAACCGAAAAATCAAAAATCCAATGTAGAGGTTATTTTTCATGTTTTTAATTTTTTATATAATTTCATCAATAAAAAAAAAGAATATGAGTAAACAAAAACAAGGCAACAGAATCAACTAATAACAGATCTTCAAATTAATTTAACCCCCATTTTACTCCCTTAGAGATGGATTTTCGTAAAATCCCTTCTTACCTGACATCTACGCTGTATAAAGAACCTCTATTCCAAATTTCAATACCGTAGGCCTAGTAGTTTTGGAGATATCGTGTTGAGTGTGTGAGTGAGTCGTATTTCGCTTTTATATAGTATATATGTTAGATGAGTAGTTCAGAACCCTATCCGATTCCAAGCCCACTTTTGGAAAATTTATAATTTTCGTAATTAACCAACAAATAAAGTTTATTATTTTTGTACAAAATTCCTGCCTCTGGTTTTCCACAGTAGATCCTTCTTTTTTATTTCTTCTGAAATTGCTATCTAATGAACTTGGGATTTAAAAAACATAAATTTTTTGGTTTATAGAGTTAATTGCATTGGCTTTTGAACGGCTTATGTATCATAGACGACTAGATATATTATACATATACCTAAATTTGTATAGGTTATTCTTAAGCAATATTTGAAAACTTTTAGATAAATTCCTAAAGAAAAATCTAACCTTGTACCCACCAAACGCCTGAATATAGACAATCTATTCGCCACCTCTTCGTCAAGGCTGCGTAAAACGCAGGCTCTACGGTAAAGTACTTGGAGTTTAAGAGTTCATCGATAAAAATCAACAATACACGCCTGCCTGCCCGGATGGCAAAAGTATTAAATTCATTATTATTACTATTTATTTATTATAAGGAAATTTAATGTAAAAAATCATTTGGCAATAGATTTTTCCTTTTTAATTTTAAAATAACATGTAAATGCAAAAGATGTCTAGAATTAAAATCTAAATGAAATTTATTAATATGTTTCGTATAGAAAAAACAGAAGACCTGAAAACTCAAAAATTACACAAACCTGGTTTCATTTCAAGATATCACAATTTCCCCGCAATTAATAATAATAATAATACTTCTTTATTAGCTATTTTAGCTATATATCATACAATTAAACAAATATATGTAATTTGTTTTTAAATAATACATTAAATTTTGAGATACAAAAGATAAAGATGATTAATACATTCTAAAAATATAACAATTTATAATAAACATATAAATGTATAACACACCATACATGACAATAAACAAATGAACACATGAACATAAATACTAATATTAATAATAACAAAAGTTCAAATTAATCCTACATTAAAACAAAGAATTACCGGAGCTGATAATGCTTGAAATTTAAAATGAGGCTACTTTAAAGAAGTGGTCGCTAAACTTCTTCGGACCCTTCAAGAGTTTCTTGAAATTTTATCAAACCCCCCTATTTTACTTTTTATGTAATTGTAATAGAACTAAACAGGAGGCCTATGTAGGTTTATATTTTTAAATTTCCTTAATTTAATTAATAATGAATTGGCTAAGGGGCCAGTTTTGTGAAAATAAAAAGTTGAAATAAAAGCCAACTTCTATTTGATACTTTATTTTGGGCAGACGTAATCGATATTTTACAACGTTTTGAGCGCTACACCGCTGCTCTTCATCAGTACACGTCAACTGGAAAAGATTATTGCATGTTTTACATTTTTGTTTTAACATTTATAATAAATTTTTAAAGGGTGGAATTGCCCAAAATAAAGTTTCAAATAGAAGTTGGTTTTTATTTCAACTTTTTATTTTCTCATAACTGGCCCCTTAGCCAATTCATTAAAATATTTAATTAGTCATTTCTATATAAATCACGATATTTTGTGCTAAACATCGGTATATCTTTGACCAACAGGGATCTTTACTGAATAAATAAATAAATTTAGTAAGGGTTTAAATAAGAGACGTGAAGTTTTCATTTATTTATTTTTATTTATGAGCTCCCGCTAACGTTTCCGCTATTGGTTGTAGCCATCTCCAGAGCGGGAATTTGTCAATATTTATATTAAAAAAAATTTGGATACATCAGTTATCAGATAAAACTATATTCAAGAAATATACATATGATATATACAAAACCATATACAGGGTGTTTGCCAAAAGGCCAAAAATGTAATACTTTTAATAATAGTCTTAAAAGTATTACATTTTTAGCCTTTTGGCTGAACATCCTGTATATATCATATGTATATTTCTTGTATATAGTTTTATCTGATGACTGTTGATCCAAAAATTTTTGTTATATAAATATTGACAAATTCTCGCTCTAAAGATGGCTACAACCAATAGCCGAAACGTTAGCGGGAGTTCATGAATAAAAGAAATAAATGAAAGCTGCTCTTGTTTAAAACCTTACTAAATTAATTTATTTATTCATTAAAGAATCCTGTTGGTCAAAGATATACAGATGAAATAGAACAAAATATCGTGATTTATATAGAATGACTAATTAAATATTGTACAAATATATAAATACAATTATGTTTTATATTTTTATATTGACCTCTAATCGACCTTTATTTGATGCAATTTTTAAATCTAAATACCGATATCTAATATAGTTTGACATAGGTGTAAAAAGCAATCTGTTAAAAATACAGATCTTCTTAAGGTAGTTCTTTCACAAATGCAAAAATTCAAGAAATCTTCGAAACTTGGAATATAAGTCATTAAAAGCATAATAAACACACTGTTAAAAATTGTAAGACGATTTACAACACCAAACGTAAAATAATAGCAATTAAAAATGAAATTTTTTACATATGGTAGATTGGGCAAGGGTGGGGATATGATCATTATTTTATTTTTTTCATTGAAGGACTTTCACCAACTTGATAAAAAACTAATATTTGTTAGAATAACATATTCGGAGTAACTTAAAAAATTGAAATTATTTACCTCGTAGTTTTGATAAAAAAAAACATATTTGGGCGATTATTTTTAGTGGAGGGGATATAAGTTCAATGGCTTGGAAACGATCCATTCATAAAGAGAATATAATAGCGTAAAATGTACAGTCACGTTAAAAAAAACAACCTAAAATTTTAACACCGTTCAATATTTATAGTGAGGCTAAAACTTTTTGTCAGGATTGTCGCGAAAGAACCTCCTTAAATGACTTGAAATTTCAACTAAATCTGACATAAATTTATAATTTTTCTCATCAATATATCAAAGAATAATTGGTATACACAAAGAGAAAAAAAGAGGTTGTCCTCTGCTTGATGCAAATAAACATACACACATATATATATCGAGATGATATATCTGTATATATATTATTTATTTGTTTGAGACTATAGTTTCGAAGACTTGGTCTTCATCATCAGTCTTTCTTCAATTATAAATGTTTTTCATGGAGTCAATATCATATGGATATTGAAAACTTGGTGTTCCTTCATC
Organism: Forficula auricularia; assembly: GCA_024734495.1. Lineage (NCBI taxonomy): Eukaryota > Metazoa > Arthropoda > Insecta > Dermaptera > Forficulidae > Forficula > Forficula auricularia. Next base: position 235,513 of record JALMQS010000804.1, read on the forward strand.
ACTGGTGGTCGGCTAGGAACTAGCAGAGGACAACCTCTTTGTTTCTCTTTGTGAATCAACAACTCTGCTACTCTCGGCAAAACAAAAACTTTTCAATTAATAATTGGTATATTAAAGAGAATTGTTTTGACAGCGCTTTTTTGAAAAATTATAAATTTATTTAACATCATTATTTCAAGTTAGAAATATATAAGTTCAGATATTATTTTCACTCAATATTTGACAAAAATCAACTACATTTGATTCGCGATTGAATCAAATGTAGGAAACATTCGATTAAAACTGACATATTGGGGGAGTTCTCGCGTCCCTTAGCAACTGGGCTATTCTGCATTTCGTATTTAACCATTCTAAAATGACTTGATTTTACAATATTTTTGAAATTTAAAACCAACATGATTCGGTGAATAAGAATTTCACTTTCGGAGTGTGTGCTGATCACGCTACAGTATAGGATATGTTTTTTGCATTCTGAAATAATCGTCCAAAATGTTCACTAGCTCTCGGTCTATTTGTATTTATATAAGAATCCAGAGAGTTTTTCTTCTTTTTATCCGTGGAAGAACTTTCCGCGCCAGAAGGCAGAATCATATCATGTGCTCTCTCAAGGAACCTGTGGTAAATAAATAAATAAGTAAAGGTGTAAATGAAACTTCAGAAACTTCGATTAATATTTTTTTATTTACATATAGAAAAGAATAACTGTATCCAAAATTGATGATAGATCTTTTTTTTATATATATATTTTTATATATATTTTTATCTCTGATTTAAGTTTTATTGAGGAGATACACAATCATTCCACAATGTGGCACATGAATGAACCCTGCACCTTGACAACAACAAGAACAACAATTTTTCTCTTTCGTTCCTCTCTCTTTCTTAAAAAATAAATACAAAATAGAAAAGAAAGAAGGATTTTATTTCGTAAAATGAATAATAATTAAAAATTTACCACGACAACAGATAATTATAAGAAGGATTCATTTAAATATGGTAAAAACGGTCACCGTTAAATGCAATAAGTTTTATTTATTTACATGGTGGTACAATGACATAATGGACAACACTTGGCTAGTTCAGAGTTATGACAAATGAATGAATAGCAAATAAATAAGGAAAAAAAAAAGGAAAAATAATTGAAGATCGTGGATTTAAGGAAACAGATGTCAAAATTGTCAACAAACGGTGAATAATTGGTCTCTTAGAGTGCGCTTTCTATCAAACTATTGATTGCATTGAAAAAGAATACAAACTAAAATATATAGTATATATACAACATCCTTCTATTCATTAAATAAAAAAAAAAAGTGTCGTTGAAATAAGAGAAAATTTATAAAAGAAAAACAAAACCATTTTCTTTTTATCTTTTCTTTTTTCATTTCCATGTGTAACGTTTTTTAGTTTTGTTTTTCGTGGGCGACAATATTGTTATTTGATTTGGATAAACGTTTTAAAATTTTAGGGAAAATACAAAAAAAATCATTTTATAAAGGAGAAAAATTACAAAATGGTTACAAAAAAGTGTAAAATGTTTGTGGATCGTTGCAGACAAGCGGTAAGTGAAGTGTAGCAATACAAGCAAGTTCCACATAGATTTATATTCTAAATGTAGCAGTGAAGGAATGCGGTGACGTCACTTATGGTTAAAGCACAGTACACTGTTCTACTGTGGTTAAAGCGTCTTCTACAATCAGACGATAGTCCATAATTTAAGCCCTGCGCATGCGCATGGCCCTGTTTTAGTGTTACACCAAAAAACAGCACTATGCACGACTTAATGCGATTTCCGTTTGATTGTAGAACACTTAATGTCACTGAACTGTTGAGCAAGTCCATTGAAACTTATTGCCGAATGCATACGAGCAACACGTCTCAATAAAACAAACACGACTGGAAAAGATTGATAAAATTGATGTAAATATATACTTAGAATGTTCATATTCATTTTCGGTCAAAATCGAAACAACGTCACTCCTGCACTGCTTGTTTGCAGTTAAGCGAGTTCTAAAAATAGATAATAGTTGTTGCAGTAAGTTGTGCGCACCCGCAGTAAGTTGTGCGCACCCGCAGTAAGTTGTGCGCACGCACAGTAAGTTGTGTGCACGCGCTTTGTTTTTGGATTGGTTATACCAGTTTCGGTCAAAAAAAACTGCCATGCGCTTCTGTAGTAGTTACTGCAAAGACTATTGTCTCATTGCAGAACAAGCTAACCGGTCGTCTGCGTCGAGTCCAATACAAAATTTTTATTTTATCATAAATAAAAAACTACACAATTTTTAAAATAACGATTTCGTCTAATAATAATAATTATAATATTAATAATAAATGGGCATAGAAATGATTTCGTAATATAATCTATAAAAATTTAATTTTTAAAAGGGGTGAAAAATGGTTTTCTTTTATATTTAATTCTTAAAACAGCCACAAAATATTTTTATAGATTTAATAAATATTTATATTATTTTTTTTTAAATTCTTTTTTTTTTGTTATTTTCTTCCACTTTTTTAAAGTTTTTTTTGTTTTTTTTATAGTCATCTAGTAGATTATTCTTTTAAATATATACATGAAAAGTTATGGTATTTTTGATATATATATATTTATATATCGATTTTATTAATATATTTATATATATATATATATGCCCTATGGGTTATCAGCATGTGTGTGTATAAACCCAGCCAAGTAGAAAAAAAAAAGAACCGCGCCCAAACACACAAGCCTAAAATAAAATGTACAATTGGTAGAAACAAACAAGAGAAAAAAATAAATAAATTATCAATCAACCTCAGTAAAAATTGTTAATTCATTGTTGATTAATGAACCAGTATAATAATAATTTGGTTCATCTTTCAGTCTCAAAAAAAAAATTAATAAATAAAAAAATTAGTAAAAAAAGAGAGAGGGAAAGAAGAAAACAAATTCGATAGAATTCTTCCTCAATCTTTTTGAGATCAGATCTAATGGTTACTTAACAAAATAGGAGGAGGATGGTGCTTTCAAGATTAAGTATTATTATTATTATTATTTTTTTTTTTTGATTTGATCAAATTTTTCACACGAGTTGTTATATTATATTTATAAATATATGTATATCTAAAAAAAAAAACAAGAAATTAAAATAGTTTTATAAAACATAATAATTACAATGTATATAATATAAACAAGGCCAGCGTTTATAAATTCCTCTTCGTTTGTTTGTTCAGGGGGTGGATATGAAAGACTAGGGGGCTGGTGGTTAAATAAAAATTGGAAGGCAACCAAAGGGCAACATCTAAGATTTTTTTTATGAGGCTGCATATTTATTTTGGCCGCCGTTTCAAACAAATATCACAAATTCAGCAGCATTAATTAATTGGAATGAATCGAGTTGCTCTAAAGCTCTGGACCCAAACATGGCAAAGCATGGGATAATTAAATGATGTATTATTAAATCGGTTTTGCTTGAGATATTGGTTGATACGCAGGGGAATGCGGGGACGGAGGAGGGTCCTTTCGTGTTTACGAGCCCTTACTGTCGACCAGGGCGATCAACGCGGCTAGGGTCTCCTCGAGAGGCTCGAGCCAACGCACTCCTGCTCGGGCGCTTCGAGCTTTCGCCGCACGCTCTTTGGCCTGGAGGCGAATTTGTGAGGCCGATGGCATTTCGTCGCCATCGGAATCTTTGCTGCCATTGGGAGAGCTTGACGACGTGCTTGAACCGCTCGAGGCAAGACTCATTAGCGTAGTCTCAGTCTTCTTGGCTGCTGACGCTGACGATGACTCACCTACTACTACTACTCCGCTGCCGCTAGGACTGTTTCGGGTATCAGCAACCGCCTCTTCCGTCTCAATGTCCACTGAAATCAAACAATTCATTACTTAATTTATTATTATTATTTTAATTTTTTAATTGTTATTATTGTTATGAGTAGCGAGGTGAAGGCAGCAAAGGTCTCGGGATGTCTTGGAGACGTAGTGTGGAATAATAAATATATGTCCAAGGACTGTAAGACTTGTCCGCTTCCCTGGTGTAATAGTCAGAATAACTGGCTGGCAAACCGTAGGTCTCGGGTTCGATTCCCGGCTATACCCAGACAATTTTTCTGTACGTATAGGGTCTGGTAATAAAAATTAAGTGGGAGATAAATTTAACCTAATTTATCGCGCGGAGAATTTACCACTGCTCGAAGCCCCTAAAAACTTAGTAAATTGGACTATATCTAACTTTCTGCAATTTGGCTCGTGATCCCGGGTTCTTTTCCTTCTACTCTGTTCTTTTCACGATGGAGGGGCCAGCCCATAAAGGCCTTTAGGGGATGGACCTTCTAGTGTATCTCCTTCTCAGATCAATATCATTAAAAAAAAAACAAAAAAAAAACTCGCATATATAAAACCTGCTTACGACCCATCTTAACCTACACCGTAGAAACAAGAGCAGAAACCACCAAAGCCAAAAACCGACTGCAAGTATAGCCGAAGTGAAAGTCCTGAGATTCATCTCAGGACTCACTATCTTATATAAATAAAAATGTACTGTTGCTCTTAAGTGATACGTTGAAGGATCTCCGAAAGTTCTTCACAGATTTCTTTGAAATTTTCACACAACATTCTATTCAAATACACGAGTGTTTTTATAGATACCACACCTGTGGCATGAAAAAAAAATTTCGAGGAAACAACGCCAGCGCCTCTCTGGGGGTAAAAGCAAACAAACAAGATGGCCGATAATGGATTTGGAAATCTTTCAACTGTCAATATTATTTTTGGTTAAGGGAACAATTTTGACAAGTAATATATAATTCATTTACTGTCTTAATACCTATTCTATAATTATTTGCATTTTCAATTTATTTTCAAAACTATTATTATTTGAAGCATAAGAGTTAGTCACAGCAACGAGTGGTCGGGTCAGTTATTATCTATATAAATTTTAACCATAAGACGAGACGCTCTCCGCCAGGGGCTAGGTGACGCCGGGCCGAAGGCCCGGGCGTCAGCTAGTAAGAGATAAAGTTCGAAATGAAAACATCCGAAATCAATGTGGAATCATCGACATATTAAAGTGGACAAAAGGAAGATGCCGAGAGTGGTACGAACACATTATGTGAATGGACGATGAGAGGCTCGCCAAACAAACCCTACTGTCCAAACCAACCACAAAGAGACCTCTTGGAAGACCAACAAAAAAGATGGTTTGACAGTTGGCAAGAATCTGGGGAAGACTCTGGAAATTAACAGGAGAAATCCTATATTAAGAAGAAGAAGAAGATAATTGTTATAACAAGAGACTAGCTTAATTGTTTGTCCACTTACTCAAAAAATTTTAATTCTAGTAAAGAAATTACAAGATTCAAATAAGGAGATCATTTTCTGCTGGATTCCATCTCATAAAAATATTTTGGGGAATGAAATAGTAAAAAGGGTGCTTTGAAACGAAATCTAGACTTAATAGTTATGAATTATTTTGACCTAAAAAATTATATAAATGGATGTATATTTAATAAGTGGAAAGAGGACTGGCTCAAAATTGAAAATGATCATCTATAAAAAAACGTTATCTACAATAACTAAATATAATCTGATGGCTTTACCAAGAAAACAACAAATTATTTTAAATAGACTAAAGATAGGTCATTGTATCTTACTACATCAATCAATATATTTTCAACAAAAAAATCCCCGCCTCACTGCGTTTCTTGTAATAAGAGAATGAATGTACACCATCTTTTGATAGAGTATCCTTCTGTCCTTTAAATAATATCCTGAGAGATAGATTTAAAATTCAGGGAAATTTTAAGAATATTTTGGTAGATCCCAAAGAATTTAACAATCTACTTCAATCTTTAAGAGAGACAGGGTTTTTCTCGCAAATTTAATATATTATAGTTTTTCTACTTATTTTTATTGTTATCTGTTTTGGTTGAATTTCTTGATTCCGCGACATTTCAGCACCCGACAAAACATCCCCCGACAAAATTTCCTTCAGACAAAATATCTCATGACAAAATAACCCTTCCCCTCGTGAATCTTATGAGTAATGCAAATCGACTCCGGTTCGGTTAATATATATTAACCGAACCTCCGAAAGTTTAGTCCGGGCGGGGTGTGTTTCGGGCTCCCATTTTTTTCTAATCAAACACACATTGAAAACCGAACCAGCCAATCGTCGGGCGGGGTGTGTTTGGGGCTCCCATTTTTTCCTAATCAAACACGACAGACAGCAGCACTTTCAAACGGCTAATTAGCCGCCAAAATATGAAAGTCTGTTTATATTATTCAAAACTATGATTATAAGCTTCTCACTTAATCTCTTTTGTATTCTCCCTTATACTGGGGATATTTTGTCAGAAGATAATATGTCGGGGGATATTTTGTCGGGGATATTTTGTCGAGGGCTGAAATGTCGCGGTACCGAATTTCTAATTACCTATATGTATTTTTTCTTCGTAGATATTTCTTGTGTGTTTTGTATATGGAATATGATTTGTCGGAGGTTTTGTTTTTCTGTTGTTCTGGGTTTGATATATTGTTGATTTTGATTTTTTGTTGTTGTTTCTTTGTCTTTGGTTTTTGTTTTGTTTCTCTGTTTTTCTTCATTTCTTAATGTATAGAAGAGTGAAGATAATGAAGATGGAATTGAAGAGAGAAAAAAGAAGTCAGGAACTTGGAGACACTAATGACATTAGTAGTTGTTATGCCATGTATTATGTAAAATAAATAAATTGTTTTTTATATGTTTTATCTTTGTTTACCATAGATGTCATCCCTATCGTAATTTTTCCCAATACTCCGAATAATTATCAAGTACTCGTTATAGTGTTTAAACCAATAAACAGAAAGAAATTGAGATGAAATTAAATTCGAAAAGAAATACATTTTTTCAAATAGAATAAAATAAATAGTTACCTTGAGAATCGGTCGAGGATGCTGCTGGAGTTGAGGGCTGCTCATTGGAAGCGGCCGGAGGCTGGTGAGCCTCCCTTGTTTCCTTCGTTTTGTTCAATAGTTGTACAAGAGCGGGCCGAAGGCTTTTCGGTGGAACTAACGAGCAGTCCGAGCGGTAGACCAGAGAGAGAGCTCGCAGATCACCATTCATTTTATAGGCCAACTGAAGAATATCAACGCTAGCAGCTATTTCGGAGAGCGAGGAGACCAAGTTATCAATCAGGTTACAAGTCTGTTCCGTGAGCACATGGGAAGCCACCTAAGAATTAGAAAGAAATCGAATTGCATTATAACCTTCGAAATTTCAAGAATATTAAATCCACAGTCACTTAATGAGGTTAATTAGAGCATGTTTCAACTTAAAAGTTTTGAATCATAAAGAGAACCAAAGAGGTTGTCCTCTGCTTGATGCAAACAAACATACACACATATATCGAAATTATATGGTATATATTATTTATTTGTTTGAGACTATAGTTTCGAAGACTTGGCCTTCATCATTAGTCTCCTTCAATTACAAATATTATTTTTCATGGGGTCAATATCGTATGGATATTGAAAATTGTTGATCTTTACTTAGCTGAGAGCCAGTTAAAATTAAAATCAATTTTCAGGTCATTTTAATTTTAATTTTAACTGGCTCTCAGCTAAGGAAAGATCAAAAATTTTCAATATCCATACGATATTGACCCCATGAAAAATAATATTTATAATTAAAAAAGACTAATGTTGAAGGCCAAGTCTTCGAAACTATAGTCTCAAACAAATAAATAATATATATAATTTCGATATATGTGTGTATGTTTATTTGCATCAAGCAGAGGGCAACCTCTTTGGTTCTCTTTATGATTCAAAACTTTTAAGTTGAAACATGCTCTAATTAACCTCATTGATGATGAAGGCCAAGTCTTTGAAACTATAGTCTCAAACAAATAAATAATATATATAATTTCGATATACCATATATGGGTGTATGTTTATTTGCATCAAGCAGAGTTCACTTTATGAATCAACAACTCAGCTACTCTCAGCAAAATAAAAACTTTTCAATTAAAAGTTTTGAAGTTAGAAAGTCCAAAATCTAATAAGATTTGCTATTTATAAAATGTTTTTCGATGTCTTATTTATTTTATGAATCAATTATGAAAAAGACAATGTTGTGATATGCCTTGTCGACATGTTTTGATGGTCAACGCAAAAGCATTAGGCTTGCGTAATGCTGAATTTGCAGAGCTTGACCTGAATATAATTATACTTAAGCGAGAAGTCTCGGATGATCGAGAGAGGTGGGAGAGAACATACGGGGTGGATAACTTACGAGGTGGTTGACATACGATCGTAAGGCCTGTGACACACCTTGCCGCCCTCCCATTGTAACTATTCGCAATAAACCCATTGTTATAAATATATCTTACGTCTATTATTTACCCAGTAACCCTTAATTATAAACCAATACTAAATATATTATAACATTTTGGCGCCCGAACAGGGACATATTATAACAACAATCTGTTACCTTAGGAAAATAAAGACTGAGAAAATTGTAGATAATATCGGTATTTAATGATGTTCGTTCATCAAGAAGAACTGCTTCAGCGTAGTCGACAAAATAATTACTCGTGGTCAACATAGCGATGTACTTTTTATCTGTATTCTAAAAGAAAAAGAAAAAAATATAAATTATGTGGAAAAATAAAGAAATGGTTGAAACAAGGGTTAATACTTACTTGAAAATCATAAATGTCAACCCATAATTTGGCAAAAAAGGTGAGATGGAGAGGAACCCCTTCAAAGCCTACCATCGCGCTTAAATTGATTAGAGCCTCAGACATACAGTCGTTGTTGATAGCGAGACGACACATCATGTCAATGAACTCATGGTAAGGCGAGTAGAATTCCAATAACGCCTGATCATACTCTTCATCATTGCCCTTTAAACCAAATTCAAATTTTAGTTATAAATAAATCAAAACAAACAAACAAAATTCAATGTTAGAGAGAAATATTCATTAATGCTATTACTTGAAAATATCATAGATAATTTAAAAAAATATTAATTATTAAATAACTTTTTGAGGATATATTGTTTGTATTTATGGTATTGATGTTATTAGTCCAAGAGCTAGGTGACACATTTTGACCACGGACCCGACCCAACCAGAAATAATGCGTAATAGTACCATCTATGACAGTTGTACAGGGAATGGCCAGTCTGGCTGGCTGTAGCAGGTGGACCAGGTACTGCGCATGGTGTGAGTGCGGTAAAAAATACATATGTGTTAAAAAATATTTTTGACCCACAATGAAATTATAAAAATTATAATTTATAGTCAATTATAAACATAATATATTCACTCCAGACCATTTGAGTGGTGGGACGTGGAACCAGACCACCCAAAGTGTATTTTTACAACATGAAAAAAAGCATCATGCTATTCATATACTAATAGCATGATGCTATTTTTTCATGTTGTAAAAATCACTTTAGTGGTCTGGTTCACGTCCACCATAATGGTCTGGAGTGAATTATATTATGTTTATAATTGACTATAAATTATAATTTTTATAATTTCATTGTGGGTCAAAAATATTTTTTAACACATGTATTTTTTACCGCACTCACACCATGCAGTACCTGGTCCACCTGCTACAGCCAGCCAGACTGGCCATTCCCTGTACAACTATCATAGACGGTACTATTACGCATTATTTCTAGTTGGGTCAAATCCGTAGTCAAAATGTGTCACCAGCTCTTGGACTATGTGAAATTTCTCAAATCAAGTCTTATTATATACTTAGAAAATCATAAGATGGCGTTATCTATTAAATCCGATGGAATGGAATATTTTTAATTATATGTCAGAAGGGTTGTTTTTCACCCCTCAGGAATCGAACCTCTCTGACATATGTAAACGCCTTAAATATTTTACTCAAAGATTGTTTTATTAATAATTGTAAAATTTCGTTATCTAGTGATTCTAAATTTAAACATATAGCCATGCCATATAATTTAAATAAAGGTCGGTGAGTGGTTTGAATTTTGAATAGATTCAAAATTCGAAGGGCAATAGAATGACTTTTCCTAATTGAATATGAAAGATTTCAATTTGCTGATGGTAATAGATTCAAATTTTCTTAAAAAATCATGATGAAAAACAACCCTTCTGACATATAATTTAAAATATTCCATTCCATTGGATTTAATAGAAGACACCATCTTAGGATTTTCTAAGAAAATTTGAATCTATTACCATCGGCAAATTGAAATCTTTCATATTCTTACTTTATATAATTAAAAAAATTTATTTATCTATATAGACATCAAAAACAAGCCATGTTATTCATAGACTAAACCAGTGGCGACTCGTCATTAATAATTTATAATAATTTTTATGAATTAAATATTTAATAAGTTTTTAAATCTATTTTTTCCCCTTGTATAAGTGAACACAAAAATCCATTTCAAGAGAATTATTATATATCGTCGGCTTAGAGTGTAAACCTGCTAACTCCATTTTTTTATCATATATGACATATTAATACAGTTCGAAAGAAAAAGACATGCAGCATTGTCCAAGTAAAACTGATACTTAAAATTACGATCTTAAATTGTAGAAAAAAAATGTGAAAAATAGTTTTTTCCATTACAACAATATTAAATTTTGTTTTGTTTTTTCTCTGCCCTGTAAAATTTTCTTGTTGTGAGTTAGCAGTTTTACACTCTAAGGCGGCGATATGTAATTTTCTACTTTTATTTGGGGAAAAGTTCTCAAAGATTTTTTGTTTCTGTTTCTACCTCTTTATTGTTATTTCAACTTCTTAATTTTAATGTATAAATTATTATTTGAATTAAACTAGGTTTTAAAATGAATAAATAAATTTAATTAATTTAAACTGAAAATGCCTGCTTGTTCGTTTAAGCTTTTATCATAAAACACCTTTAAATCCCCAAAAAATCATCAAAAAAAAGCTATTTTCTGAATTTTGAAGCTAGAGAGCTTAAAATCTAATCAGTTCCCGGAATAGGGAATACAAATATTTATGCACCACAACGAACTTTCAACGTGGGTAACACACAAATCAAAAAAATCATGGTTGATTTTTCTCAACGATTCTGACATTTTTAAAGTCAATGAGCATAAAAAAAATGAGTAAATTCGATAATAGGGCTCTTCGGTAGGCAGGCAAAGTAATTTGTATTATTGGATTTACACTTTGGTATATATGTTGCAGTAAAAACCCGTTTTTTTAGTAAGAACAAGTTCTTACTAGTTAAAACGCGTTTCGCTAGAATACCTTCTATCGGAAACTAGAGTTTACTGTTGTTGGTTGAGTTTAGTTCAAAGGTCTAGAATCTTCATTTTTGACCTTCCGCCTCATATTTGTGTGTTTATTTTCAAAATGTTTTAAACAAAAAATGTCAAAAATTACATCCACTACAACTTTTCTTTCTAATTTTTGACATTTTCGTTTAAAATTTTTTAAAATAAATACACGAAATGAGGGGAAGGTCAAAAATGAAGATTCTAGACCTTTGAATTAAACTAAACCAACATCAGAAAATTCTAGTTGCCACAAAATTATTCAGCGAAACGCGTTTTAGCTAGTAAGAACGCGTTCTTTCTAAAACGCGTTTTTACTGCAACATATATAATAATATTATAATTAATTCTTAATCTAATAAAAATCTGAAGAAATGGGCTCTTCACCTTGGAGATCTCCAGCTGACCGTGGGGCACCGCCATTTGTACCATTGGCCGAGCCGGTCTCGTCGTGTGGGTGTTCTTTAGGCCCATAGGCCTAGGGAAATATGGACCCATTGGAATGGTGTTATGACTTTCCTGGAAAGCGGCATGGCAATGGGACAGGAGGGGAACCAGCACCTGGATCACCTCGGTGGGCAACGCTAAGAGCATTTCTTTAAGGAGATCTGAAACATGGAGATGAATTGAGTATTGCATTTTCATATTAATATTATAAGAATGACATACCAATTGCTAATGTTCTCATATCTGCAGGATTATATGTATTAAGAAGGGTGGCAAGTTTCCTAAGAATTTCTACCCATTCTTTCGTTGCCATTAGGAGTGCGCGAACCTCTTTGGGCTCACGCAGCGCACGTAAGGATTTAATCATGTCGAATATTATTGAGAGTAAATCGAGAAGATCTCCGTAAACTTGGCAAGTAGAAGCTTCATGATGCATCATGTGTAACGTGTGAAAGGCCTAAAAAAATTTTAAAATATTAAAATTTAAACAATTTTAGTTTCTTTAATAGAAGACATTGCTGAACTTATGCTTCTTATAAATAATTTTGATATTTTAACTGAACTTTTAAACAGTATAGAACAGTGGTCGTCAAACTGCGGCCCACATCCGGTATTTGTGCTGCCCGGGACATACCAAAAATTCAAATATTCAATCAGTTTGGATTTCCTAAAACTCAGTTGATGAACGAACTCATTGAACTAAATAAAATACGACACACACTCAAAGCTCATTTCATTGAACATCGTGAAAAGCCAGGAACACATTGAATTTTGGAAAAATGTGCCTAGTAATGTGAAGCTTAATTTTCCAAAATGAGCTTCTTGAAAAATAAATACCGCAATCGCCTTTCCACTCATTTAGAAGACGCAATGAGAATTATTGCATTTAGTCCCAAAGACGCCAACATAAAAGAACTAATTAAAAAAGTAGACACCATAACACTTAAATTACATGATAGTCGTAGTAAAAAAATACATAAATAATAATAGCATGTTTGTGGTTAAAATAAAAAAAAATTGAATATACTATCTTTTTTCAATATACATTTTATATATTCACACCCATTCACATAATGCTACGTTGCTAATATAGGTTTTTAACTTCTAATTCGGACTTTTCCATATCAAATTCAAGATTTAAAAAATCAAATTCAGGATGTTTCAAACCAAATTCAGGTTTTTAAAAATCAAAATCAGACTTTTTCAAATCAAATTCAGAATTTATTAATAAACAGTTGAAAAAAATGGAAAAAGTTATAGTTAAGAAAAAGTTTTAATTTAATTTAACTCTCAGGAAATGTTTTCAGGTAAAAAGCTAAAATTTGGTGCATTCTAATATATTTGCCTACCAATTTTCAGTTCATTAACTAAAACCTTTCAAGATTAGCATTTTGTACTCTCAGGAAACGTTTTCAGGTAAAAAGCTATAATTTAATATGTAAAATATGCATGGTTTTATAGAAATTCTGAATTTGATTTGAAAAAGTCTGATTTTGATTTTTAATATCCTGAATTTGATATGGAAAAGTCCGAATTTGAAGTTAAAAACCTATATAATTGGGTAGTTAACCAATAATTCTAAGACACAACTTCTTCAAAAAAACACTTTATTTTGGCCCTGAAAACCTGATTAATTTTCAATAACTGTAAAATTAGATTTTTGGTTGCTTATTCAATAAATATTTAATTAATTGAGATGGCAACCCAATTCATAACTGTAAGGCTCTCAATGATACATCCCATTTTCCTAAGTGGCCCTTGACCAGAAAAGTGTGACGACCAATGGTATACAATTCAATAGCTATATTTGATAGGGTTGGTCGTATATGGATTAGAGCAGCAGTTCTCAAACTATGGTAAGCGAACTGCGTAGTACGTAGATTCATTCCCAAATTGGTAGGCGAAATTATATCAAATTTAAAAATTCTTTCATATTTATAGGTTCGCAAAAAAAAATTAGTAGAATAAACAAAAAGTTTTTCTTTTAACTATAAACTATTTATAAAAGGAAAAAATGGGTAAGTAATATTTTTGCATTTTGAAGACAATATTTCCTAGTCAAAAATATGAACTATCTACAAAGTAGTAAAGTGTCTTGATCAGAAGTTGGTTGAATGGTACGCGAAAAAAATATTTGAGAACAGCTGAATTAGAAAATATCAAAAAAATTATTTTGTTCCCTCCCATCCGTATTTCATAAAAATAATTTTTAAGAAAAAAATAAAAACCGACTTCAAAAAATTAAAATGCAACAAATAAAATACACTAAAAGGTATAAAATAATTATTATCTTATTTAGTTACAATGTAAACGACGAAATATTAACATGAAATTACTTTTTGAAGTCGGTACCAAACAAACTATACCTATAAACGAGCGTACCCGCCAAACGTACTAAGTAAGATCCGTCGAGTGCGATTCATAAAAGGTATATGTTTGGCACCGACTTCAAAAAGTAATTTCATGTTAATATTTAGTCGTTTAGTTGTAACTAAATAAGATAATAATTATTTTATACCTTTTAGTGTATTTTATTTGTTGCATTTAATTTTTTGAAGTCGGTTTTTTTATTTTTTCTTAAAAATTATTTTTATTTTTCTCTTTTTAGTGATGTTATTAATAGTGATCATGATCATTCAGAACTTGACCAAATTAATATGACACCATCCCTAAGACACCCCTTTCGGATAAAAAAAGAACCATCGAAATCGGTTCATAAACAAAGAGGTTAGGTCTAAACAAGCCTAATAAAAAAGGTCTAATACCTATGAAAAAAAAAACGAAAAAAAAATGGGACCAATCGGAAGCTAGACTGGACCCAATTCAAAAAATTTTTCAAAATCAGTTGAACAATTGGCGAGAATATGAGAATGTATAGGCACAAAAAAAAAAAAAAAAAAATTCAGTCGAATAGAGAACCTCCTCCTTTTTTGAAGTCGGTTAAAAATTGATTAAATTTTTTTTTAGAATTTGGGCAAAAAAGGCCCGGAATCCTTTTTTGACACTCGAGTTAAATACAATTTTTCTGACATGTAATTTTATTAAAATTGTGTACTTAAGCTGCAAAATCTTTTTATAAAATATAATATTTAAAATATATCAATAAGCAAAATTACGATATAACAACTTTAAATACATGCATATGAATCAGAATAAGTAGGAAATAAAAAAAACTTAACAATTAATTTTTTACAATATGGTGGGCCCCGGTTACGAAACACTGCTATACTGTTACAAACATTTAGATTAATTTGCAGAAGGTAGTTTTGAACGGTTAACTGAGGAATACATTTCGGTCTATATTTGATAATAATTCTGAGTAATGGAATCGTAGAAAGTTGGACAAAAAAATCAAATTAAAAACAGTTTTATCATTTATATACCAGACGTATCATCACTTTATTTATGACTTCTTCAGAGGCAGAAATAATGAGACAAAAGACAAACAAACAATAAATTATGACAAAAATGATTATATACTTTTTAAAAAAGAATAGGTTGGTTTTAAAAAAATACTTTTTTCATTTTAAGCTAAATTTTAATTTCCTTTATAGAAGAATGGAGTAAAAATTTCTGTGCTTATATAATATCGAGGGGTGATCGGCGATTGGAAGTAGGTGTACACCTCTTTGGAAGTATTTTGGAAGTACGTGGAAATATTTGAAAGTACTTGGAAATATTTGAAAGTACTTGGGAATATTTGGAAGTACTTGGAAATATGTGGAAGTACTTGGAAATATTTGGAATTACTTGGAAATATTTGGAAGTACAAGTGGAAGTAGGTGTACAGCATATTAGGTCGCGGTTCACCCTTCGTATTGCATTTGAGAGAGGTTTTTGTCTCTAGGGTGTGAGCTGACCGCTCGGAAAGCATGTTAGTTCTCAGGTTCGACTCTTGAGGGGATGAATCCCCTCTGATATCGCAATTTAATAATATTTCTACTAAGATCTTAGAATTTGTCCTAAAAATTAAATTCTTTCTCTTTTAATTAATCAATTCTTTCTTTTTAAATCCAACTTCCTACGATTCCATTTCAATAATTTAATTATGGATACGATTAGTGATAGAATTCTGAATATTTTACCTCAAATGCCATTTGAAGGCCTCCATTATAGGCGACATAGAGACGATCATCGTCTGCTTCCATTAGCGTACGGAAGGCAAGAATTAGAGTCGCCCAGGAAGTGCGACCGTCCAGGACTTGGAGATAGAGCTGAATTGTTTGCCGACGGAATGTGTTAATTTCATGAATCTCTTGTTCATTGCTATCTGGGAACTTAACCAGAAAGAGCCGGATGAGTTTAAAGAGTTCATCAACCGCAGCGCTATACTGACTCGGATAAGTCGTAATGTTTTTAAAAGCCCAATGAAGATTTTGATGATTGGCTAATTGACGAGTGAAGGTACGGGATTGGAGGCAGCATAATCGCAAGAGACCGTAGTATGCTGGCAACATGCCTCGATTGAACATTACCACTTCTTGGTCTTCGTGATCAGCACTAAAACAACAACAAACAAATCAATTAAACATTGACCTATCAATTAAAGGAGACAATAGAAGAGTGTGTCTTCTGGGCGTGGGGTATCAGAGATATGGGGTCCAGGGGTACTAAAGTGCATTTCTCTCTGTATCTGTACCTATATAACATACTATTAAAGGGCATTTGTGCCTGCCTTTGTAACTAACTACCTATATTTGCCCCCCAGGGGGGGGTCCAGGGGGCTATTAAAGGGCCTGTGTCTGTACCTATATCATCACATACTACTAAAGGGCATTTATCTCTATATGTACCTATGTTTCTATGATTGTATGTCCCCAGGGGTTAGGTTTGGGTCCAGGGGGTACAGGTTCCAAGGGTGGGAAGTTATGTGCGTGGGGCTCGAGGGGGCTACTAAGGGGGATTTGTGCCAATGTCTGTACCTATATATATATATATATATATATATATATATATATATATATATATATAAATACCTATGTGTGGTTGGGAGGCGGGGTCCAGGGGGAGGGTTAGGATCCAGGGGATACGGGGTCCATGGGTGGGGAGCCCAGGGGGTAGGTTTACTGAGTTGAAGGGTGATCAGAGGCGGGGGAGAAGTTCCAGGGTCGGTTGGATGGAGAGTGGTTGGAGATGGAGAAGAGGGAGTGTTCAAGTGAAGGGGGGTCCAGGGGGCGAAGCCCCTTGGCTAGCAAGAGGCCCACCAAAGGCGGGCCTTGCAGCTAGTATTGACTAAAAGCTATAATTCTTCATATGAGCCATAAACAAGTGGGGCACATGGAATCTCTCTCTAAAGGGGGCCATGGGCAAAAAATGGTTGAGAACTACTGGATTAAAGAGTCAAGCTGGATACGTAGACTCAGGATCAAATCCGGGCTGGTCTTACTTTCTATCATAATTTTTTCATAATTTTTTAATCTAATTTATTTTAATGTGGCATTATCGAGCCTCGAGCAATGTTGAAATTTTATAAAAAAATTTCAGGATTCGAGAAACCTGTATTACAAAATATGTGATTTAGTCAGTTGCATTGCAGAGCGCTACAACTGAAATTCTCAAGTGGTCTTATAAGTCAGTATACTATTTATTTTTTTTTTTATTATTATTTAAATCAAGCAGAAAATGCGCTCTTCATTAATTCCTATATGTAAATGAGACTTACAGTATATAATTGAAAGCAATATTTTTCGTAACATGAGGATTTTGAAGGATGAGCTGAACATTTTCAGGGCAATCGACGCAGACATGATGCCAGTACATTAGAAGAGCTTGTTTATTATGGTGGAATGGTATCGAGGGCTCGGAGAGTTTAGGATGAAACAATTGCCATAAATCCAAAAAGTATTGTCCAAACTAAAACAATGTCAATAGAAAAATAAATCAAACTTGAATATTCAAATAAATATAAAGATTTCAGTTAGATACAAGAAATTCCTATTTATTTAATCAACCAAGAAATGAACATACTTTTTTATTTGAGATTTTTTTTTTTAAACTAATTTCAATCCCAAACAAGCAAAAGTGAACTAATATATACAATTCAAAGTGAAAATAGTACTAGTATTAATATGTTAGATTGTTTACTATTTGTTTATTTATTATATTTACTTAATTTCTAATGAAAATATTTCCAATTTAACCCTTTTTTATTGAGATGAATAGTACAAATCCACACTCGAGGGGTAGTCACGGTGGAAGTAGGTGTACACCTATTTGGAGGCTATTTTGGAAAGTACTATAAGGAAATATTTGAAAGTTCTTGGAAATATTTGGAAGTACTTGGGAATCTTTTGGAAGTACTTAGAAATATTTGAGGAATTAAACGTATTTGAAAGTGCTTGAAAATGCTTTGGAAGTGCTTGGAAATATTTGGAAGTACTTGAAATATTTAAGAAGTGCCTGGGAATCTTTTGGAAGTACTTGGAAATATTTGAAAAGTGCCTGGAAATATTTGGAGAGTTCTTGGAGATATTTAGAGTAGTTAGGAAATATTTGAAAGTACTTGTAGCCCTTGGAAGTACTTGGGAAATATTTGGACGTACAGAGTCGAATGGGGATTGTACAGCATATTAGGATGCACGTTCCACCTCATTATGCCACTGGAAGTGCCAAAAAATCGACCCAACAATCCCCATTAAAGCTTTAGTAAATCTACATTTTTAATTTTTTTACAAGGGAACATACATTATTAACGAAATTGTGCTTATTGAAAGTGTACTTGCCACTTGTTTATTGACTTAGCCCTTGATTAATTAGGCACACAATTTGACTGCTTGAACTTTAGAAATATCATTTTGTATATTTTATCTTTCTATCAATGATGCTTAAGTCAAAATTATTCATTTTATTGATATTTTAAATGGAATTTAGTCTTTTATTAAATTTTATTTAAATTAAAGTGATATTGAGAAAGTATGATAATTTGTAATTGTATCTTTTAATTTAATTTCACTTATTTTTTTTTATAAAATTCAAAAATTATCAACAATATTTATTGAATATGTTAGTTTAAGAGTTAATGGAACAAATTATATGAATATTTGTAAAAATTTTAAAAATAATTTGCTATTTAATGAAGTTTTTATTAGTGGGTCGATTTTTGCTCGGTGGTGTATTTATTTAATATAATAATCTCCCAAGGGGATAATGATAGATTTCTCGCCAGTGGCAATATTAGTTTAATAATTTTACAGGGGATGTGTCCAGAGCCTTAAGAAACAATCAATTGTACTGTAACATTTTGCCAATTTGTTTCGACTTCCTTCTTCAACAATTAAAATATACCTTATTAGGGTTTGGCCCTTATACTGGGTATTTTCCAATTTTTACGCTCTGCATGGGGCTCATATGGATCGAAATAAATAAAAAAAAAAATATCCCAAGTTTCAAGTCTCTAACTCCAGTTTAACCTGTGCCTCAGGGTGAGGCAGTATAGTTTCCCATCAAAATAACACTGAGGTTTTTGAAGCAAAAATTTGAACAGATCAGTTATTTATTCGTTCCTGAAAGCAATGGTTTAAAAATTTGAAACTCAAAGAGAACTTATACTATAATAGTATACCCATCAGAAATTTTACAGATACAGGTAGCTATTACAGGTCTATAACTTACCAACACTAGATATAGTATTTCATCAATTGCAACAAAAGTATAATAATAAAATCTGAAAAATACAGGAAGGTATACTTTCTCAGGTAAAATCTGAAGTTTTCAAATGTTTAATCTTCAATAGGAATAAAAATGATCTTTTCTCAAAAACCCCATGTTATTTAGATGGGAGATCTTACATCGCTCTGAACTGAAGTTAAAATCGAATGAAACAAAACTTGAAGATATTTTTTATTTTATTTATTCATATAAAACTATATATAAAAATAAAGGCCACCCTAATACATATATTAGAAAAATATGACAGAAAGAGATGAGAATATTTATACAAAAAAATATATAACTAAATTAAAAAGTTCTTAATTCACAGTAGTGAGATTCTTATGAATTGTTAAATGAAAAGGCTTATTTTTCTAGCGGATTTTTTAATTTTAAATAATTTAGAAGGTTTTTTTATTTTTTTAAATACTGTAAATTTGCTAATATTCCTTCTTCAATGAACTTTTTGAGCAATACAATAATAGAAATATTCGTTCATATTGACATTAAATTAAAATTTAAAAAATTTTTTTGAATGAATATAAAATCTTAAATAAATAGATAAATAAAAATAAACTGACTTGTGTTCGTCACAATATCCACCTTTTTACCTTACAACCTGAATTCCTCACTTATATTTAATATTTAATAAAATTATTTATAATCATGTTGGGGAGGGGTTAGTTTTTTGCATTTTTAGACTTCTGGGATCACACTGATTATGTATACAAAATTTGTTGAGTTTGATACAAGGGCCTAGATATTCATTTTTATTTTATTTTGACGGTTACTTTTTTGCATTTTTAGACTTCTGGGATTCCACTGATTATGTATACAAAATTTGGTTGAGTTTGCTCAAATGGCCTGAATTTTATTAATTTTTAAACCCCCTCCACCCCCTTATTTACGGGTCGATATGCCCAAATCTAATCAGCTCTTTAATCTTAATGGACCAAAACTACGTGTGAAATTTGGTTTCGATATTCACACTAGTTTTGAGCTACTCGTCCACCAAAATTTGGACTAACGAATACAGACTAACAGACATTTTGACAAAACAATTATTATCTCGAAAAATATAATTTTTTCGATGTTCACTTATTAGAGCTTTTTTGTAGAGCAAAATGCCATGGTTTCGCTCAATTTTTTTAATCAAAATAGTTTCAGCCGTTTTTGAGATATTTCGAAAAAAAGAAGGAAAAAAACCACTTTTTTCATGCACGATTACAATACTTGACCATACCCTGTATGGTAAAGTAAAAATGTCTCTAATTGAACTTTACAGTCTTTACCCTGTTTATAGTGGTTGGGTTTTTTTTTATTAATTTTCGAGTGTGAAGAGAAATTTTACCAACTTTATAATTGATTTTTTGCCCTCGGTCAGCGACTTTCTTGATTTAAAAATAAAAAATTTAATTTTTTCGTTTGTTCTATCAGTGTCCTAATTGACTGTTAAAGCATCAAAAAGAAATTTATAAAAAAATTGTTATTGGTAGAGTTTTTTAAGGGCAGAATTAAAATTGATGAAATGAAATGTCTCTGTGGCACTGTGTTCGAATTTTGAAGACTGAGCAAATGCGGTAAATTATGGATGAGCTAATATACAAAAAAACATCACAACATATATTTATAAAAAAATTCTTTAACTTAATTTAATGTCTAACTACAACTAACATTCTATTATTGTATTTGCTCAAAAAAATGTCCACTGAAGAAGAAATATTGTAAAAATTTCCGAAATATTTGGATAAAGTAAAAAACCACCATTTAAAATTAATTAAAAATCTGCTTGAAAAAACTCAAACTTATGCACCTATTAAAAAGTTCGACTAGAGTACGATTATCATTTTAATTTTTGTTCACATCGGTGTGGGAAATTTTATTTAATCTTATTATGGACTGGTATTTGTCATATTTTAGTTGATATTAAATATTTTGTCTGTCAGTATATTTACAAAAAAACTATGTATACGGCCCTGATAATTTTATAAAATTGGTCTTACCATAAGCTTTTCAGTCCTCGAAATGGTGCAATAAGTAAGCAATGCGAAGTAGGCTGTGAGTTTACTTGTTCCATGTGTCTGAATATCCGTATAGTGCCTAGCTGCCTTCAGAAGCCTAAGTAGAACGCCTAGAATCTGATGGAGCATGTGTTGAGCCTCGGAACCAGGAGCCATCTCCTTCTGTGGCGATGTCAGAGATCGAGTGTTCCGATATCCGTTACGAAATTGCGGACTCGGAACAAGAGAAACGAGCAGTTGTGTAGCCGTCGAGCGAACTCGTTGGTTTCCGTGGGCGATAAGGTAGTGCTCTACCCAGCGATCCATCGATTGGAGCACCCAATGATGAGCGAGCTTATTCCTCGGTACTTGCGTCGCGAGCCAATCAAGGGCATTCTGCGGCCAGAATTCTGCCACCTCCCAGATATTCTGCAGCACCATCTGACTAAAACAGGGCAGGCCAGGTCCATTGGCATTCGCTGGCTCTGTTAATAGAGTAAGAATTTTAAAAAAGGGCTGACAATTTTCGGTCTGTTGCTTACTCATAGATTGCAAAATCATGTTCACAATATGGAAGCCAACACGTTCGTTCCATCTTGTTAACGTGAAGATAAGATTCCGAGTCTGATGGAGATTGATGGCATCTTTTATTTGCTGATACAAGAAGGGTAAACCTTTACCGCTAGCCACAGAATTATAATCTTTTGAGGAAAGTTGCAGCATATGTTCATTGCCTCGTGACTTTTCAACTAGCACAGCAATCAAAGTGATCATTTTCTCTAAAGAAGCGGGCTTATACTTGTCCGTTGGCACTGGAATGATGTCCTCTTCTTCGTCTTCCTCACTTACTACCTCCACATAATCTTGAGATTTTTGTCCAAGATAGAAACTAACCATCGCAGATATTGCATTGACAGAGATTAAAAATTGACACTCTTCTTCACCCATTTTACTAAATTCATTCAAAAAGCCAAAATACTCAGTGAGATTTTTGAGATGCGCTTTAGCGCCATGCTCCATTAAGCGAAGGAGCATCCGAACAAATTGAGTAACACAAGATTGGCATCCAATTTTTTCACTATCTTGTTCTTCCTCATCGGTTTCGCCTTTCAGATATAAAGATGCATGACTTACTCGGAGTTGTTGAATCACATGAATACAGAGTCGTTGAAACATTTGACGGACCATTTGATTTGGACACTTGATGAGTATTTGCACAGGCCACCAGTCGTTAAGCGCCATGTGGTCAAGAAACCATTCACAGGCCGCTTGGGAGGTGTTAAATTGCTTAGTCAACAATTCCACCCATTGAACCATTGTTGGTTTTTCTTTGGCATGGATGAAGGTCTCCATGAAAAATGACGTTGATAACTGTGCAGCCATTTGAGTAATATCATGATGCTGGCTAATTAGCGTTTGAGGGATATATCCGCATACTTGCCACATAAAATTAAAATATGAATGTTCAAATATGTTCTTATCTCTAAGAAAGTGCATATTATCTTGCCAAATCCAATCCTCGAGTTCCTTGCTCAGTTCGAACGGAGGTGGAGGAGTCGAGGATGTGGAGGCGGGTGGGGATGCCTTAGAGCCGTTGGGAATCGGTTCAAACACTGGTTCACTAGTACCTAATTTGAGATCTCCTCGCTGTTCACCATCGCGGCTACACCATTCATAAAATAACATATAAGCACTATTTGTCTTCTCAAACGAAAAGTCCATAAATTTATCGGTAACTGAATCATAAGTTTTGCTGGTCATTTCACCGCCGAAACATTCAGCGGCAATTTGATTGGGATCAAAGGGTTTAACTTCCGCGTCATTAAATAGGAACCATTTATCACGATTTGATGTTGTGCGGTCACGTATGAAGCTGTAGTAATGACCTCCATCTGCTGTACCAGTGTGAACCTTAAAACAAAACGAAAATATGATTTATTAATTCAAAATTATTAAAATATAAGAATAATTATGATCGTATTTAATAAGGAGTGTATATTTAATTTCCATTTAAAAATTAAAATAAGAAAATAAAAGGTTCTATTCGCATTTGTATAACAATTATTTTCTTTATTTATAAATTAATTTAGATATTTATAAACGTTTTTTTAGACCAAAATTTTTATATATATTTTTTACGATTATTTTCGAGTGCCTCTTTGTTCTTAAAATTCCTTTTTAAGTGCCTATTTTTACTTAAAATGTCTTTTTAAGTGCCTATTTTTATTTAAAATGTATTTTCAAGTGCTTATTTTTACTTAAAATGCCTTTTTAAGTGCCTATTTTTACTTAAAATGTCTTTTCAGGTGCTTATTTTTACTTAAAATGTCTTTTTAAGAGGCTATTTTAGTTATTTTTAGTGCTTAGTTGCGTGCCTATTTTAAAGATTTTAGTGCCTATAAATCCGAGCCCTACTGATAATTCATAAGTATGCATATTAATAACAATATCTTAATAATATTAACTGAATTAAAGGAATTTCAGAAGTTTACAGTTATATCGTATTTTATTCCTAAAATAGACATTCACCAGAATTTTTTTTTATTTTTTTTACATGAGTCACAGGCTGTGGAGAGCTGTTACGGGCCCTGGGGCAAAATCAAACCAGCGGGCTCCTCAATCAATGCTACAAATAAAAGTACCTACTACATTTTTCAATTTGTAAAATATTTTATTATTTAACATATAAATAAATTTTTATATTTTTATTTATAAAACTAATAGATTTAGTAATACAAAATATTTATATAACAGTGGTAGTGCCTGGCCCTGGAAACTGCCCCTTCTGCCCCCCTTTTCGATGGGCCTGGAGACTCACACCAGTGTAAACTTTCTCTATATCAGCGATTCTTGACAGGGGGGGGGGGGGGGGGGGGGGCGAAAATATTAGAATGTTTTAAGTTTTTATATCTTTCCAAATAAAAAAAATAAAATATGTTACTAGATTTTATAAGTGATACATAAATATGTAAGTGACAGATGAATTTAGTTACATCTCAATATTCTTAAACATGGTTAAAGTAAGTGAAAAAGTTGAGCGCATAGGTAAATTTGACCCAAACAGACAGACTAAATTACACGTTGAATATAACAGTGTACATGTTTTTTATAAGTCTAGGTTTAGAATTTTTATACTATAGCAAATATATTTTCGTTTGCATTTATACTTATTTTTCAAGAAATATGTTATTACTGACAATCTGATAAAGCATTTTTTGATCATTGCATTTCGCATCTGTGCGACACATTGCCATGCAACTACCTAAAAAATTGCTGACCCCTCAATGTTAAAAAATATACATATATATATAAATGTTATGTTAAGTTCTGCTTTTTGATTTATTTGTGAATTATTGTTACATTTGAATTTTTTTTTATACGAGTAATTACGAGTATTCATGAGTTTCCTCTATTTGATTCACTCGCGAATCGAATGCAGGTAATTTTTTGTCTGTCTGGACTGGGGGATTGAAGTATATAACATTTTAGTTTACAAATTCACTAGGTGATCTCTATCCGTGTTTGGTAAAAAAGCATCATGCGGGCTAATCGCGATATGATGCTGGATCACACCTAGATGGATCATATCTTTTTCATTTCTCTTGGTCCAGATTTAGATTCAGCTGACCCCAATAGCCTCAACCAACAGTGGTCTAGCGATATATATATACTATGTGGAAATTAATTGTTTAATTTAGTATTTAATTAAGTGAATTTTCTTAATTTCAGTTTAAGATCATACACGTGTTTGCCAGCTGTCTATCTAGGCTGGGAGGCTGCATTCTTTCTTTTTAGCGAGTCATTGTGCCCGGCTAAAAGCTTTCGGTAATAAATAATATTATGACAACTTGTGTCGGCTGACATTCATATGCATGTGTGTATGTGTATGTGTTGCTGCTGAGGGTAATTTGAGTTGCAACTGGAAGCCAGTTAGTTGAATACGGGCTTTGCTTAAAGATGGTTGTTGATTTAAGTAACCAATAGCGATGTATTAATTAACGATGTTTTAAGATGTTTTAACGATGACCCCCTAGACACGAAAATGTATTACCCCCCTTTTTGTTAATAAATATATATTAAAGCATGAATAAGTGTATTATTTCACCCCTATGAGCCAAGGGAACAAGCCCGCCGACATACATACACGCACACATGCACCCATATATATATCTTGTTTTTAAAAATGTTCTTCTTCTTTTCACGATGGAGTGGCCAACCCAGAGCCTTTAGGGGTTGCACCTTTTTGGTGTAACTCCTTCTCTCATCATTTTCATAAAAAAAAAATATATATTCATTTAATATATTAATTAGAAAAATATTTAAAAATTACGAGTATGTTACCTAATAGTGGGGGGGAGGGGGTACTGGCAGCGAAAATATTTAAGGGGGCCGCGAATATACTTTCGGATTTTAAGGGGGCCTAAAAGGTTAAGAACCACTGCTTTATATGAAATCGGCTAGCTAAAATAGCGCTTACCGTAACTCCAATGAGATCGTATTCATATCTCTCGTTGAAATCTTCTGAGTCGGAGCATTCTCGTCCTTCCATATCAGCAGCAGCATCAGAATATCCAGTAATCTCCTCATCCTTTCCAGAGCTATTTTCTTCCTTCTGTTCAGATTTTCTCAATTGGGATT
Source organism: Forficula auricularia (assembly GCA_024734495.1). NCBI lineage: Eukaryota > Metazoa > Arthropoda > Insecta > Dermaptera > Forficulidae > Forficula > Forficula auricularia. The sequence goes on from JALMQS010000804.1 coordinate 261,495, forward strand.
TGCGTTTTTCCTCTTGATAACGATGAGGCATCAATTGTTTTTCTACATAGCCAGACATGTCCAAACGCAGAGGGAACGAAAAATGGGTGTTAACTTTTTCTTTGAGCATTGTCACCATATTGAAAGTGTAACGCATTGTATTGAAACACAGAATATGGGGCAATTTCTTAAAACAAGCCCGTTTCTCAGCTCGGACTTTTTTTCCACATTGGGAACATGTATACATGTTATCCCCTTCGAGGGTATCTTTAACTGTCACTTCATCTAAAGACTCGTATAAATTTCGCATATCTGCCACTTGGCAACGCACTGTATAAAACTCTTCTAAGGTTCGGGAAACGTGTTCACAATCCAAAGAAACTACGTTGTTGCTGAGTACACCCCCAAACAATGTCTTGACAAGTTTTTTGAGTTCAGGGGTCATTTCTTCAAGTTTCGACACAAGATCAATGAAAAATTCGGCCATGTCTTTTTGCTCTCCTGTATTGAGTGGTTGATGATCCATAGTGTAGACTTTGCAAAAACTTCGTGGGTTATAAGCTTTACGTTCACTTTCCTAAAAATTAAAGGAAATTATGAGTAAATTGGATGAAAAGGATGATAAATATAAATATTTTATTCATGCATTAATTTGGGACTATTCAGATGAAATGCTGAGGAAAAACATATTTATAAGAATTTTGCTGGCTTGGTGTGAACTGGATATATTAATTTTTTTATTGTTAGGATAAATAAACTGAACTTGCTTCTTTCCAGCAATTCATTTTGATTTTCAAATGGTTATTCCAAATATTTCGAGAGCGTTCTCAGCTTCTCTTCCTCAGTGGAAATTTGTATATATATGTATGTGTGTGTTGTGTGATCGAGCTTTTTATCAATGTTCTGTACAAACTGATGGAGGCACATTGGTGGGGGAGTGGTTTCCACTGAGGAAGAGATGCTGAGAACGCTCTCGAAATATTTGGAATAACCATTTGAAAATCAAAATAAATTACTGGAAAGAAGCAAATTCAGTTTATTTATCTAACAATAATAATAAAAAAAAAAAAAAACATATTCTTTAAGTAAATAAAGGTACTATGATGTTTAATTTTAATTATTTGTTTTCAAATGAGGTAATTAAAACCATGAGAAAAGTTAACAGGTTCAAATAAGGAGAAAAAAGACTCTTAAGAAAACCCAAAATCTTCTATGTCCTTAGCAATTTTTTATTTAAAACTAGGAGACAGTTTCGGCTGACACTTTCACGCCATCATCAGTCTAAAAAGTAAAATCACATAAACATTACAATTGCAATACAAATTAAGATAAAAAACAGTCCATTCACCCTCGGTTTTTTTAATAGTACATTAGTAACATTAAATTTACATTGGTGTTGCAAAGGAAATGTTACAAAGGTACTATTAAATAAGCTGATGTGTTCTGATGTGGCCATCCATTTGACTTTACCATACAACCTGGCCCCTAAAATTATTTATAATCATGTAGGAGGGGGTTAGTTTGTGCATTTTTATACTTCTGGGGTCCCCCTGATTATGTTGAGTTTGCTCAAATGGCCTAGATTTTTAATTTTTTGAGACAAATTTTTTGATTTTAAGTCGATTCTTCCACGTTTTCAGTAGAGGTTGCTGCCATTAATAGTCAAAACATCAAAAATGGAATGCAATAAGGTTATTCCTCTAGTATTAGATAATAATCGATTGTTATTTTTGATTTTAAGTCGATTCCTCTATGTCTTCAGCAATGGTTACCATTAATAATCGAAGGGTCAAAAATCTAATGTAGAATTGTTATTCCTCAAGTATTAGATGAGAATCGATCGCTATTTTTGATTTTAAGACGATTCCTCCATGTCTTCACCAATGGTTACCAATAATAACAGGAATGTCAAAAATCGAATGTAGAATAGTTATTCCTCGACTTTTAAATAAGAATCGATAATTATTTTTGAATTAAAGTCAACATGAACTGCAAATAGCAAGTGATATCTGTTTAATAATAAAGGAATAAACATATTAATATTTCAAATGAATTTGGATAAAGTTTAGCAACGATCCGTTGCAGTTTATTTTTTTCACGAATTCGTCTACCATATCATGCTATTTTTACAGAATTTTTCCACCTTGTTAAGGCGAGAAGCACTTGTATATATTTATAGTTATAAACGCTCATGAGTAAAAAATAAACAGGATATAAGACAATTTACAATAAATAAATATTTAGAATAAAGGATTATGAAAATTTTGAAATAAATTTTATTTAATTTAATTAGATATAGGATGTCAAACTATAAGGAGATTAAAGAATATTACCTTGATCAAAAAGTTTCAGGAATTTATTCAGAAAATCAAAAATACAAATTTATTAATCAAAATCGATATTGTCCCCTTCAAAGTACTCCACATCGACCGCAACGCACTCATGCCAGTGCATGATCCAATCCTCAAAACATTTTTTTATTTTATATTCGGTTTTCGGTATGGACTATCAGAGCCGTCTTCGATTTTTTCATTATCTCCACTTGGCTACTAAAACGCGTTCCCCGGAGCGATTTTTTGAGTCGACTGAACAGAAAGAAGTCCCAGGGAGCCAAATCAGTCGAATTTGGTGGCTTTTGGATGGTATTCGTTGCGTTCTTGGTCAAAAAGTTGCGGATAACGATGGCATTGTGCGACCGGGCATTACGTGCTTCCCACAAATACGGTCATTTTTGGCGTCTCAAAGCCAAATCATTAAACAAAATGTCTTGAACGGATTCATAAGCGATGTTCAAGTTCGCTGCCATCTCTCCAATGGTCAATTTACAGTTTTCGGCCATCATTTCTTTGATTTTATCGACGTTTTCGTCGGTTTTCGATGTCGACTGAGTTCGTCATCCTCGACAGACTCACGAAAACTTGGGCCACACATAAAAGTTTGTTTTCGATAGAGTAACACTTCTTCAACATTTTCGCACCGTTTTTAACTCAAAATTTAATACAAACTCGTTGATGCAAAGACGATTTCATTTTTAAAATCGTAAAAATCGAAAACGGCTCTGATAGTCCATACCGAAAACCGAGTATAAAAAATGTTTCGAGGATTGGATCAAGCGCTGGCATAAGTGCGCTGCAGTCGATGGGGAGTACTTTGAATGGGACAATATCGATTTTGATGAATTTGTATTTTTGATTTTCTGAATAAATTCCTGAAACTTTTTGATCAAGGGAGTAATCTAATTCTAGACCGAGGGGTGATCCACGATTGGAAGTAGGTGTACACCTCTTTGGAAGTATTTTGGAAGTAGTTGGAAATATTTGGAAGTACTTGGAAATATTTGGAATTACTTGGAAATATTTGGAAGTACTTGGAAATATTTGGAAGTAGGTGTACAGCATATTAGGTTGCGGTTCACCCCTCGACCGATACCAACAAAACAATTAGGGAAACAAATATTAATAAGAAAGTCATTAACGAACGACTTCCCCTATCACGAGTTGTGGAAATGAACTGAATGAATGAGAGTGTGATTGTACTCTTTTAACACACTTATAACAGTTTATAGTTTGTTATGTAACTGATAGTAAAAAAATGGATATAGGAATTTTTCTTTTATCTTATTTTAAAATGACTTTCAAGTAAATAGGCAAACATTCGTTGTAATTCTCGTAGTGTATGCTCGTGTTTGCTGTCACTATCACATTTAGCCCGAAGAATGGATGTTCTTGCTTGAGGCATCATATATAAATGTTGCATACAAGAGGCCATATAGCAAGTAGCTCCAAGGTTGGTCAATCCTACATATCCACAATCTGAGCGTCCATCCTCATGGGGCCAATAGTCCCACGGATATGGAGAGTGGGGACCTACGAAGGGATTCACATGAGAAACAAAACAGAGAAAGAAAAAGTATACTTAAACACCTCCCAATTAATTATATTAATGAAATATAAATTAAGAATTAAAGATAATTAAATTTAAGATTGGCCATTCTAAAAAAAATCTAGTACCTATATGATTTTTATACACTCGGGAGCAGCTAAATCGACTCAACCTCGATTTGCTTGAAATTGATATCAATGTAAAGCTAAATAAATAAGCTTTAAAGATATATTTATTTTATAAATATCGGCTTGGCCATTTAAAAGAAAAACGACTTTGTATGCGCGCTTAGAGGTTGAGTCGATTTAGCTGCTCCCGAGTGTATTATTTTCCAGACTGCTGATGCCATAAAGCAGTGGTTCCCAACCTGGGGGGCGATCGCCCCTAAGTGGACGATTTGGGTTATCAGGGGCCAATAAATAAGTGGGGGGGGGGCGATGAGTATTCAAAGGGGAAATATTAAAATAGTACTGTGAGGCTCAAATAAATTAACTTCTTTGCATATTTGTCATTTTATCAATATTCCTTCTTAGCAAACATGAGTGGCCTGATGTTTGCTAAGAAGGAATATTGATAAAATGACAAATATGCAAAGAAGTTAATTTATTTGAGCCTTGAGGAAGTCAACAAAGTTGACGAAACGTTGGCAAAAAATAAAAATTATTTACATAAGCTATTGTCATAAAGATAAGAGTAAATAAATATTATATTTAATATTGATTTACTATGAGTTAAGGATACTAGGTCACTTATTTACCGATATAATTTTTTTTCTTTTTCAATATATATATTTCGGGCTATCAACCCATCTTCCATCTTCAGGAAGATGGGTTGATAGCCTGAAATATATATATTGAAAAAGAAAAAAAATTTATATCTTATTTATTAATTTTTTAATTTTAATGTGAAATAAGTGACCTAGTATCCTTAACTCATAGTAAATCAATATTAAATATAATATTTATTTACTCTTATCTTTGTTAAAGATGTTTCACCTTGCACCAATCAACCACCTTGGAAACGTTTACGGGTTTTAAATGAACGTTTTAAGATTGTTTTTTTTTATAAAAGATTTTATTTAATATAATTTCGATTATTTCCTCATTAGAATTGAAGATTTACGTTATTTCGTAATGTATCATATCATCGGAACTTGACCAAATTAATATGGGGGCCACCCCTAAGGTACCCTCTTTGCAATATAAAAAGAATCATCAAAATCGGTCCACGTGGCAAAAAGTTCTCGCTGAACATACATAAAATAAATAAATAAATAAATATTTAAATATCCTGCCTACCTTGCAGCTATACTGATCCAAACGCAGAAAGAATCATTAAAATCGGTTCATAAACAAAGAAGCGCGAACATACATAACAAAAAAGGTCCAATACCAATTTAATTTATGTGGTACCAATCGGAAACTATACTGACCCAATGCAAAAAAATCATCAAAATCGGTTGACAATTGTCGATGAAATCAGGTAACATAGACACAAAAAAATTCAGTCGAATTGATAACCTCCTCCTTTTTTGAAGTCGGTTAAAAATAAAAAAAAAATATTTAAAAATCTTACCTGGTTGATGTTGGCCTAAAAGACGTTCATGTAAAATTATATAATTTTCAAGAGATCCTTTAACCATATCGCCAAGAAGATCATAGGCAGATGAACGTGACAATTGTGACTTGCATTTGGGAACATACCGCTTGCGAGGATTTGGTAAAGCAAATAGGAACTCGAAGATCTAGTCAAAATTAATTAAAGAGAGTTAATGAGAAGATTTATATTATATAAAATGGCAATTCAAATAAATAAATAAATAAATGACAATGCAGAGAAAAAAAAATTGAAATACTACAAAGAAAAATTATTTTGAAACTGAAGTCCAAAGAAGTTAGAGAATTGAACCATAAATCAATACAATGCTACAGTAATAACTAGGGTTCGGATTTTGCGTATAATGCATATTTGTGAACCGCGATTGGAATTATGTGTACACATGTTTGGAATTATGTCGAATTATTTTGGAATTCATTAGATAATGTCCCTTCATCTATTGTCTTCTACTTGGAAATGAAAGTGGAAGTAGGTGTACACGATATTAGATCGCGGTTCACCCCTCGTTTTTTCCTTGATTGCTATCCTTCTAATCCTTTGTTTTTGGGCGTTTTAGGGTAACAGGACCCACCCAGAGAAATCTTATTTTGCATATTTAGCGATTTAAGCTAATATTTTGCATATTTGTATGATTTTTGTCCCTCGGTTGTTGGCAAATCAGAAAAATAATTGAATAAAATTTTAGAGACAGAGAGAGTAGGGCACAGGGTTCAAACCTTTTTTGACCCCCACCCCCTCTCACTGTCAAACAAATCGAGAAAATTTATGGAAATAATTAAAATAATAGTTTTGATGAAAATTATTCTAAAAAAATAAATAAATATTAAATTTCTTTTAAAAATAAACTTTGAAAACATTAATTTTATATTAAATAATTTGCAGTTGTTTCTTAAAGTTTTATAGAGAAATAAAACACGCAGTTGTTCTATTATGATAAAAAAATATAAGAAAAAACCCGAATTTCTTTAATGAAGTTGATGCCCTTAAGGAGGTTCTTTCGCGACAATCCACACAATAAGTTTTAGCCTCGTAACCACTCTATAAATATGAACGGAACTAAAATTTTAGGTTATGTTTTTTTAACGTGACTGTAGCACTCACACTACGAAATCTCTATATGGATACACACATACTTGCCGGATCGTTTCCAAGCCATTGTGCTTATATCGCCTCCACTAAAAATAATCGCCCAAATATGTTGTTTTTTTTTTCATTTTTTATCAAAACTACATGGTAAATAATTTCTTTTTTTTTTTTTTAAGTTACTCCGAATATATTATTCTAACAAATATTAGTTTTTCATCAAGATGGTGAAAGTCCTTCAAGGAAAAATAAAATAATGATCATTTTCCCACCCTTTCCCAATCTACCCATATGTAAAAAAATTCATTTTTAATTGCAATTATTTCATGTTTGGTGTGGTAAATCGTCTTCAAATTTTAACAGTGTGTTTATTATGGTTTTAATGACTTATATTCCAAGTTTCAAAGACTTCTTGAATTTTTGCATTTGTGAAAGAACTACCTTAAATATCTTCCCACAGTGTCCTGTGATGTAGAAAGATCATTTTCCAAGTTAAAATGAACTTTAACAGACAATAGATATAGATTTAATGTAAGCAACTTAGAAATATGTTTGATTATACAGAGCAATAAATTTTAAAATAAAATTGACTATTTCTCCGTTTTACCCGTTCCTTGAGTCGGTTTAAAGCTATCAAGCACTAGATATTTTGGGTTTATAATGCATATTTTAAAGAGAAAATTTCCTTTTAAAATGTATATTTTTAGTGCATATTTCGGCATTTTTAAATGCATATTTTGCTGTTTTTTAGTGCATATCGATCCGAACCCTAGTTAATAACACGCTAGCCAAATCTCCTCTTCTAGAATAAAATTTTTACTCACTTGTAAAAGAAATTCTTGGCCTTCTTTACTCGTTTTAAATGGAGGTCCGTGTTTAATTACATTTGACATCAAATTAAGAAGCCCGACTAGGCCGTCATCTTCGACAGTGTTGTGTCGCGTTTCTACATAATCCCGAGATAGAATCGAGGATGCTATTTTTTTAGCGAGACCATCAATATCTAAACAATTGGCAGTGGGATCTTCTATGCTTTCTATATAACAAAAGAGAGAAAAAATGGATAAATAAAATACACTAGAGACCCAAATTGGACTGAGGGTATATCGAATTAGGAAAAACTCGGATTATACGGATATAAGAACAAAACATAGGGAAATATGTAAATGAATGTTTATTGAGTGCAATAAAAGGTTAAATAATACAATGCATACTTGTCAAAGTCATGGGCTAAGATCATCAAGTTAAAAAGAAAAAACAGAAATAAATTTTAAAGAAAGGCTTTGATTTTAAAATAGAGCCTCATTTTTTTAACAAGAATGTCGACTTATTAGTTGGACTCTACCTTTATTTGAATAAATATTAATTTTCTAGAATAACTAGCTGCAAGGCCCTCTTGATAGCCAGGGGGCTACGCACCATGCACCCGAGCCCCCTTGACCCCCGCTATGCCCTCTGGACACCCGCGCACCCCCCCTCTATGCCCTCTGGACCCCGAACCCCCACTCCACCAACCCGGCACCCCACTCAGTTTTTGCATTTCTAGCCTTCTAGTGGCCCACAGATTATTTATACAAAATTTGGTTGAGTTTGCTCTAAGGGCAAGAATATACATTTTTTGACCCTACCTCCAATTTTGGGTCGTTAGTTTTTGCATTTCTAGCTCTCTAGAGGCCCACAGATTATTTATACAAAATTTAGTTGAGTTTGCTCCAAGGGCAAGAATTTACATTTTTACCTCCCCCCCCCTATTTTGGGGGGAATTTTTTTTAACAAAAATTGTCAGAAATCACATCCCTTACAACTTTGCTCATAAGAAAATTTGATGTAGAGTTAATACTTTAAGAGTTATTTGATAATTTCCATTCGTGTGCCCTTTTGGGGTCAAAATATCAAAACGTTATTTGAAATTTCATAATAATCCCTTCAGCCGTTTTTACGTGAATCGTGAGCAACTTTTCGCGGAACCCATGGAAACATACAGACAGACAGAGACACAGGAATTTTGTTGAGGGTGTTTTCGATCATAACTTTGCTTGAAACGTGTGCAACCAAAATGTGTCGTGACAGACAAAACCTTAATTTTATATATATAGATTTAATTTCAGACTCAAGATTTAGAAATAAAATTATTTTTGTGTTAACAAGAAGTCAGTTAAAAAAATGCAAATGAGCCGTTTATTTTGAAAGTGGTATAAGTCCAATTTTGAAAAAAATGAGTTAATGACAGATTTAGTTAGACATAGATATCTTTTTTTCATATTTATAATATCAGCAATGAGTACAATATTCTCATAAATTCGTCAAAATAAATACATCAAAATATATTTAAATATATGCATTTATAAAGAGAAACAAAGAGGTTGTCCTCTACTTGATGCAAATAAACATACCCATATATATATCGAAATTATATATCTGTATATATATTATTTATTTAAATTAATAAAAGTAAGGTGTGTAGTTTCACAGTGAATGAAATAAAACTCAAGAGGTTTATACAAACTCAATATATTTCGGATTATTAGTCCATCATCAGGAGTTTACAAGTTAAAACTTTAATGATATATATATTGAATAATTGATGGACTAATAATCCGAAATATATTGAGTTTGTATAAACCTCTTTGAGTTTTATTTCATTCACTGTGAAACTACACACCATTTACTTTATTAATTAATATCATGTTTCACCTAAAACCTACACCACTTTCCCTAAGTAAAAAAAAAAAAAAATATTATTTATTTGTTTGAGACTTGCGAAGACTTGGCCTTCATCGTCAGTCTTTTTACTTTACCATACAGGGTATGGTCAAGTATTGTAATCATGCATGAAAAAAGTGGGTTTTTTTCCTTCTTTTTTTCGAAATATCTCAAAAACGGCTTAAACTATTTTGATTTAAAAAATTGAGCGAAACCAAGGCATTTCGCTCTACAAAAAAGCTCTAATAAGTGAACATCGAAAAAATTATATTTTTCGAGATAATAATTGTTTTGTCAAAATGTCTGTTAGTTAGTTAGTTAGTTAGTTAGTCTGTGCGTTACCAATTTTTGTGGACGAGCTAGCTCAAAAAATAGGGTGACTATCGAAACCAAATTTCACACGTAGTTTTGGTCCATTGAGATTAAGAGCTGATTAGATTTTGGTGCATATCGACCCAAAATTAAGGGGGGTGGAGGGGGGTCAAAAAATTAAAAGCAAACTCAACCAAATTTTGTATATATAATCAGTGGACCCCCAGAAGTCTAAAAATACAAAAAACAAACCACCCAAAATGGGGGGGGGGGCCAAAAATGAAAATCTTGGCCATTTACCAAACTCAACCAAATTTTGTATACATAATTAGTGGGACCCCAGAAGACTAAAAATGCAAAAACTAACCCCCACCTACATGATTATAAATAATTATAAGTGCCAGGTTGTATGGTAAAGTCAAGTGGATGGCCACATCAGAACACGCCAGCTTATTTAATTATATTTTAACTGGCTCTCAGCTAAGTAAAGATCAAAAAAATTTCAATATCCATACGATACTGACCCGATGAAAAATAATATTTATAATTAAAAAAGACTGGTGTTGAAGGCCAAGTCTTCGAAACTATAGTCTCAAACAAATAAATAATATATATACAGATATATAATTTCGATATATATGCGTGTATGTTTATTTGCATCAAGCAGAGGACAACCTCTTTGTTTCTCTTTATGAATCAACAACTCTGCTACTCTCGGCAAAATAAAAACTTTTTAATTATATGTATTTATTAAAATATCTCAAAATAACAAATAATGGACTTACAACACTTTCAAAATAAACGGCTCAAATCATGAATGTTCTGTGGAGATATTTTATAAATATAATTGTATGAAAAAGAAAGTAGTTTAGTGATCGTTCAAAAATAAATATTACATACCTTTAACAAGTTCGGAAGGTAAACTATCAACCAGTCGACATAGGAGCCAGAAATAATCCCGACAGGCTGGTCCGTAAGGTTCCTTGCCATCTTCCGCCTATAAATGAATTAAGAAATAAAAAATATTATAATTTTGTTATATAAATTCACTAGTCAAGTGTTAAATATTTCATGTAACTTTAAATAATTTAGGCTGTAGGTTGGGTTATTCATATCGTGACGCTCCAATAAATGATCTTTCCATTCAATTAAACTAGATTCTCTGAAATTAAGACGCTCAAAATTTGATCTAATATTTCTTTATAAAATTATAAACAATATGACTAGTTGTAACGAAATATTGGAATTGATCAATTTTCATGTACCAAGCTTCTGTCCATTATTTTACACCCCAACCTCTATTACAAATTATATGTGTAATTCACCTATTAATAGACTTAATCGATTAGGAACCAAAGTTAATTGCCAGGTTGACTTTTTCAGTGATAGTCTGAGAATTTTTAGAGCCAAGCTCCCTAGTTTATTATAGTGAGATTAGTTACAAATCAAATCAAATCTTAATTGCTGTTAATTGTGTTTTCGTAATTGATGATTTAAGAGATTCATAAGAACTATTTATAAATTGGAAATGATACTATATAGAATAGCCTAGATTAATTTGTAGCAACGCTGAGAGAATTTTCTTTAAAAAAATTACCCTCTTGCCTAGAATCGAACCGACGAACTCTTGAACTAAGGGCATCAGCTCTAGCCATTATACCAATGCAACATTAATATTTATAATTTTAGGGAACGAAGAACAGATTATTTTTATTATAGACAAAAGGATCAGCCGGGGCTCGAACCCGGGATCTTTGCATGTGTACTGCAATGCTTTGTCATAAGAGTTTTAGCTCATATATCCACTAAGCTACTGATTCCTGAACCCGAACTAATACCTATTGTCTATATGAATTATGGAATTTCTTGTTTAATCCTCTCCTTGTTCATTTTTCGCAGCGTAGGCCTTGATTCATTAATTAAACAATTAAATATTCCAGCGCCTCCCAATCGATCGCATTAATATTTATATCTTGATTTCTGTTACTAAAACTATATATTTTTGATTTAGACTTTGTGTCGAGATAATATTGTATTCATTTGAACTCGAATGAAAATGAAAAAACACCAATTGATTTTAAATTAAGAAATATTAAATATATATATTAATTAACGAGGCAAATTTGAAATATAATTGTCAGCTCGGATTTTAAACTGATGGCTCCAATCGATTTTCATTAACCAGGCAAATTTGAAATATAATTGTAATTTTGACTCGAATTTTGAAATGAAAGACTCCAATTCATTTTAAATTAAGAAACATTAAATATATTGATAATTATTCCCCCCCCCCCCCCTCGCCAATCAAAAATTAAAGAGGCGAAACTTTTCAGAGACGATGTATTTTCGGTAGTTTACGGGTATACATTTGGAGTGTGGTTTTTTAAGAGGAATAAAATTTTTGGACCGAGACGCTGCCCGCCAGGGCTTCAGCCCGGAGGGCCGAGCTTCGAGGGCATGCCGATGGCACGCACGAAAAGCTCGTTATATATACTTAAGTGGATATTGATAAGGAGTCCAAAAAAGAAGAAAATTTATACTATCTTTTTATTTTTATTCAAAAACCGACGTTTCGGAGGCTATTCACTCCTTCTTCGGGGTTTTGAGTTTTTCAGAATAGAAAAAGGAGGGAATAGCCGGTTTTTGAATAAAAATAAAAAGATAGTATAAATTATCTTCTTTTCTGGACTGTCTCATCAATATCCACTTAATTAACTTATCAGTTCGTCTCCAAAAATTACTCCAATCTGATTATATATTCTTCTTCTTCGAGTGCCATACCCGTAACGGGTGTCGGCGCATCTCCATATATACCTGTGCTGAGTGTGTTTAGTTGTTTTTACACAGATATACGGGACCTACTTTTTAACGCCGGTTCCGAACGGCTAATTTGGAGAGGTGAGTAGGCAATTATACTCTTGGTAGGTTGCCATTACTTTCCAAGAGGAGGCGACTGCAAATATCTATCTGACGAGACTCGATCTCGAACCAGCGATCTCCGAGTCAGCGACCCGATAATCTAGCCACTGACCCACAGTCACCTCTTGATTATATATACTGCTTATATTTATATTTATCTTATGTTTTGTCTTATAAGACATCCCTTGCTCATTTATATAATTCTGTTGAAGTGTGTCTAAATAATTTATAAGTTTTTACCTAATCATTTATTATTGGTCTTTGATCTCTAATTGTATTATGTTAATATTATTATTTATCTTTTCCCTTTGTATTATTGTCTTGTAAAAAAGGGTGTGACTGCCAGTTAAATAAATAAATAAAAAAATAAATAAATAATTGTGCCTGCTGGATATGTTTATTTATAATGGAGAATTAATCAAATTCATTTGCTTGTTTCTAGTAATTTTTATTTATTTAAGGTAGTTGTTTCGCGACAATACTAGCAAAAAGTTAAAGCTAGAGTATATAGAACAGACAATAAAGATTTATAATTCGTAAGCCCAAAAGTTTTTGCTGTTTATGTACCACTACTAGCCAATCCCGTGCTCGTTTGACAAATCTGGAAACACTGTCCGAGCTTGTATATATTTTATGATAGAAATTTCAGATAAAGTACATTATAAAGAGAGATTTATAAAACAAAAAGTTCTTAATAAGCAATTGAAAGCTGTTGCGACAATGGCTGAAGCAAAAAAACTTCAAAAAAGTACTAATGTTAACTCCATTTTTAAGTTAAATAAATGCGTTGTTGCCAGCTTATTTTTAGTGTAAATTTTTCATTATACATTTTTCATACCACAATAATTTGGCGAAACGTTGCATTTGATCGCATGTTTTAACACGGTGTTTAATTGTTCCTTTTTTTCCTTTGATTTGTCACATCTAGTAGTTATAAATGTTTGGATAAATAAATACCTCAATTTTTTGAGGCCTCATCGACTCCGCTACTGAGAGGTAGTCCATGAGGTGCACGAGCATCATCCCTGCAAACGCCTGGACGGCTTGCGGGGTTCCGAGGCAAAGTCGGTAGAGTGCCGTGCACACTTCTCTTCGCACCGCAGGCTCAGGGTCTTCCAGGATCAGTCTCTGAAGCCAGGGCATTAGATGGTTGCCGGAGAACAATACCTGACGAACCTCTTCCTTGGAATGCACCCAGGACACTAATAAGGACATCGCGTAATGAACCACCTGAAAACAAGCACAAATATTCATTAGCAGAGTTCACGTCAGTCGACTGACAGTGCATCCCCCCACGACACAGAAATATGTAAACCTCCTCCCCCCTTTGTAAATAAATACATTTAATAATAAATATGTGTGTTATTTGACCCCTACGAGCCAATTTGGTGAAATCCGACCCCTACAATACCGTCGAAAACGAATATGAAGCATTATAAAGTAGAATAAATAAGAACTTACTTGAGCTCTGCCCCAAAATCCAGTCTTATAATGATTAGGATCTCTCGGAAGGGATGCTTCCTGGAGGATACTGGTAAGTCGAGGCATTACAGTATTGATTTTCATCATTTTCAACATGGTCTGCAAAAAAAATATCAAAAATTTTAGGTATAATCGAATGAAAATTGTAATAAATGTGATTAAATAGATGAAACATTTAATAATTTATAAATTTGATGTTTTATATAAATTTTAATTTAAAATGTTTTACCTGGAGGAATTAAGATATAGAAAAAAATGATATTAATCTAATTTAGGTCAAGAAGAAAATAAAATAAATAAATAAATTAGTAATGAAGCTGTTGAAGGTTTTATTTTTGTGATTAATTTGATTAAAGTTTGAATTAAAGAAAGAACGATGGCAGAATAAGTCGATCGAAACGTTGAATTTATATTGTAATTATTTGTTTCAATAAATAATTATAAATTAATCATGTGTGATTTAAATAAAAATTCAAACTTAAATAAATAAATATTTATTCCTCGAGCTGTTTTGAGGCACAAGTATAAAATATAATATAAACAAATTCTGTATCTTTTAAATGGGACGTCCACCAATCTGATGTGACTGGTACATTGTTTTAATTACATTGTAGAAAATTATATATAGAAATTGTTACTATTAGTTGTAAATCAATCTGGTGGTCGATGAGTGAGTGACTCGTCTGTATAGTCACTATAAAGTTTCTAGTGACAGAATTTAACATTCTGACAGATCATGTGTCACTTGGATTTTTAAAATCGATGGCTAAAAAATAGACGATAGTTCGAAAATTTAGCCATTAAGGAGGTTCTTTCGCGACAATCAACACAAAAAGTTTTAGCCTCGCAACCAGTATAAATATGGACGGTGTTAAAATTTTAGGTTATGTTTTTTTAACGTGACTGTACATTTTACGTTACAACTTTCTATTTATGAATGGATCGTTACCAAGCCATTGATATTTTATCCCCTCCACTAAAAATAATCGCCCAAATATGTTTTTTATTTTTATTTTTCTCAAAACTACGTGGTAAATAATTTCAATTTTTTTTTTTTAATATATTATTCTAAGAAATATTAGTTTTTCATCAAGATGGTGAAAGTCCTTCAATGAAAAAAAAATAATGATCATTTTCCCACCCTTTCCCAATCTACCATATGTAAAAAATTTCATTTTTAATTGCAATTATTTCATGTTTGGTATGGTAAATCGTCTTCAAATTTTAACAGTGTGTTTATTATCATTTTAATGACTTATATTCCAAGTTTCGAAGCCTTCTTGATCTTTTGCATTTTTTTTTAGTGATATTGATGTGAGAAGGAGATACACCAGAAGGTCCATCTCCTAAAGGCCTGTATGGGCTGACCCCTCCATCGTGAAAAGAACAGAGTAGAAGGAAAGAAGACGGGATCACGAGCCAAATCTCAGAAAGTTAGATACATTCCAATATTCAATTTACAAAGTTTTTAGGGGCTTCGAGCAGTGGTAAATTCTCCGATCGATAAATTAGGTTTTTAAATTTATCTCCCACTTAAATTTTGTGAAAGAACTACCTTAATAGTCTGTAATATAAACTTTATGACAAAAGAGATTTGGAGAGGCCCAAGGCCGTAGACAGAGGTTTGCCGTATTAAGATGGTCGTTTTTGTCTTTTTGTAAATTTTCATTTATAAACATGTTTTTCGTTAATATATGGGAGAAACAGTTTAAAAGGAGACTACCGAAAATCTTCCGTTTAAAAATCGACTTTACAATATTATAATATTATTTAATATAATTAATTATATTATTTATTAATTATTTATTTAATATATTAATCTAATTATATATAATAATATTACAAAAATATTAAAAGGATGTTTTTGATTGGGCATAAAATAATCTATGTATAAAATTTACTATTTATTAAAGGGATGTATTAAATGAATAAACTTTATAATACTATTCGTAAATAAAGTTTAGTTCCAGATTACTCTGGAAGTTAAAGAGAGAATAGATTTAAAAGATTATTTTCTTTCGCCTCTCCATATAAAATCCTTCTTCTTCTTATTTCTAGGCTAAGTAGCCTGTTATTTTTCCAAGGAAGAATACGACCTTCCTTCAACTTTGTGACCATCTTTTTTTGGTCTCCCTCTACTCCTCCTGCCATTAGGAAAGTTACTCGTTACGATTTTCGGCAGCCGGTCTTCGTCCATCCCTTCCACATCCGCTGCCCATTCTCTTCTACGCACCCTAACCCAGTCCACAATGTCCTGAATCCCGCATATTGCTCTAAGATCTTCGTAACTTATTTTATCCAACAGTGTTTTTCCTTGTATAGCTCTGATGACCCTCATTTTCGCCGTCTCGAGTAGTTGTATCACAGTTGTGTCTGCCCTCGCTTCGATTCCGTATGTAAGGACTGGCCTCGCGCACGTCTTTTAGATTTTGGTTTTACTTTCTACGGACATATTTTTATTCTTTCAGGTGACATTATTAAGGCATCCGGCTATAGAGTCCCTTTAAATATTTGGGGATTAACTTCTAAAGTCCCTATTGCTGGATATTTCAGCTCCGAGATAATTGAATTTAGGGACTTGCTCAATTAGAGACCCATGAAGGTTGATATTGCAGGTCAGATGTTTCCTATTGACTACTAAGCATTTTGTTTTCGATGTTGATATCTGCATATTGAGGGATTCAGCAACGTAATTGAAGGCGTCTAAGGGCCGGTTGAATGTCGCTTTGTAAATGCTTTTTACCAGTGACAAATGGTAGATGGTGAATGGAGGGACTGGGATGGCGAATCAGATGAAAGTACCTGATTGGTCAGCCCACCCGGCACAAGGTGAATTTTAAGGTTTTACCCTTTGCCAACGTTTAAAAAGAGTTTACCAACCGACATACAACTCTGGCCCTAAGAGATCTTGGAGACTTTCCTCGTTCTCTGCTACCAGAACCGCGTCATCTGCCCAACATACCAGCTGTATGGGTGTTCCGCCCATTTACAAAATGTAGCCCAGCCGAGTTGGAATGCCGTCTATAATTCTGTCCATGACCACATTGAATAGCATAGGGCTAAGGGAATCCTCCTGTCTAACTCCACGCGAAAGAGCAATAAGATCAGAATCTCCATGCTTGGATTTTATTTTAGCAACGCAATGAGTATTGATTTCGACTATTCATGCAGTGCCCGATTTAATATTCAGTCCTGGCTATAGGCTTGAGTTGAGGAGATCATATATAAGAAAGAAATTCTCAAATGGTCGAAGTAGTTGAGCAGACAATACTGCCTAATCCGAGGAAGAAAGATACTAAAATAGAATTAATTGAAAAGTTTTGGTTTTGCCGAGAGTAGCAGAGTTGTTGATTCACAAGAGAAACAAAGAGGTTGTCCTCTGCTTGATGCAAATAAACATACACACATATATACCGAGATGATATTTCTGTATATATATATTATTTATTTGTTTGAGACTATAGTTTCTAAGACTTGGTCTTCATCATCAGTCTTTTTTAATTATAAATGTTGTTTTTCATGGAGTCAATATCGTATGGATATTGAAAATTTGATGTTCCTTCTTCACTGGTGGTCAGCTTAGAAGTTCTCAAATTTTCAATATCCATACGATATTGACTCCATGAAAAACAACATTTATAATTAAAAAAGACTGATGATGAGACCAAGTCTTGGAAACTATAGTCTCAAACAAATAAATAATATACATACGATATATCATCTCGATATATTTGTGTGTATGTTTATTTGCAATCAGCAGAGGACAACTCTGTTTCACTTTGGTGACTAAAATAAGACTTAAATTGTCAAATATCCACTCGTCACATTATTAAATCGGTTTGATAAATATTATTTTAGAATATATTTCAGTGTTTTGATTTGATTGATTAAATTAATGGTAGAGAAATAAATTCTTACATCATTTAATTTAGGAACTGCAAGTTTATCTGCGCTGCCTTTTCGCAAGCGGCGCCCTCGCTTATTTCGGAAAAATTCAGCTGATTCTGGGTCAGGATCCTCAGTGGCAATGCCAAGTTGGTGAAGTAATTTTAATAAACTAGCGAGGCAATCCTGTTGCCATTCACTTCCGCCGCTTCCTGATCGTTGAAGAACGCCTGAAAAAAATAGTTATAGGTATTAAATAAGAATAAGGAAATTTAAAAAAGTGAAAAAAATTATTATTAATTATGTCAGGGCATTTTATCGTTCGTGGGCTTCAATAGTGGCACTACTCAAAAAATCAAGTTTTGAGATAAATGCGGAATATATATTTTGGCCATACTTACACTTGCTGTATTGAAAAAATTTTGATCAGTTTTGAATCATCTTGAATGTAAAAAAAATCTACTCTATAGGTATTAATTGTATGTTTCCTCTTAATTGATGAGATAAAGATTTAGGTAAATAAATAAATAATAGGTATACACTTATGACCTTCCTCAAAGAGTTCAGTTGATAATTTGATAAATTAAGTTTATTAGTTCCCCCTCCATACTGCTTTTTTGTCATAGTTTTGAGTTGTGCCACTATTGCACTGCTTTTTTGAAATTTTTTGAGTTGTGCCGAAATATCGAAAAAATTGGTAAATTGATTCGCGAAAATCGTCGTCTGAGTATCTGAGGTCATGCTCAAATGACAGGAATTGACAAGGAAATTTTGCATGAATCATTCAACATGCGCAAAGTTTGCGATCCAAGAGTGATTAACCAAGTCATCTGCCACCCCATTCGGCTCTCTGGCTATGAAGTCATTTCATTCATTTTCACTTTTTACTCTCAAATTTGACGAATAAAAGGCGTAATAATAGTAATAAATTAATAGTAAAAACGGCACAATTTGAAATGAACAAGAGAGATAAAACAAAAATATTCTGCAACACTGGCATAACACGAAATATGTCACGAAAGAAAACTATATATGTGTGCAACACCGGCACAACTCAAAAAAGTGCCACTATTGACGGCTGGAAAGTGCAGGTGTTCCACCAAACAATGGACATATTACTAAGAAAAGTCAGTATTGCAGCCCATATTAATGCAATAGAGACACTTCTTTCATCTAGCGGTCAAACTTAATGTTAACATTAATGCAAACAAGACTCAGTGTTGTCTAATTTCTAGGCGCGAAAATAAAAATTTCCCTGATATTCACTTCGTGTGACAGCCTATCCATGTTGGGCGTCTCTGTCGCATCTGACCTGTCTTGGAATGAACACATCTCCTCTGTGACGAAATCTGCAGCAAGGAAGATTGGCTACTTATTCAGGTCCTAGCGATTTTTCAAGCCCCCACATCTTCTAACAATCTACAAGGCCCAAATCCGCCCCTGTCCCGAATACGGCTCTCATCTATGGAGAGGAGCCTCTAAATATTCTCTTGCTACCCTGGATGCAATTCATAAACGAGCCGTCAGGCTAATTGACGATTCTACCCTCACCGACTCCCTCGACTCGCTAGCTCATCGAAGAAATGTCTCTGCCCTTTCCCTTTTTTATAGATACTATCACGGCAGGTGCTCTGATGAGATAAAATCAATAATTCCCCCCAAAGCATGCTTTTGCACGTAGCACGCGTTTTGCCGACTCCCAACACTCTCTCGCGGTCAAATTAGAAAAGTGCCGGACCACTTCATTCACCAATACATATATCCCCATGACATCAAGGAACTGGAACTCTCTCCCAGCCTCCATCTTTCCCAGCATTTATAATCTTCAAACCTTCAAAACCGGAGTGCATAGACACCTACGTCTACACCCTCTCACTTAATCAACTTTCCCTTTTCTTCGGTAATGCAAGGGTCTTTCGAGATCCATAGGGGCTGCATCTTTACTAGTGCACCACTTCTTGCATTCGATTACATTAAAAAAAAAAAATAAACTAAGAGATACGCCAGTATTTCTGCTTAAAAGAACGTAGCTTTTAAAGTTGTGATATGTATTTAGTCAAAAAATTGCATTTTTGAGTTGTGCCACTATTGCAGCCCATGAGCGTTATGTTAGATTAATTATATGTAGAATTAGAAGTTAAAATTACCACTCATAAAAATATCAAAGAGGTGCCTTAATCCTCCATGTTGAACAAACATATGGCTCCAGCTGTGTCCGTCTTGCTCAGAAGTGTCCCCACCACCACCGTTGCACAACTAGAAAAAAAAATTAAAAATTTTAAGATGAATAAGTGAGAGATTATGTACTTTTCTGAATTCCTAATTACCAAGGTGTCTGAGTAAGCCAAGCTCTCTTTAAAGGGCTAATGAAGAATGAGGCCGAGGTTTTTTGATAATTGTAAAATATAAATAGCTAATAAAAATACACATCCCACGTGCAGATTCTAATTTTCATTATTAATGTTCTCTTTTAGGGCTGTCCAACATGCGGCCCAGCGCTCTAATGAATTCGGCCTGATATAAAATGGTAAAACTTCCTTAAGGACGTTCTCTAATAAATCGATTTTCTTACAAACCTTTTAAAACTTTGAATACACATATTTATAAGTGTCCTTTATATGTAGAAGTTTTTTACTTTACCATACAGGGTATGGTCAAATATTGTAATCGTGCATGAAAAAAGTGGTTTTTTTCCTTCTTTTTCGAAATATCTCAAAAACGGCTGAAACTATTTTGATTAAAATAATTGAGCGAAACCATGGCATTTCGCTCTACAAAAAATCTCTAATAAGTAAACATCGAAAAAATTATATTTTTCGAGATAATAATTGTTTTGTCAAAATGTCTGTTAGTCTGGTTGTCTGTTAGTTAGTTAGTCCGTGCGTTACCAAATTTTTGTGGACGAGCTAGCTCAAAAACTAGTGGGAATATCGAAACCAAATTTCACAGGTTTGGTCCATTGAGATTAAGAGCTGATTAGATTTTGGTGCATATCGACCCAAAATTAAGGGGGATGGAGGGGGGGGGGGGTTAAAAATTAAAAATCTAGGCCATTTGAGCAAACTCAACCAAATTTTGTATACATAATCAGTGGATCCCCAGAAGTCTAAAAATGCAAAAACTAACCGCCCAAAATTGATGGGGGGAGGGGGTGTAAGGTCTTGTACCAAACTCAACCAAATTTTGTATACATAATCAGTGGGACCCCAGAAGTCTAAAAATGGAAAAACTAACAGCCCAAAATGGGTGGGGGGGGGGGTCAAAAAAATGAAAATATAGGCTCTTGTTCCAAACTCAACCAAGAATCCGAGATCGGCTTCTCGGTTTCAGAGGTTCCCCAGTTATTCAGGTCCCACTTAAACAAGTTCGATTGTATTTTGTGTTAAAAATTTGAAATAAAAGAATATCGAAGGAAGAGATAAAATTGTCATTTACTTACAAGTCTATGCTTCTTGCTGGGTCGGCTAAGGGACTCCACGATGTAGAGAGAATACATCAGTTTCTGAGGGCTAGTAGGATCGAGAAATTGGCTGAGTTTCATATTATTCGGAGTTGTTGCCATTTCCTGGAATCCTCTTAAAAGGATCGGTGAAGTGGGCAACAGAGTCAAAATGTCCCAAACTCGACGAGATAACACTTGAGCTTTTGTATGAGGAATATGAATCTGAAACAAAAACAGTTTCAATATTAAATAAAAATGAAAAAATCTAATAATCGTGAGCCTGGCTTGAGATTCCTTCGTTAAAAGTGATGTCACATTGTGAGGCGACTTATTGGCTCGATTGGAGAATAAAAATAAATAAATAGAAACAAAGAGGTTGTTCTCTGCTTGATGCAAATAAACATTCACACATATAAATCGAAATTATATATCTGTATATATATTATTTATTTGTTTGAGACTATAGACCAGGGGGTGGCCACTACCTTAACTTTGGGAGTCGCAAATTTATTATTATTAAATATATTATTATTACTGTTTCAAAGCGAGAGACATTGTTTGAAGATTAATGTTTGATTAAAAATAGACATATTTTTTTTATTTTACAAAATATAAATGAAGTAACATATATTTTTTTACTCTAGTTACTTTTAACATTACAAATTAGAAATTATAATTTAATTTTTGTATTATTATTATTTTTTTAATTTAATTATTATACAGGGTGGGGCATAAAGATCTACCACATTTTGAAGAGATATAAAAAAATGAAAAAATTTAACTAGAAAAAACTAAATATATTATTGAAAATAAAATAAATGAAATCGCTAATGGCAATGGCAGTCGATGCGCCCTTAAAATAAAAAATAAATAAATAAATGTACTTTTTTAAATGTATTTTAAGCATTATCAGACAAAAAGAAAAGGGGGGGGGGGGCAAAAAATTCTAGCCCTCGACGAAACTCAACCAAATTTTGTATACATATTCTGTGGATCCCCAGAAGGGTAGAAATGCAAAAACTAAACACATTTTGTATACATAGTTTGGTCGAAAGGGCTAGAATTTTCATTTTTGACCCTCCTCCCCCATTTTGGGTGGTTAGTTTTTGGATTTCTAGCTTTTTGGGGGTCCACAGAATATGTATACAAAATTTGGTTGAGTTTCGTCGAAAGGGCTAGAATTTTCATTTTTGACCCCCCCCCTTTGTCTGATAATGTTTAAAATACTTTAAAAAAATTTTATCTTATGTTCTTTTCAAAAATATATTCAGTTTTTTTCCAGTTAAATTTTTTCATTTTTTATACCTCTTCAAAATGTGGTAGATCTTTATGCCACAGCCTGTACTTTTTAAAATCAGTATTATTCAAGAGGGTTCAAGAGCCGCACGAGATTGACTGAAGAGCCGCATGCGGTTCGCGAGCCACGTTGTGGCCACCTCTGTTATAGACTATCCTTACGATATTGAGCCCATGAGAAATAATATTTATAATTAAAAAAGAGTGATGATGAAGGCCAAGTCTTCGAAACTATAGTCTCAAACAAATAAATAATATATATATATACAGATATATAATTTCGATTCATATATGTGTATGTTTATTTGCATCAAGCAGAGGACAACCTCTTTGTTTCTCTTTATGAATCACCAACTCTGCTACTCTCGGCAAAACAAAAACTTTTCAATTAATTAAAATAAAAGTTAGAAGAAAACATGATTGTAGGATTTAAAAGATCAACGGTATCATACACGATCGGTTTTATTTTGATGATAGAATCAAATGAAAAACAGTTTTTTCATGAAAGAATTCACACTAAGCTTAAATAAATTTTTACATATTTTTATGGTAAATCAAATGGTTGCAAGGTTAAGAGACACAGGCTTAAAAATGAAAATATAACAAGTTTAAAATATTAAAGGCGGTATTAAACTCTTTAGGATGAGTAAACATTTTTTTTTTTTTACAACAGGTCTTTGTTAGTGGAGGTGGCTTAAATTTTTTTTTCTGTTTATGATAATTGGATTTTCAGCGGATTATTTATCTCTAACACAATTCCAAATTCTAAGTTTCTAGCTTGAATTTTTTAGAGGCCTATGAACGGAGTTGTAAACAAAAACCAAGTCTCACATTTACAGTCAGTCTACCAGGTGTACAATTATGAAATGGGGATTTTTTTTCTAAAAAAACATGTTAAATTCGGAAGAATGATAAAAAGTTGTTGATTCAAAGTAATCTCCATCGCTAGTTATACATTGTTCCCATCTTTCGAGAAATTTATGAATATCAAGCCAGTAAAAAACTTCCCATTTTGCTGCGAACCATTCATCGAGCCATTTTTCACATTTTCATACGAACCAAAGCGCTGATCAGCAAGTGAATGAGCCATCGATGCAAACAAGGGGTAATCGGAAGGAGCAAAGTCTGCTGAATAAGCCGGATGGGCTAGAACTTCCCAGTTGAGTACTTCCAACCTCTCGCGAACGGGTTTTTCCGTATATGATGGAGAATTGTCATAGAGAAAACTTTATTTTGTCTTTTTTGATATTCTGATCACTTTTTGAGCAGCGAACTGTTCAAACCGATCAATTGTTGTTGGTAGTGTTTGGAATTAACCATTTCAATAGTTTTCGTCCAACAATGCTTGAAATTCTGCATCTTCTTACATTTTTGGCGGTTTTCCGTGTTCCTTGTCAGCAACATCAAAATCACCATTTTTGAAACGCCGAAACCATCTTTAACAGGTAACTTGCGATGGAGCATGTTCACCATAAGCTTCTCGAAGCATTCGGTATGATTCAGCAGAAGTTCTCTTCGAATGAATACAATAAATTAATGATGTCGACGAATGCTCTAATTTGGCATGAATTTCGACATATTGAACACAGCAAAACAATAATATGCAAACACTTTTTCAATTTATCACTTGACACTTGTTGATGGAGCAACAAATTGCCATCTATGTCAAATCTTTATGCTACACACTGAATTGGTACGTCATCTGTTTCTCAAATCCGCATTCCATACTTGTACACCTAGGATCAATTGACTTCCCCCAAAACATTTGAAAACTAATCCAGAAAGAGGTGTTGAAATGTCTATGAAATATTCTCATTAAAAATGTGCAATCTAAGTGGTTCAGTCGAAACTTTTCTTTCGATTAACAACTCAATCACAAAGCATCAAATCTGCAACTCATATTAAGGAGGTTCCCTAATAAATTGGTTTTCTTGCAATCCTTTTAAAACTTTGAATACACATATTTATAAGTGTCCTTTATACGTAGAAATTTGTTTCAATAGTCCTTGCGGCACTAAATTTATAAATTTTGACCATTGAAATTTGCATATTTAACACACGAACCCTATCCCGATTGATGTTAAAGCGACTGTTTCATTAAATAACAATCGTAATTTTCTTGAAATTATTTTGAAAAACTGAGAATCATTAACTGAAGATATAACAAATATTTTCCTGTTAAAATAATTGTATCAAGCGGTATTCGTTTTGTATGAAAAATGTTAAAAGTTAGGTACTTTTGATGGTTTTCATTTTTCTCTCATGGCATGGCAAGTGAGAGATGGCGACTTGGCAACGTCGCACTAAAATCACTCAATTTTTCCATATCTAAAAAACTTCTGCAGCTGGTGCATTTGAGATTTTTAGCTAATTCTCTCAACCTAACTATACTGTTCTCATCTGGAATTTTGCATTGAGCAGTTTCATGAAGTGTTTATTTTTTATTCTTTGTCTTTTAGCGTCTGTTAGAATGCAATGTTGCCAGATCGAAGAAACGACGCAGTGAAAATAGTTTTGCTTTTCTGCGCATGTGAGAGTAGGGGCAAAAGCGAACTGCATCTGAGCTATATTAGGGAACGTCCTTAAGGGTTCCGTTTTTTAGAATTTTTTGGTACGGATACCAAACAAAAGATGATTTATGAAAGAAGACAATTCCTTACCCCGCCTTTGACTTGAGTACGCATTGAGCCGAGAGTTTGCATGAGCTTAAAGAGTTGTTCGAAGTAGTCCGGTTGTAAGAGCAGCAAAGTTGGAAGGCTTTCTCGAGGTGGCGGCGGCAGAGCAGAGGCTGCTTCCTGTTGATGCTTAGCACACTTGGAATGCCTAGAGGCACCCACCGACACGTAGACAGTGTGCAGATCCTTGAATCCCATTTCCTGAAGGGTCTTCTCGTCATACTCAGTCGTCAATTCCTGACCCTGCAATACACGCACACACACGAATTAATTGTAATTAATTAAAGAGCCCAAAAAAAAACAACAAAAAAATGCGTCAACACTTTTTCATATGGTATTGAGAGGAAATTTCATGAATATTTTTAAAATAATTGCTATGAAAGAGAAGAAATTAGCCACCTGAGTGATCATTCGGATGGGTCCTTCGATAGAAATCGGTCCAGGTTCCTCCGATGAAGTGCCCTGGGCATTCGTCTTGTTTATTTGGATGGTCTCCCAACATTTGACCACCTCGGCCCGAAGATCAGCAATATAATCTGTGCTGAGCATTTCAAGAGGAATTTTCTCTGGGAACCCTGTAGGCTGGATCATAACCTTTATTGGTACACATCCTCTGTCACTCATAAATGGAACATGGGAGGCGACACCGAGGCCTTCGAGGGTCCAACGTCGAAGATGATAAGCATATCTAGAAAAAAAAAAAAAAATAAAATATTTTAATAGTGAGAAAGTTGGTTTTGAATGATTCTTTTTTAAATAGAAAATTGAAATTTTCATTATAAATAGCATCGAGTAATATAGAGTGGAAGGCTACCGTATATCGAAAAAGCGCTCTCTAGCGACTGAAGGGCGAAAACTCTTAGTTCTTAAGAGCTATCCAAAGATCATAGAACATTCAAAGCCTTTGTCATAGATAAAAGATACATACCCTTTATGTTATATATATATATATGTTTATATATATAATTATATATAAGCGTATTTTTTGCTCTTGATAATGTCACCAAAATATGCCCCGACGAGAGCGGTTTCCGCCATTTTATTGCCCAATGGTTTCGCCCTTGTCTCGCCAGAGAGCTCTGTAACTCGTATACGCTAAAATACATTGGCTCCTTATCCATATATTACTCTATGATAAATAGATATTGTTTCCGCCTTTATTTAAATGCAACGCTTTAGTTAATTGATTGCACCTATAGACAGATACACAAAAATTTTGTTCAGAGCAGCTTTCCGTTCTGGTCAGCTAATTTATAATTAGTCGCTTAGAATATTATAGTTTTAAAAACTTACATGTAGGCAATATATTTATATTTTTATTAGTATAAATTGCCATACGACCTGACTTCAGGACTTAGATGAAAAATCCATGAACTATTATATAATAAGATTTTGTAAGAGAGATCTCTCACTTGAATTTTTGCATTTGTGAAAGAGCTACCTTAATTTTTTAAATATAAATAAATATATGAGATTCGAAACACTGGTGTAAAAAAGAATTCAATTTTCCTTATTTGGTCAAATGATCAGAATTACTATCAGACTAAGGACCAGCTTAAAAAAAAAACCTGTACATTTAAAATATAACAGTTTTTCACTTATCCGTGCATTTACTCCCGTTGCGATGTATTTGAAATTTCAGTATCATGGATCAAAATCTTAACCAAGATTTAAAATATTTAAAAAATATGTTTATTCAAATAATATATCAGCCAGGTCCTACGTGCAAACTTGGTAAACTGAAATATTCTCTCAAGGCGAAGTGTAATTTGATATTTGAACATTCTGGTTTGTTAGTATGACTACTCTGGCTGATATACCAACAAGTGCGAATTTGGAAACTTGAAAAAACCCTTAGGGCCAGTTGTATGTCGGTTGGTAAACTCTTTTTAAACGTTAAAATTCACCTTGTGCCCGGTGGGATGGCCAATCAGATGGCAGGCACTTTCCAACGGGCACAAGGTGAATTCTAAAGATTTACCCTTTGCCAACGTTTAAAAAGAGTTTACCAACCGACATACAACTGGCCCTAAAGTGTATAGTAGGTTGGTATACTCTTTGTCAACGTTTAAAAAGAGTTTACCAACCGACATACAACTGGCCCTTAGTCTATCAATAGACTTCCCCACAGAACTTGAAAACGACATTGATTTGATGTTTTCGAGCAGCCATTAAATATTAATAGACTTGATTTTTTTTACTATCAATTTAGAACATATTGAATAAAAATAGGAGTCGAGTCGGAAAAAAAATTGATCTAAAAATATATTTATTGTCATAAAGCCATATTTGGATATTGATTTTTTTGATTGATAATAAAAAAAATCAATAGTCATAAATGGCATAATAATGACAATAAATATATTTATAAAAAACTGAGTGGATGAGGCAGTACAAAAAAAGAAGATAATTTATACTATCTTTTTATTCATAAACCGACGTTTCGGAGGCTATTCCCTCCTTCTTCAGTGTTTTGAAAAGTCAGTGAAGGAAATCTACCCCTCTGTCTCCTCTTTCAGTGGCAGGAACAATAATATATTGTATTTCATTCTCAGAAGAATTATAATGTAGTAATGATTACAGATTCATGCTGATGAAGAATTATAATGTAGTAATGCATTATAATTCTGCTGAGAATGAAATACAATATATTATTGTTACTGCCACTGAAAGAGGAGACAGAGGGAAATGTCACATTGGATTTCCTTCACTGACTTTTCGAAACCCTGAAGAAGGAGGAATAGCCTCCGAAACGTCGGTTTATGAATAAAAAGATAGTATAAATTATCTTCTTTTTTTGGACTGCCTCATCAATATCCACTCAATTTCAATTATCAGTCCGTCTCCAAAAATTACTCCAATTTTATAAAAAAAGTTCTCTCTGATTTTCTATTTAAATAAATTCAAAAAAAGTGAAATGTTGTGTTTACCTTCTCCTAAATGTTTCTAAATGTGTCTTTAGAAGGAGTAGCGCCCGTTGAATACAGAGTAAACTTGATTCCTCTGCATTTGCAAGATCCTTTGAGGCAGCAGCTAAATGGCCCATGCATTGAGAGACGAACTCGGACTCGTGGTCCAACTGCCGTCCCACATAATAGCTATTCAAATACTGAATTGCCGCCATGCTCACGTCTGTGTTGTTCGCGCGAAGAGCAATCTTCCATAGGTGGCTCATGCCGAGAACATCGAGCTCCTTGTCCAGATGCGCGGTGGCCAACCTGGCCAGATTACACAACTGCTGGAACAATCCGAGGCATGTCATACTGATCGTTTCCGGCTCGAGGGAGGGCAGTTTGCGCATGTACAGATGTTTGAGGGCATCCAATCCGAGGGCGTGCTGATCTTTGCTTTTAGCTTGGCTCAATAGCCAGCTGAAGAGTTCGTCACTGCACTGGGGGTCGGTTGCGAGACAGGACCAGAGGATATCCACTTGATCGAGGGAAAGTCGAAAACTTTCTGGAGAACCCACGGGCGAAAAGATAGAAGTAAGGAATTGCAATCGAACCTGAATTTCTGTCTGATGGGAGTAAAGTGGCGTTTTTGGGCCATGTTTTGTGTACGTTTGAAGATTGTTAAAAAAACACCGCATCATGTGATGTTCACATTCAGCCCACGTAGTAATTTGATGGGTGTCCATTCCACGAAATTGTTGAAAAGAAGCGAGCAACTTGGGTAGAAGTCGAAGGGAGATAACAACTGAACGATTATTAGCTAAGTTCTCCAAACACCCCTCGATGAATTTCATCCGGATCACTCTTTCGGTGTTGAAGCAAAGTAAATTGCAAAGTGCTTTCTCGGCTTCTATGGCAAGTCCTTCTCCCAATTGAACGATTTTATCATCTTGTAAGAGATCCCAAAGGAGTGTACTTCCAGGTTTGCATACATTTTCCATTTTAAAATGAGCGAAAATACGTGAAACCTCGTGAGCATTTTCGCGAGACAGTTTAGCTGAATGAAATCTGGAGTGAAATGCAATGTTATTCAAATGAGGAATTGTATGAGGCGAGAGGTGAGCCTGAACTTGAGCTTGGGCCGCAAGCTGGACTAGTTCATCCTCGCATCCTGATTCCTCACCGTCAAAGTCTGCCATGTTCTTTTCCGATTTATTACTCATTCGTGAAGAATAACTTCCTTCTTCGCCGCTCATCATGTGCATTTCTTCAATCATTTCCCGATGAACTTGGAGATTATTTAAAAAAGGCCTGCTGCATTCATGAATGCGTCTATTTCCTTCGCGAAAATCAGTACCTTGAACTAAGGATGCTAATTCAGTCATGACTTCGCCATGAGGGGAATCTGGAGAGCTTGCTCCAACTACAACCCCACCTTGGGAGCGTTCTTCTAAAAGTTGAATGAAGGCTGGCGGACCTTCTCGAACTAACAAACTAGGCACTTCTTGATCGGCCTCAAGGGATTTAAAACAAATGTCGCTATGATCTACTTTCATTTGTGTTCCTGATTTTTCCTTCCGATGCTCTTCATCGGAACAAGTCTCCTGCTCGTCATCGTCCGAACAATCGATCCTTGGTTCACTATTTATTTTTAATTTTAATTTACCCTGTAATGATTTGCAATGCGTTTTTTTTCGCTTACGAAGGCACTTGCTCTTTTTTTTAGGTGGGGGTGACATGACATCAGTATCCTCAGCTTCGCTACTTGTTCCTCGATGGCAGACTCCAGAACCTTTCCGACAAAACGTCTTACGAAGAATAAATTTCTGGGCATCTGGCTTTGAACGATTTTTCTGTGGAGGTTTTATTTCATCCTCATTCTCATTTTCATGATCTTCTTCCTCCTCTTCTTCTTCCTCCTCCTCTTTTTCCTCTTCCTCTTCGTCTTCTTCAGGTTCCTCGACTTCTAAATCTTCAATTTTGACACTTCCTTCGCTACTATCGTCTTCAATTATTTTATGTTTCTTTTTTAATTTTCTCGTTCTTTTCGTTGGCGGGCTGAAACTTAATTCGCTAGAGGATTTGTGACCTTCACTGGGTTGCGAACTCTCCGCTTGTTCGTCGTCGCTTGGTTCAATACTAGCGCTATTCTCACTACTACTAGCAAGTCGATGTCTTTGTTTTAGCCCTACTAAAGATGCAGCGACGGCAGCTTTGCCCAATCCGATGAAGGGTGCACCCCCCATAGCCATTACCATTCCAGCACCAGCCATTCCTGCTAAAGTTCCAGCAGAAGCTGCTGCAGCTTGTGCACTTGTCAATTGGCTATATGAACCTCCATTGTTCCATATAAATTTAATCAAGGACGAGGCCAAATATAAGCTCTGAAATAAAGAAAATCTCCAATTAAAATGAAATCAAATAAAAATTCGTTCATTTGCGAAATAATAACTCAGTAAATATTTTATTAAGTCAAAAACAAAGTAGATATTTATAAATTACATCAATTAAAATAATATTATATATTGGCCAGCTTTTGCCTATAGGCCTATACTATCTTAAGTAGTAGTGTTTCTAGTTAAGAATGACCTCAACTCATACTATCTCAATTTGGGCGTTCCCAATCAATTCCAATAGGATACACTTAAAATGAATAGGATTGAGAAGGCCCAAAGCAGATAGTGTTAGTAGATGATCATTTAATAACAACATAAAACAAGACATGTTTATTAACTTCTGTGATACTTTGGTTTTAAAAATCACAGTCGTCAATATAAAATATTAAAATAAAATAATATATTAACAGCAAGATAATTTTTTTCTTGAATCTGAGCCTAATTTCATATTGGTTTTGTCTCTGACAAAGAATCTATTAATACAATCCATGTTTTTAATTGAAGTAAGGAAGAATTTTATATTAATGATATTTTTGCCTTTATGTTAACGAATTGTACTGGGTCGCTGCGAAATGACTGTAACAAGTGTTGCAGTTATATAAAGAGTTGGACTTTGCAAAATGGTAGCTATAATAATGTTTTTTGATGTATTTAATTTAGTTTTGTGTTTTTTCTTTTGCTTTGAATTCTCTGTTAAGGTAGTTATTCCGGCAAATGCGTTTTCTTAGGATTTTTTGAAATTTATACAAATTATTATTTAAATACTTCTGCATCGATTGGTGGCAAAACGAAATTTATAAACAATACAGTTCCGGAGATATTACATTTCAAAAATAGTTTTTCAGGCTCTTTAACATTGCACTATACGGGATATCGGAAAATTTACATACATATTTAATTATAATTAAGAAACCCTTCTTACCATTTTTATAAAAAACTAAACCAAAATTAAACAATAACCAATACATATTTTAAGACAATTTTGATTCATAGTTACAACACACGTTTATGAGATATTAATTAATAAATAATGAAAAATGTATAATGAAAATATAATAATAAAACTTGAGTAAGATACGAGGTAGGTTTCACAAAAGAAATAAAACAAAATTGAGTTTTGAATTCGATATATTTCGGGTGTTAGCCCATCATCAGGAGTCACGAGTTGAGAGAGTAGAAAAAAGGTTATTTTAATTTTTATAATTTATAAAAAATTGTATTTTATTTTTGTCTTAATAAAATATTACGTAGAAAATTAATGGGTTTTGTCATTTAAGGTAGTTGTTTCGCGACAACACTAGCAAAAAGTTAATGCGAGAGTATATAGAACAGACAATAAGGATTCATAATTCATAAGACCCAAAACTTTTTGCTGTTTATGTACCGATTCTAGCCAATCCCGTGCTCGTTTGACAAATCTGGCACCATTGTAAGAGATTGAATATTTTTATATTAAAATGACAGATAAAATTTAACAGTTAAAAATTTCTATAAAAATCGTTTTGTTATTTTTTACCAAATATAATCAACGCCTACGTTACACCTTATGAAAACTATAATTTTTAAAAAATCTAGGGCATGCGCGCTTTATACATCTTTTGCTGGTTAAATAAATGCGCTGTTGCCAAATTGTTTTAGTGTAAATTTTTTTATACATTTTTCATTTTTTCTTATTATCTCAGAAACTGGGTTGTAACTATGAATCAAAATTGTCTTAAAATATATATTGGTTATTGTTTAATGTTGGTCAGGCCCGGATCGAACAGGTGCGGGGCCCGATTGGATTTTTTTGCGAAGCCCTCTCTATATAGCTAAATATATAAATAAAATTGCAAATTCAGTATATATATATATATATATATATATATATATATATTTATCAAATTTTCATGGATCATCAGACAGATAACATCAGTAAAACCTCTACATAAATTAAAAAATAAAAATGTTCAAAATACAAAAATATCTAATATAGGACTCACCCCTGATTAAATTCAAATACATTTGACATGAACTTTTACGGGTATCAGTTTTATATATTATAAAGTATATATTATATGGCACACAAACACATTAATCAATTTCATCCCAGCAATGAGAACTTAAAAATAAATATATTTTTAATTATTTGAATAATTTATAATTTATCCATTATCGTCAAAAGCAATTTGCTTTAAATTTCTGAAAATTTTTTTTTGTTCATTTTTGATGGTAACGCGGGGCCCGATTGGGCCCAATCGTGCCTCCAATCGCCCTTTATCCGGCCCTGATGTTGGTTTAGTTTTTTATAAAAATGGTAAGAAGGGTTTCTTAATTATAATTAAATATGTATTTAAATTTTCCGATATCCCGTGTAGTGCAATGTTAAAGAGCCTGAAAAATTCGATTTTTGAAATTTAATATCTCCGGAACTATATTTTTCATAAATTTCGTTTTGCCACCAATCGATGCAGAAGTATTTAAATAATAATCTGTCTAAATTTCAAAAAAATTCTAAGAAAACCCATATGGCGGAACAACTACCTTAAGTAAAAAAATGGAAAATACTTGATGTTCCTCCTAAGTAAATAATAATAATAATGTTCTTATGCTCTTACCTGTTCGGTGTGATCTTTGGGTTCCAATTTTGATAAAAGACTATAAAGATGTAAAACGGGTCCTGCTTCTAAATTCTTAATTAATGGCGGCAACAAATCATGAACTTGTTTGCTGCAATGTTTTAATTGAGCCGCTTGCCAAATGATATCTATATGGTCATTAGTGAATTTATTCTCCACAGCTAGGAAAGTTAAAATTATATGACTCTGTTTTATTACCTGAAATAATTTTTAAAACAAAAATTAATATTAAAAAAATATTAAAAATGATTAAAAATAAAATAATTTTATTACCTCTACATGTAAATTAGGTCCAAAGATATGTGAGATGATATTATTGTCAATCAGCCAATTGGCAAGATTTCCTCCAACGTTTTCTACTTCTAGAATGCTTTCATTGGTACATAATTCATTAAACATATTAATGTGACTGTTAATTTGAGCTATGCCTGCGAGTCGCATTGTCAAAGTAGAACTGGAGAAATATTTAAAAGCCAAATCCAAGCCATCGCGATCGAAAGTCAGAGGAGAATCTAAAGGATCTTTCACAGCACTCCATATAAAATCTGTGGAAAAACAAACACACCCTTGTAGTCAATAATATATTGGCAAGCTTACAATGCCAATACTAAAAATGGATATATTAAAGAATAGAATAAAAATAAATAGTAGCTGTTATGGAATATATAATAGAGTCAGATGATATATGGAAATTGAATTCAAAGTTCAAAAGACTACTTTTTTATCTTCAAATAGGAATTAATCACTTTCAAATTGGGAATAGACATTTTCATATGTGGAATCTTATTGTCCAAAAAAATTTTTTCTTATTATTTATATATTATTATTTTTGATTTAAGATAAGAAGGATTCAATGAGAGTGGCCTTTTGCAAATAAACATACACCATTTAAATAAATATACATGAATATAATTTTATGCAACTGGTTTATTGATGTTTTATTAATTAGCAGAGAATAAATATAATTGTTTTATTATAAAGTCTTAAATAGATATAATTGAAGATTCTATTTTACTGCAATATACATTATCTCTATACACTTTTATTTTTTTTTTATAATAATTGAAGAATATTTAGGTTATATACAAATATAGCTGTGAGGCCCGCAATTTTAAAAATTTAAATAAAAATAACAAATAAGATGAAACAAATATTTAAAATTTATTAAAAATCCACTTTTTATCAATAAGAAAACATTTAAAAAAAAAAGTTATATTATATGTATTATTTATTGATAAGAATAAGACTTGAAAATTACAATTATTATTCATTTGACAGACGCAAAAGTATATACCTACATGTTTTGGACACCTTTCAACAAATAACTTAAAATATTGAAATTTTCCTATTGAATATATGAGCCGTTTTCTTTGAAAGTGGCCTAAGTCCAATTTTAAAGTGTTAACGCCAGCTTTAGTTAGACAGTGATATTTTCTTTTCATATTTATAAAAGTACACCACCTTGGATATACTTAAAAAAATAACTTCAATAATTTAACCCCATATATTGGCAATGAACTAAATATTTTCAAAATCCATGTGTGATTATAACAAAATCTCTTCATGGAATCATATAAATCACAAAAATTGTATTATAATTAATTTAATAATTCTTAAAAAGAAATATAAATAAAATTGTCTTTTTAAAATTTCTATCATGAATGAAGAGATTTTGTTATAATAAGAATAGAGAGAACAAAAAAAGAACAAAATTAAACTTGAAATTTTTAAAATAGATATATTTTGAAACTTAAAAAAAAATATATTCCCTTTTGGGGAGAGGGGTTCTTTGGCCTAAACCTGGCCTTTTTAGACCTTTTCATTCAGAAAAGGGATGAGGGGTTGTTTGCTTGACCCTTTTAGGGGCTGCAAATCAAATTGAAAAATTAAATTTATTTTAAATTGATGATACTATATCAGTGCTGTCCGCGGGAGTGAGAACATGTGTGCAAAATTTCATTTTAATCGGACAAATGGTGTCGAAGTCCATTAAGACCAAACGCTAAATACATTAAAGTTTAGGGAAAGCGGTGTTGGTTTATAGTGAAACATATTAAACACAGGAATTATTTAACGGGTTATAGTGGTGTTTCACAAAGAGGAAATAAAATTAAAAAATTAAAAAATCTTTTAAATTATTTTGGAGATTTTTTATTTATCTCTATACATATTTCGGGCTATGATCCCTTCATCAGGAGGTTCAACAGAAAACTGAATACAAAACCCTTACACAGCATCGATGTTAGAAAGAATTGAGAGGTTAGATTTAAGGGTATGTGGAAGGGAGAGAATGGGTATTGAACGAATTGTCTGGTCCGAGTCAGGTACATTTCAAATAGGATGGCTTAGTTCGAAATTTATTTGTATAGAATTCTGGGAATACCTATTAAAGGAATTTGTTTAAGGGTTTTAGACTATATAAGAGACAAAGAAGAGGATATACAAAGTTGATTCGAAAATGAGAAAAGAGGAACAAATGTACCTGACTCGGACCAGACAATTCGTTCAATACCCATTCTCTCCCTTCCACATACCCTTAAATCTAACCTCTCAATTCTTTCTAACATCGATACTATGTAAAAATTTTATATTCAGTTTTCTGTTAAACCTCCTGATGAAGGGTTCATAGCCCGAAATATGTATAGAGATAAATAAAAAATCTCCAAAATAATTTAAAAGATTTTTTAATTTTTTAATTTTATTTCCTCTTTGTGAAACACCACTATAACCCGTTAAATAATTCCTGTGCTAAATACATTCATTTTTATATATACAGATATTTTATGTTTGAATGGAAATACGTTTGTAAGTTGGTTCATTCATCTGTGAACGAATACTATAATATATAGGTGTATATTTATTTGCATCAAGAAGGGGATATCATCGTTGAGTTCAATTTTAAAAATGTTTTCCAGGATGCCACAAGCTTATCTCTTAGTTTAAATTAATATTCAATATTCAATAGTTCTTACCTGCCATATTTTTAATTCCTGCCAATCGTAAATCCTTATCAGCTAGACTACACATATATTTAAGAACTTTAGCGCGGAGTGGTACAAATAATTGCATTATAGATCTGAAATTGAGCCAGAGTTTGAGATTGCAGACGATTCCGATGATGGCGTGGGCGACAGACACAGGTAAAGTATCCGGGCTCTGTTTGTCAAAACAAAGTGTCATGGCATGGACTCCTCCATGTTTGCAAAAGAGACAGACATTGCGCAAAATATAGACGGGAATTTCGTAGTCATGCAGATCGCAGTAAGCGCTAAGCGTGCTCACTTCTTCTTGGGAGAGTTCATCAAGTTTTAGGTGACCGCTGTGCTTACAGGCCACATATAATGGGAAATTGAGCAAAAATACTTTCGATAGAAATTGTAATAAATTTTCCTTTTCCTGTATTGTCCAAACTTCTTTCTCCTCGCCATCGTCGTCCTCTTCTTTCTTCTCAGGGGTCTCTTTTTTCGGTTCTACTTTCTCGTTTATTAACTTATTCTCTTTGTTGTCATTTTCATCCTCTTCTACTTTTTCAGACTTTATGTCATCATCTTTTTTTATTTCAATTTCTTTAATATTCTCATTTTTATCACTAAGTTTAGCTACAGATATTTCTTCTTTTAATTCGACTAATTTACAAACAGCAAGATAGATAATACTCTGAGTTAAAAGATTAAATCGTTCGTAATTTTTGGAATCACGAAAACAGCACATGCATTGTCTAAAACAAAACAAAAAAACAACAACATATTACACACAAGAAAAATAAACAATTGGAAAGTTTATAATGAAAAATAATGATGAAATAGAATTTAAAGTATATAAGAAAAATGACTCAATCAATTATTCTAAGAATAACTTTCAAAATCATCTTAACAATATTATTATAATTTCAATATGTACAAGATATAATTAGTAGAGATTGTGGTGTTGGTGCAAGGTGAAACATCTTTAATAAAGATAAGAGTAAATAAATATTATATTTAATATTGATTTACTATGAGTTAAGAGATACTAGGTCACTTATTTCACTTTTAATGTGAAATAAGTGACCTAGTATCACTAACTCATAGTAAATCAATATTAAATATAATATTTATTTACTCTTATCATTATGTACAAGATATTACAAATCGCATACATACAAAAAAACCCTCGATTTTTTATCATAAAATTCAATATGAAATTGAAAGTTTTTGCCGAGAGTAAGCAGAATTTTTATATATTGGAAGGAGACAATAAAAGAGTGTGTCTTCTGCTGGAATTATAAATTTTATTTATTTTTAATAAATAAATAAATAAATAAAATTTATAATTCCAGCAGAAGACACACTCTTGCCTCCTTCAAAAAATGGTCTTTCACTGAAAATTTCATTCGGTTGCTAGCAGAATTGTAATAAACCGAATGTTTTCTACATTTGATTCGATCACGAATCAACTGTAGAAATTTTTGTCAAATATTGAGTGAAAATAATATTTGAACTTATATATTTCTAACTTGAAATAATGATTTTAAATGAATTTATATATCAATGAGAATTGTTTCGACCGCGCTTATTTGAAAAAGATATTTTATCACGAGACCACTGCGGATTATGCTATTGAAGTCTGTGGAGTCTTAAGTCTGAAGTCCAAGAGAGAAATAAAAACTTTATTTAACCTTTTTTGTGGTCCCCAAGGTACTTAATTAGGATATTAAATTTCATCAAAATTGGTTAAGTCATGTTCAAGATATTTAGAAAAAACTAAAAAAGTACTGAAATAAAGTACTAATGTTTGTGGACCGATATGTACCAAAAACTAATCAGCGCTTCATTTTGTTAAAAGAATGCTAGGTTTTTAATTTCATTTCAATCGGTGCAACGGTGTGGAAAAAATCGTGGGCCAAAAAAACGATAACATACATACATCCATCCATACGCACGCACTAAATGAAATAAACTGCAACGGATCGTTGCTAAACTTTATCCAAATTCATTTGAAATATTAATATGTTCTAGAGTAAAGTACTTTAAAATATAATTTTACTAAAAACTTTATTTAACCTTTTTTGTGGTCCCCAAGGTACTTAATTAGGATATTAAATTTCATCAAAATTGGTTAAGTCATTTTCAAGATATTTAGAAAAAACTAAAAAAGTACTGAAATAAAGTACTAATGTTTGTAAACCGATATGTACCAAAAACTAATCAGCGCTTCATTTTGTTAAAGAATGCTAGGTTTTTAATTTCATTTCAATCGGTGCAACGGTGTGGAAAAAATCGTGGGCCAAAAAAACGATAACATACATACATCCATCCATCCGCACGCACTAAATGAAAAAATCGCACTTTTTGGCCTCTCGACGAGACCCCATGTAATTTTTGGCAAAACCGTCACGTGCTAAAATTCAACCTAATTGAATACTACAATTTGTGACTTTAATTGAGTCCATGGGTTCCGTAGTCTTTACCTGAGGACCCTTTGAAGCCACGCTTGCCCCGAGAGCGATTACAATACTTTACCCATGCTTTGCATTGGATAAAGTAAAAAGTAAAAAGATGTGATCCACTTAGCTACAAACCAACGTCATTTTGCGTATAGCCCGCTAGACATTCGGACGGATCACGGAATTGTAATAGTTTTTTTATAACTTGAGTGAAATTTCTTGTAAAGTACATATCTAAAATATGTCAGAAGGATTTTGGCAGATGGATTTGTCTCTTGAGGGGGCGTTTCCTTCTGACATAAATAAAACATATCTAATAGAATATTTGATTCTCAGCCTTAATTTCTTGTTATTGAGGTAGTTCTTTGGCGACAATCCACACAAAGTTTTAGCCTCGTAACTCTACATATGAACGGTGCTAAAATTTTAGGTTATGTTTTTATTAACGTGACTGTACTTTTTACACTACTATATCCTATTTTAGAATGGATCGTTTCCAAGCCATTGATATTTTATCCCCTCCACTAAAAATAATCGCCCAAATATGTTTTTTATTTTTATTTTTTATCAAAACTACGAGGTAAATAATTTCAATTTTTCTTTTAAGTTACTCCGAATATATTATTCTAACAAATATTAATTTTTCATCAAGATAGTGAAAGTCCTTCAATGAAAAATATAAAATAATGATCATTTCCCACCCTTTCCCAATCTACCATATGTAAAAAAATTCATTTTTAATTGTAATTATTTCATGTTTGGTGTGGTAAATCATCTTCAAATTTTAACAGTGTGTTTATTATGCTTTTAATTACTTATATTCCAAGTTTCAAAGACTTCTTGAATTTTTGCATTTGTGAAAGAACTATCTTAAATTATAATTTTAAGTTTGTTAAAAGGAATTTATAAATTAATAAAGTAAAGACGTGGGTGTGTAGTTTCACAGTAAAACTACACACCCTTTACTTTATTAATTAATATATCATGTTTCACCTAAAACCTACACCACTTTACCTAAGTTAAAAGGAATTTATAAGTTATTTTTAAAAAAAATGACCGTGCCAAGGATTTTTCTTTTGTATTTGAAATAAACCTTCAATAAGAATAATTACACAATATATAATAAAATTAAAGACATGCATTTAAAGTAAATAATGTGATTTATACGGGGTATGGTGAAGTATTTGCTTCGTATTTTTCGAAATACCTAAAAAACGTGATTTTTTTAAATTAAAATGCTTTTTTATCGAGAGTGGTAATTTTTTTTTTTATAAGGAAAAAATGAATAAAATATTTATATTAAGCTGGTGACACATTCTTTAATTTATTACTTATTCATTTTTGTTATATAATTGATAAATTTCTTTGAAGTAGAAAAATAACAAATAAAAGGAAAAGCGTAATGCTTAATTTAATGAGCTATTATTAAATTTTTATAGGTTGATGATAAATGTATAATAAAAAAATCAATAGTTTTTCCAAGACTCAGGAACGTTCTCCGCAAATATTGATAACGAGGAAATTATTTGTCAACGAAAGATTATTTGAGATGAACCTGAATAAAAGATGCAGCTCTCAAGAGCAAAAGGTCGTAGAAACTTCGTTCTAGTGCTGAAATGTTTATATTTTTAAAATGGAGAATCGGTTAAATTTTGGGCTTTTTTTTTTCTTTCTTTAAAACCTCGGTATAAAAAACTTGGAAAATCAGAAAAAACTCGAACCGTTATACGGATGGAGAGATTTTAAATGGTTCTATTTATTCAGTTAAAATTGTTTAGGTGCAGCTTATAAATACAAACTTGTATGCCAAATTTCAGCTATTGGATACGACCGTTTAAGATCTCTCCCTTCGCGAATAATGATTAGTATTAGATGAATTTTGTTGGGATATTCAATAATAAATTTTATTTAGAATACAATTGAATGTTGATGAAGGCAGTGGTAGTAAAAAAAATAAGACTATATCAGTTTTACTATTTTACATTTATTCGATAACCGACGTTTCGGAGATTTACTCTCTCCTTCTTCAGGGTTTATTTAGAATGTTTATATGTTAACATTAGATGAACGCGAAAGTTAAAACTTTTATCCGGCCACTGCCCTATTTTGGTGCAATTGGGACCAGGCTCGTTTTGATACTGAACCAAGAGCTGAAAAAAGATACAGGACCCAGCCGGGTATGATCCGACATCTTCTGCGTTAAGCCCGAAGATGCCTTTTCCATTTAAGCGATGGATTCCCTGACTAGGTCATATAATCAAATTTTTTTTATATATATTCAAAAAAAATTTAATTATATGACATCAACATTTTTTTTTTATATATATTCAAAAAAAAATTTGATTATATGACCTAGTCAGGGGATCCATCGCTTAAATGGAAAAGGCATCTTCGGGCTTAACGCAGAAGATGTCGGATCATACCCGGCTGGATCCTGTATCTTTTTTCAGCTCTTGGTTCAGTATCAAAACGAGTCTGGTTCGAATCGCACACAGTAGGGCAATGGCCGG
Source organism: Forficula auricularia (assembly GCA_024734495.1). Taxonomy (NCBI): domain Eukaryota; kingdom Metazoa; phylum Arthropoda; class Insecta; order Dermaptera; family Forficulidae; genus Forficula; species Forficula auricularia. The sequence continues at coordinate 302,610 of JALMQS010000804.1, forward strand.
ATAAAAGTTTTAACTTTCGCGTTCATCTAATGTTATATATATATATATAATGAAACCTTCAATCTTTCAAAACCCTCAACTCCGACCCAATCCCTAAATCTCTTCTAATTTCCAAGATACAAGGGTCCACACCGGACTTCAGAGGTTGAACCTTTTCGGTGGAACTTTTTCTTGTATAAGTATCATTATAAAAATAATAATGAATATATATATATTTATATATTCATATATTCATTTTTATATAGTTGTGTGTTTATTTACATAAAGCATATGACATGCTCATTGATTTCCTTCTAAAAATCGAAAACTCTGCTAAACTCGGCAAGGAAATAAATTCAAATTAACAATAATTTGTATTAAGATATTTCATAATTCACATTTTAGAAAAAAAAAACTTCTACGATGTACCTCTATACCTCAAATTATGAAATAAAATTTTTAATTGTGTATATAGGTATATTTGATGAAAAATAATCTACTTTTCTAGAAATTAATTGAAATAAAAACATGGAGGGAAGAAATTATTTTAAAATACTTGGAAAAAAAAGCTTTAAACACAAGTTTTTCAGATTAAAATCGATAAATAAAAATAAATATAAATATACCATATATTTTTAGAAAAAATTTGGAAAAATTTTAATTTATTAATATAATATAATAAATACAATTTTTTTTATAAAAACAATAACATAAGTAATTCGTTTAGGTTCAAACTTTTCATGTATCAATATAATGATCGCTTTAGCAAAGATTCTAAATCTTACCTATTTTCCTTGATAAAGGAAACATTTGAAGTTATATAACGAATTTATTGATTGTTTTTGTTTTTATAAAATAATAATTGTATTTATTACCTTAAGTAATACAATTAAATATTACAAATATATTTATTAAGGAGGTTCTTTCGAAACAATCAACAGAAAAAGTTTTAGCCTCGTAAGCACTCTATAAATATGAACGGTGTTAAAATTTTAGGTTATATTTTTTTTAAAAGTGACTGTACTTTTTACATTACTATATTCTCTTTATCAATGGATCGTTTCCAAGCCATTGATCTTATATATCCTCCACTAAATATAATCACCCAAATATGTTTTTTTTTCTTTTTTATCAAAACTACGAGGTAAATTATTTCAATTTTTAACCGCATTGGTATTAGACCTTTTTTGTTAAGTTTGTTCAGGCCTAACTTCTTTGTTTATGAACCGATTTCGATGATTCTTTTTTTATTGGAAAGGGGGTATCTTAGGGATGGTGCCATATTAATTTGGTCAAGTTCTGATGATATCATCACTATTAATAACATCACTAAAAAGAGAAAAGTAAAAATAATTTTTAAGAAAAAAATAAAACCGACTTCAAAAAACTAAATGCAACAAATAAAATACACTAAAAGGTATGAAATAATTATTATCTTATTTAGTTACAACTAAACGACGAAATATTAACATGAAATTACTTTTTGAAGTCGGTGTCAAACATACTATACCTATAAGTGAGCGTACGCGCCAAACGTAGTAAGTAAGATCCGTCGAGTGCGATTCATAAAAGGTATTTGTTTGGCACCGACTTAAAAAAGTAATTTCTTGTTAATATTTCATGGTTTAGTTGTAACTAAATAAGATAATGATTATTTTATGCCTTTTAGTGTATTTTATTTGTTGCATTTAATTTTTGAAGTCGGTTTTATTTTTTCTTAAAAATTATTTTATTCCTAATATATTATTCTAACAAAAATTAGTTTTTCATCAAGATGGTGGAAGTCCTTCAATGAAAAAAAAAAAATAATGATCATTTTCCCACCCTTTCCCAATCTACCATATCTAAAAAATTTCATTTTTAATTGCAATTATTTCATGTTTGGTGTGGTAAATCGTCTTCAAATTTTAACAGTGTGTTTATTATGCTTTTAATGACCTATATTCCAAGTTTCGAAGAGTTCTTGAATTATTGCATTTGTGAAAGAACTACCTTAAAAAGGGTTTATGGCCAAGAGTAAGAGAGTTGCTTAATTTATAAGGAATAAATCAAATATTGTATATAAAAGTTCAAATTACTGATAGTAGCAGACAAAATTTCTAAAGAAATCAAGAGAGGTCGTTATCTACTAAATCCGAGCTGGAATGGACATATTTTATTACATTTTTGAAGGGTTTTATTCACCCATTTGAGGTGGTCGAGTTCGATTCTCGAATGGGTGAATACAACTCAACTTATGATATTTAATAAAAATGATCAATTCCAGCTCGGATTTTAGGATCTTTACACTGAGTGAATTTAAAGCTTGATGTAAATAAATACATATTTTTTTTTCTTTTTTTTTTTTAATGAAAATGATGAGAGAAGGAGTTACACCAAAAAGGTGCATCCTCTAAAGGCCCCTCCATCGTGAAAAGAGGAAGAAGAAGAGTTTTTATGGCCTGTGTATGGGTCGAAGGTATCTGTGGATAGAGGTCTTAAACAGCTGAAGGTTATAAGTCGCGGGGAAGTCGGTGGCTGGGAGCGAGTTCCAGTCTCTGGAGGTCATAGGAATAAAAGAGCTAGAGAAAGCGCTTGTTAGATTTTTATCCAATTTGACAGCGAAGGGGTGCTGAGCGTTCGAAAACCGCGTGTTTCTCTTAAAGAGGGCATTAGGGGGGATAATTGATTTCAGCTCGACTGAACAGACACCATGATAGTATCTGCAGTACAGGGAAAGGACAGAAACGTTTCTTCGGTTAGTCAGAGAGTCGATTGAGTTAGTTAGAGCCGTCCTATTAGTTTAATTGGTCGATTCTGAATTGCATCCAGTGTGGCAAGAGAATGTTTGGAGGCGCCTCTCCACAGATGAGAGCCATATTCGAGACAGAAACAAATTTGAGCCTTATACAGTGTAAGAAGTTAACAGCGTCTAGACCTAAATAGGAGACCAAGCTTGAGGGCTGCAGCTTTAACAGTGGTTGAGATATGCTCATTCCAAGAAAGGTCAGACCCTAGTGTGAGCCTAGCATTGAAATGTCATAAACATATGTAAATAACCTCCTTTTAGTAGGTCAAAAATTACAAAGATTTGATCAATTTGAGATTAGAGTTTCGAAGGATTGCAATTCATTTTCATTCTATAATTCATACAAATATTCAATAGTTGATTTCAAGTTCAAGTGTAGGAAAAATTCAAAAAATTTTCAGAACTCAGTAGAATGTTTATCAAAGTTGGCTTTGCATGATGAGTTTGCAAATGGTTCAAGCTATAAAACTGAAACAAAGGTGGAGCTTATTAATACAAAATTTTAACTTATTAGTTAGAAATTTAAACAATGAATCGATTTTTCTTTCATATTTTAATATCTAGAAGTTTTGAAATCAGAAAACCAAAAATCTAATCATTTGTTTGTTTGTTTGTTTTTTAAATAAAAACACCAAAAGAATATTCTCTAAGCTTCAGTTCTCAAGTTATCATGAGTATCGCGATTCTTATAGGCTGATAGAAAGCCACACAGAAAAAAATAATCCTTGGAAATGTTTTTTTTCCTGGTTTCAGATATTTCTAAGCATGAATGAGAAAAAATAAATTGAATATTCAAGAGTGAATTCAATTTTTAAAACTAAAAAACTGTGATTGAATATTTGTGTAAAATATTTATCTCATATTATTAAATGAGCAATTCTTGTATATATATAAAACTTATCAAGTCTCATGAGTTATTAGTCGTGTATAAATTTTAATCCGATTGAAATAAATGAAGGGGGTGTAAATTAGTCATGTCGCAAAATAAATATTTTAATTGTTCCTATCTCGTCTTCGGAAAGTCGTAGAGCCTTGAAATTTGAAACTTAAGCTATCTAGAGGATACAAGAAGTACCACAAGATTTTGACTAAAATAGAAGTACCGGAAGTTGATGTTTATGTACGTAAGAATGTACCCCCCTGCGTTTCGCAACAATAAATCTCACAGCTACGAAATTCGAAACTTAAGCTCGATATAGGCTAGAACGGGTATAGCAAGCTTTTGGCTGAAATCGGAACACCGTAAATAGACATTTACATTAAAGTTTTTTTCGTTTTTTTTTGATTTTCTCAAAAACGGCAATAACGATTTTTTTTAAATTGGTGTACTTATCAAGTGTCATGAGTTATTAGTCGTGTATAAATTTTAATCCGATTGAAATAAAGGAAGGGTGTGTAAATTAGGAGTGTCGTAAAATAAATATTTTAATCATTCATAATATCGTCTTCGGTAAATCGCAGAGACTTGAAATTTGAAACTTAAGCTATTTAGAAGCAAAAAGTTAACGAGCATCGCTCGGTGCTCCAGGCACTAATAGATATAAGATGAAGGCTATGCTTTCGAACTAGTCTCAAATTAATCTAATATTTAATTAAGTAATGGAGAGGGATTCAGCCAATGGGTAGCCTCTGTTGAATAAAAATTCCCAATTATGGAAAACGTTTCGGCTTTAATTAAATAATGCCAAAATCAGTTCCTAAGAGCTGAAAAAAGCGATAGAGCACACTTGTTAAATTACAATAAAATTTTTTACAAAAAAAATCCAAACTTGTTAATAATAATAAAAAATGTTATTGTAATTTTACAAGTGTGCTCTATCGCTTTTTTCAGCTCTTAAAACTGATGATGGCATTATTTAATTAAAGCCGAAACATTTTCCATAATTGGAGTTTTTTATTCAGCAGAGGCTACCCATTGGCTGAATCCCTCTCCATTACTAATTATATACATATACAGCCATCAAAATTGTATCAACTTAATCTAATATTTACTTATATGTATTAGAAGTAGTTTCTTTTGTAGTCGGATGAACTCAATGGAGAATTGATGAAAAGGCAGTCCAAGGATAAAGTAAAATTCCGAATAAAATCATTTATTGGGACGTTATTTTCATTCTCTTAAAAATCGATGATTCGCAGGATCGTTTTTTCAGACTTTAAAAAGATCATCGAAGGAATCTATAGTAACCATCTCTTTCTTATCTTCTATAACAGTGCATGTTTGTTGTTATAGTATAAATTTTGTTGATAATGGGAAACTATAGCAACAAGCAAGCACTGTTTGATCAGAAAAGGAGGACGTTGCAAGATTCCTTAGGTGACTCTTTTTAAGGTAGTTGTTTCGCGACAATACTATCAAAAAGTTAAAGCTAGAGTATATAGAACAGACAATAAGGATTCATAATTCATAAGACCAAAACTTTTTGCTGTTTATGTACCACTACTAGCCAATCCCGTGGTCGTTTGACAAATCTTGAAACACTGTCCGAGCTTGTATATATTTTATCAGATAAATTTCAAATAAAGTACATTATAAAAGGAGATTTATAAAACAAAAAGTTCATAATAAGCGATTGAAAGCTGTTGCGACAATGGCTGAAGCGAAAAAACGTCAAAAAAATTACTAAAGTTAACCCACTTTTTAGGTTAAGTAAATGCATTGTTGCCAGCTTGTTTTTAATGTAAATTTTTCATTATAAGATAAACGCTCCAGTAGTGCGTCTGTACCTGTAATGGGCCAGATGCAAGAAAAGTGCAAAAATTAGCTTATCCAACTTTGAAAAATAGCACTATATAAAGCCCATGGCTTGAGCTATGTATAAAGCAATTTTTCAAAGTTGGATAAGCTAATTTTTGCATTTTTTGCATCTGGCCCACTAAAGTACAGGCCCACTACTGGAGAGTTTACCTTATATTCTTAATTATTTATTCATTATCTCAGAAACTGTCTTGTAAATATGAATTAAAATTTTCTTAAAAAATGTTTTAGTTATTGTTTAATGGTGGTTTAGTTTTTTACGAGGGGTGAACCGCGAAAGGGATTAGGTGTACACCGTTTTTGGAATTATGTAGAATTATTTTGGAATAATGCCCCTTATCTATAGTCTTCTACTTGGAAATGAAAGTGGAAGTAGGTGTACACGATATTAGGTCGCGGTTCACCCCTTGGTTTTTTATAACAATGGTAAGCAGAGTTTCTGAATTATAATTATATATTAGGGTGGCGCTTATTTTGGGTATTTTCGAATTTTTACGCTCGCAGGGGCTCATATGGTTCGAAATAAATAAACAAAAATATCTTCCAAGTTTCAAGTCTCTATCTCAATTTTAACCTGAGCCTCAGAGCGATGCAAGTTTCCCATCTAAATAACATGGGGTTTTTGGCATTGAACAATCAATTTTTTATTCCGGCCAAAGTAATATTTCAAAAAATTTTAAACTCTGTAGACTTTACCCTTATAATAGTAGCTATCCTTCAGAGTTTTTTCAGATTTTTAGTTATTATAATTTTGGAGTTACAGCTAGATAAAATACTGCCATATCTTAGTGTTAGTAAGTTAAGACTCCAAAATTATAATAGCTACAAATCTGTAAAAATTCTGAAAGATAGCCACTATTATAAGGATAACGTCTACAGAGTTTCAAATTTTTTAAACCATTGCTTTGGCCTGAATAAAAAATTGATCGTTCAATGCCAAAAACCCCATGTTATTTAGATGGGAAACTTACATCGCTCTGAGGCACAGGTTAAAATTGAGATAGGGGGTTGAAACTAAGGGGATATTTTTTTTTATTTATTTCGAATCATTTGAGCCCCTGCGAGAGTAAAAATTGAAAAATACCCAAAATAAGGGCCACTCTATTATATATGTATGTAAATTTTCCGATATCCCGTATAGTGCAGTGTATAAGTCTGAAAAACTCTATCTTTGGAATTTAATATCTCCGGAGCTATATTATTCATAACTTTCCTTTTGCCACCAATCGATGCAGAAGTATTTAAATAATAATCAGTCTAAATTTCAAAAAAAATCCTAACAAAACCCATTTGGGAAACAACTACCTTAAGATCTGAAGAAAGAGAGAAGATCCTCCGAAACGTCAGTTTTTAAAATAATGAAAATGACCTTCCAATAAAATTTTTTCAGAATTTGTTCTTTTCATAATTCATTAACTGCTTTTACATCAATTTTCCATTTACTTATTCTTATTTATATCTTTTATAAACTTAAATAAGATACCTTTTCTTTGATTTGTTATTATAAATATAACCTTAACATAAAATGAAAGGTTTTTTAAAGACTAAGTGAAGGGATTAAAGAACAAAGGATCCAGCGAGTATAGAAATGATTTTGTAAGGAGAAATAAATTATTTTTGAAAATATTAGCAACTTAAAATGACCTAAGGTGGAAAGTTTTTTCAATAATTATAATTTAAATGACAAACCAGGTTTTTTTTAGTTTTAAAATTTTTGTTATTTTTTTTGTTGTATTCTATATTCTTTGGACGAAATGTCATTGGAAAGAGATGAATAATGAAAATATGTCATTGAAATTATTTTTTCATTTGAAATAAGGAAGAAATACTGGGCTGAAGAAATTGCTTAATATAAAAATAATAACAAAAAAATTAAAAGAATTTTAAAAATGAGGAAGGTTAGAAATATATAACTTTTTTAAAAAATTACCTCGAAGCCCAAGATTGAATAAATAAATAAACGATTTCCACCTCATATTTTTTTAATAAAGGTCTTTTTTCTGATTCTCTCGAAACTTTTTCTTCATCTGAAATAGGAGAAAAAAAAAGGATAATTAGAGAAAAATAGAATCTAGATTCCTTTAAATAAAAACACAATAATAAAAAAGCATATTCATGAAAATTTATACATTCCAGATAAAATGTGAGGAAATAATAAATAAGTGTTTGTCAAAAATATTTATTAAGAAAAAAAAAAAAAAATGAAAATCTTTGATCTGACTTACAGGATTGTAATAGGTCCAAAAAATCGGCACATATATCGCACATGTTTTATTTAATTATTATTTTTATTTAGGCATAATAAAAGGGTATTTCTAATTTGGATATAATTATAAAATGAAACATGAGTTAATTGAGTAGCGTATTATAAACATTCTTGCGAGTGTTTAGTACAGAGAAGCTCTGCCATATTGGATTTCGTTTTTGTCTATGGTCTGGTCTCCTCTCTCCTCCCGTATGATATCAACAATCGAATTGCTCACCCATTTAGAGCTCACTTCACACTTTAGCCGCACGGCTAATTTAATGGATATTTTTACTGGAAATAAAATAAAAATATCTTCTAAATACAATAATACAGACTGTATATTTAATTGAAAAATAGATAGAAATATATATATATTTTTAATTGGTTAAGGAGCTGTTAGTCAAATTAAATATATAATAGAGTTTTCCGGGCCTAGACCATCCTTAGGGGAAATCAATTAAATATTTTTGTATCAGAAGGGCGTATCTAGAAATTTTTCTAGAGAGGGGGGTGAAAAATGTTACTATGAGTACAGAACCCCCCCCCCCCAATAATTTTAGGAAGGCAGGTGAATATCTAATAAAATAAAATAAACTTAGCTTTATATTATACTAGCTGCAAGGCCCGCCTTCGGCGGCCCTCTTGCTAGCCAGGGGGACACACCCCCTGGACCCCAACCCACGAACGCCACCCTCATACCACACTCCCACCCAACACACTCCCCGAACCCCACCCAGCACCTCTCACCCCCCGCACCATGCACCCGTGCCCAACCACCGCTCCCACCCCAGCCCCCGCAAGACTCCACTACGCCTCTGCCTGAACCCCCCACTCCACCCTGCACCCCGACCCCCACCATCCCCCCGGACCCCATCCCAGCACCACCAGCCCGCGCCCCACCCACCCCACCCTGCACTACCCCACCTCTCTCACTTGAATCCTCACCCCATCCCCGTGCCCTCCACCTCGTCCCACACCACAACTCCGGAGCCCACTACGCCTCTGGGCCCTCACCTTAGCCCCCTCCCCCATTATGCCTCTGGGCCGTCACCTAAACCCTCCACTCCACACTGCACCCCGGACCCCACCCCGTGCACTACACCCCCCGCACCATCACTCTAGCACCGCACCCAGTTTTTTCATTTCTAGCCTTCTAGTGACCCACAGATTATGTATACAAAATTTGGTTAAATTGGCTCTAAGGGTAAGAATTTTCATTTTTTGATCCCCCCCCCCTCTTATTTTGGGTCGTTAGTTTTTGGATTTCTAGCTTCCTAGAGGCCCACAGATTATGTCTACGAAATTTGGTTGAGTTTGGTCCAAGGGCAAGAATTTTTATTTTTTGACTCCCCTAACAGGCCTATTTGGGCCCTATTTAGGCCCTATTTAGGTGCCTAGTTTTTGCATTTCTAGCTTCCTAGAGGCCCACAGATTATGTATATAAAATTTGATTGAGTTTGGTCCAAGGGCAAGAATTTTTATTTTTTGACCCCCTCCCCCCCCCATTTTGGATGGTTAGTTTTTGCATTTCTAGCCTTCTAGTGACCCACAGATTATGTATATAAATTTTGGTTAAATTGGCTCTAAGGGTAAGAATTTTCATTTTTTGATCCCCCCCCCCCCTTATTTTGGGTGGTTAGTTAAAATTCCCGTCTGTCTGTCTGTATGTTTCCGTGGTTTCCGCAAAAAGTTGCTCACGATTCACGTAAAAACGGCTGAAGGGATTATTATGAAATTTCATATTTACGTCAGATGTCTTCTAACTTACGTTTTCAGCTATATAACGTTTAGATATTTTGACCCCAAAAGGAGGTTGGGGGGGAGGCGCACGAATGAAAATTATCAAATAACCCCGAAACTATTAACCCTACGGCAAATTTTATTCTAGGCAAAGTTGTAGGGGATGTGATTTCTGACAACTTTTGTTTAAAAAATTCCCCCAAAAAACCACCTAAAAAGTGGGGGGAGGGTGAAAAAATGTAAATGCTTTCCCTTGGAGCAAACTCAACCAAATTTTCTATACATAATCTGGAAGGCACGGGGTAGGGTGCGAGGTGGTTGTGTGGGGGCAGGGGTGGAGGGCACGGGGTGGGGGTGCAGGGTGGAGTGGGGGGGTTCAGGTGAGGGCCCAGGGGCGGGGTGATGGTGCGGGGGTGCGGATGCTGGGTTGGTTTCGAGGGGGGGGGGGGGCGGTTCGTGGGTCGGGGGTACAGGGGACGTGCCCCCTGGCTAGCAAGAGGGCCGCCAAAGGCGAGCGCGAGCCTTGCAGCTAGTAGCTATATAAAAAATGAATGGGAGGGAGTTCAAAATAATTTCTTTAAAAAATAGAGTCAAAATTAGAACACTATTAAACGGATTATTAAAAGGACAAATAATAAATACACGTCTATAGATTAAAAACTGTTTTTTCTCTCCAGTGGATTTCTAATTAATAAAGATCCCACCTTTTGGTGTACTCGATGAAACAAAAGAGAATCGATCTGACCCACATATTATTATTTATTAATAATTAAGTTACTAAGGCGCGTTGACAAGGTCATTGTTCCACATAATAATATTTTATACTATTGGAATAAAGGGCGTGTCCAGGATTTGATCTGGGGGGGGGGGGGCAGCTTATATTTCTTTCGAGGGAGAGGGGATACGAGTTTAAATAAATGAATTAAATAGAAATAAATATATAGTTTAATATTAAAGTAAAGATTTGAGCATCTTATTTTTGAAAAGAGTTGGAATGTTTTTCAAAAATGAGCTCGGGTTCAGATTAACAAATCAATTTTAAACTAGAAAGAATTTAATATTTAGGACAGAATCTAAGATTTTAATAATATTTCTATTAAAATCTTAGATTCTGTCCTAAAAATTAAATTCTTTCTAGTTTAATATAGTTTAATATTATAAATTATTTTAAAAAGACGCCGCTATATGAATTAGGGGTAATATTTGTACATGTTCTATTTTTTAGTTGCCATCATAATAGACTTTATTTCCTCTTCTAGGGGGATTTATTATTTTTTGTTTATTAATTATTTTAAAAGAATTTTTAAGGATTCTATGGCCATAATTATCTATGGTTTAATTTATTTATTATATATATATAAATAAATAAACATATTACAATTTGATTTATTTATTTGCAGCTTAATAAATGCATTCGTACACATTTAAATTAAAAATTTGTTAATGAACCTTAACTCCTCTAATAAAAAAATATTCTTATTTTTTTATGATAGAAATTATAGGTAGATATTAATTTTTAAGGATCAACAAAGATATTTCCCTTCTCTTATGAGTAATTTTTCAATTTTGATAGCAAAATAAAATTTCACTTCGGAATGCGCCACCTCACCAAACCCCATATTAAGGACGTTCCCTAATATAGCTCAGATGCAGTTCGCTCTTTCCCCTACTCTTACATGCGCAGAAAAGTAAAAATATTTTCACTGCGTCGTTTCTCGAATCTGGCAACATTGCATTCTAACCGACGCTAAAAGTCAAAGAATAAAAAAAAAACACTTCATGAAACAGCTCAATGCGAAATTCCAGATGAGAACAGTATAGTTAGGTTGAGAGAATTAGCTAAAAATCTCAAATGCACCAGCTGCAGAAGTTTTTTAAATATGGAAAAATTGAGGATTTTAGTAGGGCGTTGTCAAGTCTCCATCTCTCACTTGCCGTGCCATGAGAGAAAGAATGAAAACCATCAAAAGTACCTAACTTTTAATATTTTTCATACCAACCAAACCGCTTGATACAAATATTTTAACAGAAAAATATTTGTTAAATTTTTCAGTTAATGATTCTCAGTTTTTCAAAATAATTTCAAGAAAATTACGTTTGTTATTTAATGAAACAGTCGCTTTAACATCAATCGGGATAGGGTTCGCGTGTTATATATGCAAATTTCAAAGGTCAATATTTACAAATTTAATGCCGCAAGGACTATTGAAAAATATTTCTACGTATAAAGAACACTTATAAATATGTTTATTCAAAGTTTTAAAAGGATTGCAAGAAAATCGATTTATTAGGGAACGTCCTTAAAAAGGGCTTGTTTGCAGCACCATCTAGTACTTCAAGGGGTTTATTTACGCCATTGATTATCTGTTCGAAAATCATGTTTTGTGTAAGACGCTTTAATAGGATTATGTCGATCTTGCTCTACACTTAAATTATCGGTAACATTTAGAATTTGTAAATATTTATTATGTTGTCTTTCCACCGGATCCTGTGTCTTTCGAGTAGTCGCTTTCCAATAACCTTTTGATAATTCTAAAATTATTCGATCTAAATATAAGTGCCCCACCCATTGCTAGCCTTCGGGCTTTGATGACACAACAATGTTGAGATCCTCGAGTTCTCCATTAGAATTAATTCAATGTTGATAAATGTTATAGTTAATTTTGTAGAGGGGCACTCCCCCTCCCCCATGACTACAGTATACTATTGGTTATCTGCAAGACCAAAAAATAGAGCTACTGACCTATCAACAAATAAAAATGTGTTTATCTTTTAATAAAAATAATAGGGGGTCAGATAGGCTAGCCGGTAGCGTGGCAGCGAGCTAACCAGGGGACCCGGGTTCGAATCCGACTCGAGGCAACCAGCTAAAATCTGACCCCCGGGGGTAGAGACAAATTTTCAAAAAACTATAACTAGTATCGTAATTAGGCTTATGGCTAGAAAAGCCGAAAAGCCAAAAAAAAAAAAAAAAAAAAAAAAATATTGTATTTATTAACATTTTATTCGTACAAGCCTGCTAATCAAGTGGACCCGGGTTCGAATCCAACTCGAGGTAAAATCTGATCCCTAGATAGAAGACAAAATTTGAAATAATTAAGAAAGTTGTTGTAGGGAAATAAGGACAATAGCTTATGCAAATAATTTTATTTTTTGCCAACGTTTCGTCAACTTTGTTGACTTCCTCAGAGCTCAAATAAATTAACTTGTTTGCATATTTGTCATTTTATCAATATTCATTCTTAGCAAACATATAAGGCCAGTCATCAGTTTGCTAAGAATGAATATTGATAAAATGACAAATATGCAAACAAGTTAATTTGTTTGAACCCTGAGGAAGTCAACAAAGTTGACGAAACGTTGGCAAAAAATAAAATTATTTGCATAAGATATTGTCCTTATTCCCTACAACAACTTTATTAATTTAATCGATGGACATAAATAATCAAAATAATTTTAAAATAATAGTATCGTAAATTGGCTGAAAGGCCGAAAAGCCAACAAAAAAACAAAAAAACATAAAACAAACGGGGACACATCATGATAGCAAAATAAGTTTCGTATTGTATATGAACAGTTTTAAAAATCTGTAATTTGTTATTAAAGAAATATATTAATAATTGAGCTTTTTAAGACAGTTGTCGATCTTTGGCCGCCTGAGGAAGAATACGATGCCTTGAAAATTTTCCCCTGAATATATTGAAATAAATCAATCAAAATTGTTACATATATCATATAAATTAATGCTTTTAAATACACTTTAAATAAACTTGTCTTAACGCTTTTAATTATATAAGAAAATAATTATTGAACTGCTTTGCACTGACGCTTCTCGTGGACACCAGGCTCATTGCTGTTGATGGTATAATCGTATATTTAAAATATTTTATTTATTATATTATATAATATGAATGTATTAAATTTTAATATCTTAAAAGATATTTCAATAGTATAAAGTGAATGGGAATATTGAATCCATAGTTTCCCTAATATCAAGAGACGTCCTCAACGTCTCGATATAACAGACCAAATAATTATAAATGAAAAAGAAATCGATCTTATTTTATCGATTTCATCTATCTGTAGGGTCGTAGTAACTTTTTAATATAAGAAAATAGCATTTTTATTAAGAATTTTGTAGTTTAAATAAAATTGTATGAAAAAGATTCAATTTCTTCTCTCCGGGGTCGAATCAACTAGAAATACCTATGAGTTTTAGTTTTTTCCTCATTAAATATTTAATCAAATGTTTTGAAATTTCATATTTATTTGTTGTTTTGTATTATCTTTTATATCAAATAACTTTGGTTAGAATATTTTTTGTAAAGGGTAGTTTATTTGAAGGCCAATTTGAAAAAACGCTAATAACTAATTTTAAATAATTTTAAAAAATATGAAATTCATATAATATTATAAAACAATTAATTATTAGTAATTTAATTCAATTTTGAACGAAATTCATTCAGTAGTTTTTGAGAAAATGGTCAAAAACAGCGAAAACCGGCTTGAAAGGCAGTTTTAGAAACATTTTAAAACTCCACCTCCATGTCACAAGTCAATGCTTCGTTTCATATGACTTTTTAAACTTTTTTCAAAGGCATCTCGTGCTTTCAAAAACATCGTTTTTTTACGGTTCAGATGGTTTTTGACCATTTTCTCAAAAAGTACTGAATCGATTTCATTTCAAAAATTGAATTAAATTATTATTAATTAATTGTTTTATAATATCTATTAATTTCATATTTTAAAAAAAAATTCAAATGAGTTATTACCGTTTTTTCAAATTTGACCACATATAAACTAACTTTTAAAATGGAAATTTCATAATAATAATTTTTTCATATAAAAGATAAATGCCAATAACATACAGATATGAAATTTCAACAAATTTGAATAAATTTCTAATGAGAAAAAAAATAAAACTTTTTGTCATTTCTCGTTGGTTCGCTCCCGGAGAGAAAAAATTGAATCTTTTCATACAATTTCTTTTAAACTACAAAATTCTTAATCAAAATGCTGTTTTCTTATATAATAGATATACTGTGAAGCTTCAGATAGATTAAATCGATAAAATAAGAGCGTTTTCTTTTTCATTTATAATTTTTTAGGTTTATTTTATCAAGTCGCAAGTCACCCGGAGTCCGCGAGTCATGTGTTACGGTTTTCTAGCTTGTTAACATTTTCTTAAAAACTATTCAATCAATTTTAAATTGAATATAATTATTAATAAAACGATTGTTTTATAATATTTATTAATTTCATATTTTTCAATATACAGCAGACCTACCAACAACAAAAACTACAATGATAGCAACATATGCTGATGACACTGCGATTCTGCGCATCCCATACCGATCCAGCATCAGCCTCAAGAAATCTCCAAACGAACCTAAACAAAATCCAGCATTGGTTAAAAGTATGGCGTATTAAAGCCAATGAAAGTAAGTCAACGCACGTCACATTTACACTACGCAGAGAAACATGTCCCCTGTGAAAATCAACAACTGTGAACTCCCACAAGCCAAAGATGCCAAATACCTCGGCATTCACTTAGACCGCCGCCTTACTTGGAGAAAACATATATTGACCAAACGGAAGCAATTAGGACTTAAACTAAGCAACATGTATTGGCTTATTGGCCGTAAATCAAGATTATCCTTGGATAACAAGATATTACTTTACAAGTCTATTCTTAAGCCCGTCTGGACTTACGGAATTCAGCTGTGGGGCACCGCCAGTATCTCCAACATTAACATCATACAAAGGTTCCAAAACAAAATGTTGCGTGTCATCGCAGACGCGCCTTATTACGTCTCTAACAAAATAATCCATCATGACATCCCTTTGGAAAGTGTTAAGGAGGCCATACTTCGCTTCAGTGAAAAATACACCAAAAGAGTGTTAGTGCATCCTAATGTGTTAGCCAACAGACTAAATGTGCCCAACAGTGAAGTGCGCAGATTGAAACGCCTGATGCCATCCGACCTGACTTCAGGACTTAGATAAAAAAAAACCATAAACTCTATTATATAATAAGATTTAGTAAGAGAGATCCCTCACTGGAGGGATACTCTACATGCCAGTAAATTTAAAATTATTATTATTTTTGTATTTAATTCTTAATTGTTTTATATAATTGTAATAATAATAAGTCATAACAAAAGCTTATTGCCTTTTCAGGCAGATTGCTGAACTCACTAAGAGTTAATAAAAAAAAAAAAAAAAAAAAAAAAATATTTTTCAAAATTATTTCAAAATAGTAATTAGCGTTTTTTAAATTAGACTTCAAATAAACTTCACTTAAAAATAAAAATATTCTAAAAAATATTTGATATAAATGATAAAAGAAAATATTTAATAGGTATGAAATTTCAATAGATTTAATTGAATATGTGATAAGGAAAAATTTAAACCCGTTTGCCATTTCTACTCGACTCGCCGTCCCAGTGATGAAACTGAATGTTTTTACAACATTTCATTTAAACTATAAAATGTTATTTTCTTATATTAGAATGATTACGTGTACCTTCACATAGATTAAATCTATAAAATAAGATCGTTTTCTTTCTTATTTATAAATCTTTATGGTCTGTTTTATGGTGTTCCCTCTCGGCATAGGGATCAAGGCATTTCTTTAGGAGACGGGCTGGTATAAATATGCACTTGGATGTTGATGAAAGCAGTCCACGGTGGTTGTAAAAAAATAAGACTATAGAGGTTTTATTATTTTACATTTATTTGTTAAACCGACGTTTCGGAGATTTATTCTCTCCTTCTTCAGGGTAACAAAAAGTCAATGAAAGTAGTTCAAATCATAATTACTTCCTGTCTCCTTTGACAATGCCAAAAAAACATTATAAAAATTTTTCATCTCGAATAGAAATAAAGTAAAAGCAATTGATGATTAATATGTTAATGAGATATAATAATATTGATGATTAATATAATGAGATATATATTCATTGACTTTTTGTTACCCTGAAGAAGGAGAGAATAAATCTCCGAAACGTCGGTTTAACAAATAAATGTAAAATAATAAAACCTCTATAGTCTTATTTTTTACAACCACCGTGGACTGCTTTCATCAACATGTGCATCTTTTAATATATTTAATGTGAGAATATTTAATATAATAAATAAATAAAATAATTTAAATATTCGATTATATGTGTTGTAAATAAACATCCATATGTTTGGCAACCAGCGGCCCAAGACTCAGAGGACAGAGGAAAGCTATTTTCATATTATTAGTATTTAATTGAAATTATTTATTATTTTATTATGTTATTATAAAAGCATCCACACGTGTTGTGAATTTACTATTAATTGTAATTGATTACATAAGATCGATTTCTTTCTTAGATGTCGAGAGAAGCTTCTCTCATGACAGTCGGAAGGGAAATCTCATCCAATGAATCTTAAGAATTATTTTTCTGATTATTATAAATTCACTAAAAATTTCTGGCACCGTCTACAGTTTTGAAATAAATTAATCTTTTCAGATAGTCAAATATGCTTTTATAAATATATGACTTCAGCACTGGGATTGGCGACAACGGCTCGGTCCAGGGGCTCAGGACTCGAATACGAAATGAAGAAAAGAAGAAGAACAATTCGTAATAAAAGAATTAACTATAAGAAATAATTAACACAATTAACACTAGAAATTATTGAATATATATTATTTAATTTTCACTGTTCAATTATTTCAAAAAGAAGAAATTTATTTTTTTATTTTTATGATCGTATTTAGAACATTATACCTATTTTTACTTTAACAAAACTAGAAAGTCTACAAAAAGCCCTAATAAGTGAACATCGAAAAAATTATATTTTTCTAGATATTAACACATTTGTCAAAATGTCTGTTAGTACGTGGGTTACCAAATTTTGGTGTCCGCACTAGCTTAAAAACTAGCGTGAATGTGAATATCAAAACGAAATTTCACATATAGTTTTTGGTCATTGGAATTAAGAGATGATTAGATTTTGGTTGAAATTGAACCCAAAATTAGGGGGTGGGGGAGTAAAATTAAAATTATGGAAAATGAAATATACTATAAAATGAACCTATAATGAAAAAGTTATTTTTTCTGGTCCCAAAATTTGCATATGCACCCCATTGACCTTATGAAAATAACTCACTATGTGAAATTCTTAGTGACCAAAAAAAAGGGGGGGGGATAAAAAATTATAAAACAAAATTTGAAGATAACTAATAATAAAATAGTTTTATGAGTCTGGACCAAACTCAACAAAATGTTGTATAAATAATCTGTTGGCCCCCAGAAGACTAAAAATGCAAAAACTAACCCCCCAAATTTGGAACTTGCACTACAAAAATGCGGAAAACAAATTTTTATTAGTGATTTTATTAAGATTTTAATGTGAAGTCATAATACAGGCAAAAACAAAAAAATGTTTCATTAAGGTTATTATTTATTACTAGTGGGTCTCTAGCTTACTCAATTTTTTTTTTTTCAATAAATTTATATTTGCCTCTCGTTAAAAAAGAGACACTAGTACATAAGTCCCTAAAATAAATTCCTGTATTTTTCTTGTAGAATAAAAAAAACCATATCCTAATTATTAGCTTAATTTTTAACTATAAATATATACTTATATTTAATTTTAAATTTACTTTTAATTTAATTATTATATTTATTCTGTTTTGATTTAGGTTGGCAATTAAGATGGCTGCTTCAACTCGCAACGATTTGACATCTAATTAATTAGAAATCATCTCAATATTAAATTAATAAAACTTATTATAATTGTAAGTTTTGATATACTATATATTTTTCAAAATATTTTTTAACATTGTTACCATTTCAATATTTTTATGTTCGCCTATTTTTGTTAAATGTTTCTTTGCAATATAAGACGATTATTTTTTTACCTGTATTTAAATTTTAATTATTATTTGACCTTTTCAATGATTATTAATCTCAAATTAAAACAAAATTTAATATAAGAGCTCACATTGCCGATAGAAGTAGACTTCGGTAATTTATATTCAATTTGGGAAAAGTCATTCTATTGCCCTTAGAATTTTGAATAAATTCAAAATTCGAAACACTCAACTACTTTTATTTAAGGTAGTTGTTTCACCATATGGGTTTTCTTAGTATTTTTTGATTACTTCTGCATTGATTGGTGGCTAAATGAAATTTATGAACAATATAGTTCCGGAGATATTAAATTCCAAAGATAGAGTTTTTCGGACTCTTATACATTGCACTATACGGGATATCGGAAAGTTTACATACATATTTAATTATAATTAAGAAACCCTTCTTATTATTGTTATAAAAAACTAAACCAACATTAAACAATAACTAATATATTTTTTAAGAAAATTTTAATTCATAGCTAGAACACAGTTTCTGAGATAATAATGAATAAGCTGACATGTTCTGATGTGGCCATCCACTTGACTTTACCATACAACCTGGCCCCTATCTTATATTTAATATTTAATAAAATTATTTATAATCTTGTAAGGAGGGGTTTAGTTTTTGCATTTTTAGACTCCTGGGGGCCCACTGATTATGTATACAAAATTTGGTTGAATTTGGTACAAGAGCCTAGATTTTCATTTTTTGACCCGGTACCGCGACATTTCAGCCCCCGACAAAATATCACAACGACAAAATATCCCCCGACATAATATCTTCTGACAAAATATTCCCCAGTATAAGGGAGAATACAAAAGAGATTAAGTAAGAAGCTTATAATCATAGTTTTGAATAATATAAACAGACTTTCATATTTTGGCGGCTAATTAGCCGTTTGAAAGTGCTGCTGTCTGTCATGTTTGATTAGGAAAAAATGGGAGCCCCAAACACACCCCGCCCGACGATTGGCTGGTTCGGTTTTCAATGTGTGTTTGATTAGAAAAAAAATGGGAGCCCGAAACACACCCCGCCCGGACTAAACTTTCGGAGGTTCGGTTAATATATATTCAGTTCGGCTCGGTTGGCCAACCGAACCGTTTAATGCCAGCCCGAAAAGGAGCTATACGAACCCAACCGAGCCGAACTGAATATATATTAGAACCGGAGTCGATTTGCATTACTCATAAGATTCCCGAGTGGATGAGTCATTTTGTCTGAAGGATATTTTGACAGGGGCTGAAATGTCGCGGAATCATTTGACCCTACACCCCCCCCCCACCCATTTTGGGCGGTTAGTTTTTCCATTTTAGACTCCTGGGGCCCACTGATTATGTATACAAAATTTGGTTGAGTATGGTAAATGGCCAAGATTTTCATTTTTTGACCCCCCCCCCCATTTTGGGCGGTTAGTTTTTGCATTTTTAGACTTCTGGGGTCCCACTGATTATGTACACAAAATTTGGTTGAGTTTGCTCAAATGGCCTAGATTTTTAATTTTTAACCCCCCTCAACCCCCTTAATTTTGGGTCGATATGCATCAAAATCTAATCAGCTCTTATTCTCAATGGACCAAAACTACGTGTGAAATTTGGTTTCGATATTCACACTATTTTTTGAGCTAGCTCGTCCATAAAATTTGGTAACGCACAGACTAACTAACAGACATTTTGACAAAACAATTATTATCTCGAAAAATATAATTTTTTCGATGTTCACTTATTAGAGCTTTTTTGTAGACCGAAATGCCATGGTTTCGCTCAATTTTTTAATAAAAATAGTGTCAGCCGTTTTTGAGATATTTTGAAAAAAAAGAAGTAAAAAAAAAACACATTTTTCATTCACGATTACAATACTTGACCATACCCTGTATTGTAAAGTAAAAATGTAAAATGAAAAATTTACACTAAAAACAATCTGGCAACAATATATTTAACCTAAAAAGTGGATTAACTTTAGTACTTTTTTGACGTTTTTTCGCTACAGCCATTATCGAAAAAGCTTTTAATCGTTTATTATGAACTTTTTTGTTTAATAAATCGACCTTTATAATGTATTTTATCTGTCATTTCTATGATAAAAATATTCAAACTCTGACAATGTTGCCAGATTTGATAAACGAGCAGGGGATTGGCTAGTAGTGGTACATAAATAGCAAAAAGGTTTTGGGCTTATGAATTATGAATCCTTATTGTCTGTTCTATATACTACTCTAGCATTAACTTTTTTCTAGTATTGTCGCGAAACAACTACCTTAAGATATATTCAGTTCGGCTCGGTTCTTCAGTTCGTATACCTTCATTTCGGGATGTTTTTTAGGCGGTTAGGTTGGCTAATATTTCTTAACCGAACCGGCAACGACTTTCACATATTCAAATTTTCGCTTCTAGATCGTGCCTAGATTAAAGATGTTGTTTTTTAACAGTGGGCGTCTGATCTTCAGTTTCACCAATTATTATATGCAGTACTGGATTAGGAAAATTCATTTCTTTCAACATGTTTTTCAATAAATAAAATGTCATTAATAAATTCAAATGTCTTTATTAGATATAATTTTAAAAATATGCATTACCTCAGATTCGGATTCAGCACCCCAAAAAACAGAATGGAAGAAATCCAAACTACCCCAAAACTTTCCCCTAGGGTTCCTTTTGGTCATAAATTGTCTGTACCCAGAGGCATAAGCCCCCCCCCCCCCCCCTCCAAGGTCAAGGCTCATGGGATGAGTAACGGCAACGACAAACCGTTTCTAATGGCAAACTAACCGAAATTAAATATATTTCATATGTTTAATCAAGAATAGTTTCCTTTTTTAATTTCTTGAAATATCTATTTGTTTTAATAAAAAAAAATTCCCACTAAATATTTTCTTTGGGGATTGACCCTTTGTATCACTTTAGAATTTTTGGAGTAGTTCAAAAATTTAATTTTTAGGAGAGATATAAAAATAAATATTATATTCGAGCTCTGTATATAAAATACTATTAGAATTAATTAAAATTTCTTTAAAAGTAAAACTTTATTTTCTTAAAAAAATCCAAAAATGAGAGCTAAGGGGGATCCTTTATTTAATCAAGAATTATATTCTTTTTTAATTTCTTGAAGTATCCTACCTATTTGTTTTAATAAAAAAAAAATCCCGCTAAATATTTTGCTTTGTGGATTGACCCCCCCCCCCCCCCCATGAAAATTTTCTGTCTAGGCGACTGTCTGTACATATTATTATTATTGTTTCAGATTCATTACTCTTCAATTATGACTGGCTGCTGTGAAAACTGGTTCTCTCTCTAAAATGCATTTGGTTTCTATTTTAAATTCATCTCTATCATTTAAAAAAGTGTGTTCAAATTGAAGACAAAAGGATACTCCGATCACTTACCATCATTATGAAAAGGTATAAGATACTAAGAATATCGTATATATTCGTATTTATTATTTAAAAAAAAATCATTTCTGGCTTTGCTCCTTATATTATTCTTTGATTAAACTTATGAATAAGTTTGAATAGTCTTTGACTCTATGATCAGAAATAAATTCTAACTGAACTACCTATACGAACGAACTGATAAAGGAATAGATGTATAATATATAGACCCTTATTTCATTACATACCAATTACAAATGAATATCCCAAACATGAGTAAAGAAAAATAGACTTTTAATACATTTTTTGTCATATTTTTTTATTTATAATATTTAAGGCAGTTGTTTCGCGACAATACTAGCAAAAAGTTAATGCTAGAGTATATAGAACAGACAATAAGGATTCCATAATTCATAAGCCCAAAACTTTTTGCTGTTTATGTACCGATTCTAGCCAATCCCGCGCTCGTTTGACAAATCTGACACCATTGTAAGAGATTGAATATTTTTATATTAAAATGACAGATAAAATACATTTTAAAGGTCGATTTATTTCTATAAAAATCGTTTTGTTATTTTTTAACTAATGTAATCCACGCCTTCGTTACACCTTATGAAAATTATAATTTTTAAAAAATCTAGCGCATGCGCGCTTTATACATCTTTCGCTGGTTAAATAAATGCGCTGTTGCCAAATTGTTTTTAGTGTAATTTTTTTTATACATTTTTCATTATTTATTCATTATTATCTCAGAAACTGTGTTAGGTGACTCTTTTAAGGTAGTTGTTTCGCGACAATACTAGCAAAAAGTTAATGCTAGAGTATATAGAACAGACAATATTAAGGATTCATAATTCATAAGCCCAAAACTTTTTGCTGTTTATGTACCGATTTCAGACAATCCCGTGCTCGTTTGATAAATCTGGCATGCGCTGTTGCCAAATTGTTTTTAGTGTAAATTTTTTTTATGTTTTTCATTATTTATTCATTATTATCTCAGAAACTGTGTTGTAACTATGAATCAAAATTGTCTTAAAATATGTATTGGTTATTGTTTAATGTTGGTTTAGTTTTTTATAAAAATGGTAAGAAGGGTTTCTTAATTATAATTAAATATGTATGTAAACTATCCGATATCCCGTATAGTGCAATGTATAAGAGTCTGAAAAACTCTATTTTTGAAATTTACTATCTCCGGAACTATATTCTTCATAAATTTCGTTTTGTCACCAATCAATGCAGAAGTATTTAAATAATAATCTTTCTAAATTTTAAAAAATCCTAAGAAAACCCATTTGGCGTAACAACTACCTTAACTGCTGATTGTATTGAAAAATATTGAAGAAAGATTTTCATAATATGTTAAAAATCATGAATATTAATTTGAATTAGAATCAGCAGAATTATAAAATTAACTATTTATTTTTTTGCTGAATGTTTTTTCTCTTCACGCCATTAAATTTCTTTATTCTTCTTTCTTCTTTATCCTTGTAATATTTAGATATTTTGATTATTTAATTTATTTGGTGCTTTTGAAAATAGACAATCTATTTTGAATGTTTCGTTAAATTGTAAATCTCAAACTAATAATATCGAATCAATTCTCAATCACTTACTTATATAGAATGGAAGAAATTCAAACTACCCCAAAATTTTCCCTCTAGGGGTCCATTTGAGCATAAATTGACTGTATTATTATTATTGTTTCAGATTTCATTACTCTTCAATTATGACTGTAAAAACTGGTTCTCTCTATTAAATGCATTTGGTTTCTATTTTAAATTCATCTCAATCATTCAAAAAGTGTGTTCAAACTGAAGACAAAAGGATCACTTACCATCATTATGCAAAGGTAGTAAGAATATCGTATATATTTATTATTATTATTAAAAAATCATTTCTGGCTTTGCTCCTTATATTATTTTTTGATCAAACTTATATATAAGTTTGAATAGTCTACTTATATAATCAGAAAATAAATTTGTTAAATTTTATATTCTTTATGTAAAGTCGTATAGATGATAATAAAAGTGTGGCCAAAACCTGTTTACGTACATAAGAATTTACCCCCCCCCCCCTGCGTTTCGCAACCATAAGTCTCAGGGATAGGAAATTCGAAATTTAAGCTTTATATAGGCTAGAAGGAGTACATCAATCTTTTGGTTGAAATCGGAAGACCGGAAGTGGAGATTTACATGAAAGATTTTTTGATTTTATCAAAATCGGCTCCAACGATTTTTTTTAAAAAATTAGTGTATTTATCAAGTCTCATGAGTTATTAGTTGTGTCAAATTTTTAAAAAATGGAGCGGTTTTTGAGAGAATCTAAAAAACGAAATAAAGGAAGGGGGTGTAAATTGGTAGTGAGGCGCTGACTTCAAATAAATGAAAATGCGAAAGTTGTGTGGTGAACACATATATTTATTTATCAAGTAGTTGAATTGAAATCAATGGCCATTATCCCAACGCTTGCGCGGCATATTGTTGATAGAACCTCTCATCATATGGCCAGTCTTGGTCTCCTTCCTCTGGAGATGGCAAGACATCAGAACATGAAACAAAAAATTATTATTATTATAGTATTAATTACCATAACGTCTTATTTTTAAGTCTTGTTCACCATTGTTAGTGCCTCCTTGCTTTGGGGATGGCTAGACATCAGATCATGAAACAAAAAATTATTATTATTATATAGTATTAATTATCATAACGTCTTATTCTAAGCTTTTCTCAAAATACATTGATAACAAATAATATTATATATATATTATAATAAAAAATGTTTGTAATGAACTGATTGTGGGTTTTATAGTAATAAAACAGGGGTGCCCCCTCCCCCTAGCTTTATGAAAAGTAACACCCCCCCCCCATTTTATTCACTTCTAAAGAATTAAAAGAGCCTTTATTACCTTTTTTTTATTTTAAGCATATAATGCTAATTTTGCAACAATTTTCAACCCCCCACCCCATCCTATAGAAATTTCAATGACGCACTCTGTGATTTAACCCTCCACCCCTGTAGGCACCCCTGAATAAAGTGTTTAATTTAATTTAATTAAATTTAAAAAAAAATACAACTGTTTATATGTTTTATCATAATAATCAAAAAAAAAGATATTTTCCCATTTTTAAAGCTACAGAAATTATTTAATTTAATTTATTTATTTATATTAATTATTAAATATATTAATTTATTTATTTTATATATCTATTGATATACAATAATTGCTAATTTAATGTAATTCACCAAATTAAGAATCTATGGTAGGTACTAAAGGAAACTTTAAAAAAAGAAAACAAAAGTCGAATTTTCATTACAGGAAAAATATCAAATCATTTTACTTCCTATTTTTTTTTTTTTTTTTCTAATCTATATATTAATATATATATAATTAAGGTTTTGTCTGTACATTGCTCCAAATTTTGGTTGTACACGTTTCAAGCAAAGTTATGAACGAAAACACCTTCAACAAAATTCCTGTCTGTCTGTATGTCTGTATGTATGTCTGTTTCAGTGGTTTCCGAAAAGTTGCTCACGATTCACGTAAAAACGGCTGAAGGGATTATTATGAAATTTCATATTTGGATCAGATGTCTTCTAACTTACATTTTTAGCTATATACCGTTTTGATATTTTGACCCCAGAAGGGGATTTGGGGAGGGGGGCACACGAATGAAAATTATCAAATAACTCCAAATTTTATAATGAACAAAGGTGTAGGGGATGTGATTTCTGACAACTTTTGTTTAAAAAATTCCCCCAAAAAACCACCCAAAAAGGGGGGAGGGTGAAAAATATATAAATTCTTGCCCTTGGAGCAAACTCAACCAAATTTTTTCAGAAATTAAGTATTTTTTCTACTAACGCGATTTTCATATTCATAATTATTTAGCTATTCCCTTGAAATGTACTCGCATGTCTTAATTGCTGACAATGAAATTGCAATAAATTTACCAGAATACCTTAAACTCTATTTCGATAAAATATAGTCATTTTCTTTGCTAGGCCAACTACAGGGGGATTCACGGTCGATGGCACGTTAGACGTTTATAGAAAACGGAAGGCAGGATTTTTCTGAAAATTTAGCTCCTCACATTTTCATACCTGTTCTATCGATCTAAAATATTTTCAGCATTGCGACGTTTTGGCTTACATCGAAACGTCGTAGCAACTTTATTTTTTTAAATGGAACACCCCGTATATTAACACGTTTTTAGAACCGCTCTTTTATTAAAATACTTTTTTGTTAATATTGCCCTATACCTATCTCTATCGGTTTTGGAGATAAAAAATAATATGTGTTAAATATGGTCCAAAACATGGCCCTAATTAAACTTAAATAAATTAGTGCTCTCCATTCATGAAAAGTTGATATTTTGGTGGTTGTTTGGACAGACCCGAAGTATTTAATTTACGCCGAGAAATCAGGAGTGCTAGGATTACTATTTTTTTTTTTTTTTTTAATGCAATAATGCATATTATTTCCGTTATTCATAAAAGGGGTCAAAACTTCTGTTTTTTTCAAATGAGACCCCCTGTTTATTACTCAATAAATTGAAAGACGAAGAAAAATGCTTTAAGACGATATATCATGTCCCTATAACATCAAGTTTTCTTAATGAAGCCGCTTTTTCGTGAAAAATTATTTTTTAATGAATTTAATTTTAAGTAACCATGGAAATATCAAGCTTATGACAGTTTTTTTTTTGACTATTTATAAGAAACTTATAAAGAGTTTATTGACTGTGTTCAAAAAATCTCCCAAAATGACCGCAAATATTGATTATTCAAACGAAATTATTTATTTTGTATTATAAAAACTTCGTTTGAATAATCAATATTTGCGATCATTTTGGGAGATTTTTTTGAACATCGTCAATAAACTGTTTATAAGCTACTTATAAATAGTCAACAAACTGTCATAAGCTTGATATTGCCATGATTAGTTATAATTAAATTAATTAAAAAGTAATTTTTCATGAAAAAGTGCCTTTATTAAGAAAACTTGATGGTTTAGGCATAGGGACATGATATATCGTCTTAAAGCATTTTTCTTCGTCTTTCAATTTATTGAGTAATAAACAGGGGTTCTCATTTGAAAAATAAACTTTTGACCCTTTTTATGAATAACGGAAATAATAGTAATCTTAGCACGCCCTGTATAATATGGAGTCGATTTTTTGACGTAAATTAAATACTTCGGGTTTGTCTAAAATGTCACCAAAATATCAACTTTTCATGAATTGAGAGCACTAATTTATTTAAGTCTAATTAGGGCATGTTTTGGACCATATTTAACACAAATTATTTTTTATCTCGAAAACCAATAGAGATAGGTATAGGGCAATATTAACAAAAAAGTATTTTAATAAAAGGGCGGTTCTAAAAACGTGTTAATATACGGGGTGTTCCATTTAAAAAAATAAAGTTGCTACGACTTTTCGATGGAAGCCGAAAAGTCGCAATGCTGAAAATATCTTAGGTCGATAGAACAGGTAAGAAAATGTAAGGTGCTAAATTTTCAGAAAAAATCCTGCCATCCGTTTAACATAAACGTCTAACGTGCCATCGACCGTGAATCACCCTGTATATATTAATACCCTTCGTAAATAATCATTAATTCTTACTTAGAGGAAAAGATCACTTACCCTCGGCCAAGGGTCCTGGAGCAGCATACGCGACGATCATCCAAACTAAATGAAAAATAAGAAAATATTTTAAAAACATATGTCTGATGATCTCTACAATGGTTGGTAAAGTGAATTATGCCGAATTTTATTTATATGTTATTTATAAGATATAGTGAATTTAAGTCAGAAGAGGAATGATAGGGTTCAGGGTTTATTCATCTGTTTATTAAGGAATAATTACTTTTTTTAATGAAATTGTTGAGAGAAGGAGTTACACCAAAGAGGTGCAACCCCGAAAGGCCTTGGTTGGCCACTCCACCGTGGAAATAAGAAGAAAGGGGGATTTTAATGACTGGGTACGATTCCAAAATATCAGTGGGTGCGGGTCTTAAACGCTGAAGGTTATAAGTCCCTGGAAGCGAGTTCCAAATGTATTATATTTTCTAACTGATAGTTTCACTTGAATACGAATTATAATTATTAAAACATTTGTTCGTTTTTGCTTTATTTTTGATAAATAGGTAGGGTGATGAAGATTTTTTTTAATAATAAGTTTACTAATTTTAATCAGAATTGAGTATTAGTTATCTAAATGTTAAAGAATTGTATTAATAAAAAGTGTAAAATATACTTTAAGTATAAAAACATTTTATTTTTACGTTAAGATAATTGTTGGCTCTCTTTGGCTAAAGGATAGAGACACTGGATCGAATCCTGTCGAGGTGCTCAATTCATATTTTTCCTTTTCAAAAAAATAAAAAAATAATTTTCTAAATGGATGTTTGAAAAACGTACGGCACGGATATAGTGGGTGTATTTTGATTGTCGATTAAAAGACTTAATTGACCTTAAAAACGTCGTATATTCCAAGAAAGTCGATTGTATTTTATTGTATTGTCATCGCATATACGTGTGTGGATGAAATTTCAAGGGAATAACGCCTTGAAAAATGCTCGTTAAAATTCGATTAAGTATAAAATTCTACCAAGTTAAACAGAAAAACAGTTTGATAGTCAGAGGTTCCAAGTTAAAAAAAAATAAAGCAAATAAAGTGCGGGCATTGAAAAGAAAAAATATAGTTTTACTTACCAGCCAAGATGATTGCCAAGAAGACAACTTTCGCCATTTTAATAAATTGGTGCTTGTAGTTATTCGTTCAATGGAAAAACTAAAGAATGAATAGTAAACTGACAGAGAATGCTTGCCCTTTTATAGTAAAATTGAAAAGAATAAAGAAAATATTTTTAAATAGATAAAAAAAAATAATAATAATATAACTATTATAATTTATAACTATTTTTAAAAGCATTATGTTTACGATCGTTTCGAACAACAGGTGTATTGAAAAATAATATATAAGAAGAAAATATGGACTTTCGAATTATAGATATATATGTAGGGATATTTTTGGGTAACTTTGACCAGGTGAAGAAAGATTCAAGTATTTTCAATAATATTCGTTTATTTAATAGGTTTCTAAATATAATAACAAAATGCTTTATAAAATTGTAATTGTAATTGTAAAATATCGATTACGTCTGCCCAAAATAAAGTATCATTGGCTTTTATTTTCCCATAACTGGCCCCCTAGCCAATTCATTAAAATATATAAATATTGACAAATTCCCGCTCTGAAGATGGCTACAACTAATAGACGAAACGTTAGCGGGGGTTCATAAATAAAAGCTGCACATCTCTTATTTTAACACCTTCATAAATTAATACAACTATAGCTATAAAGAATTCCTAAAAGAAATAAGCTGACGTGTTCTGATGTGGCCATCCACTTGACTTTACCATACAACCTGGCCCCTCTCCTTATATTTAATATTTAATAAAATTATTTATAATCATGTAGGAGAGTGGGGGTTAGTTTTTGCATTTTTATACTTCTGATGTCCCACTGATTATGTATACAAAATTTGGTTGATTTTGGTAAATGGCCAAGATTTCCATTTTTTACCCCCTCCCCCCATTTTAAGCGGTTAGTTTTTGCATTTTTAGACTTCTGGAGGTCCACTGATTATGTATACAAAATTTGGTTGAGTTTGCTCAAACGGCCTAGATTTTTAATTTTTAACCCCCCCCCCCCTCAATTTTGGGTCGAAATGCACCAAAATCTAATCAGCTCTTAACCCCAATAGACCAAAACTACATGTGAAATTTGGTTTCGATATTTACACTAGTTTTTGAGCTAGCTCGTCCACAAAAATTTGGTAACGCACAGACTAACAGACATTTTGACAAAACAATTATTATCTCGAAAAATATAATTTTTTCGATGTTCACTTATTAGAGCTTTTTTGTAGACCGAAATACCATGGTTTCGCTCAATTTTTTTAATCAAAATAGTTTTATCCGTTTTTGAGATATTTTGAAAAAAGAAGGGAATAAAAAATACTTTTTTCATGCACGATTACA
Organism: Forficula auricularia; assembly: GCA_024734495.1. NCBI lineage: Eukaryota > Metazoa > Arthropoda > Insecta > Dermaptera > Forficulidae > Forficula > Forficula auricularia. The sequence goes on from JALMQS010000804.1 coordinate 332,432, forward strand.
ATACTTGACCATACCCTGTATGGTAAAGTAAAACATTCTATTGATGCTTCTGTTCAGAGAGAGCAAATTTCGTGCACTGCTGAAGAAAAAAAGAAGAAAGTATTCTGTATATTTCCTTCGTTGACCCTTTTAAATCCTGAAGAAGGAGGGGAGATTCTCCGAAACCAGGGGCATAGCGGGGGTGTGGTGTGCGGGGGCGGTACGGGGTTGTAGGGGGCGGGTTGTGGGTGGTGGGATCCAGTGACGGGGTGGTTTTTATCAGAATTTTAAATTAAAAATAATACTACTTACTACTACTTACTTCCGATGGGCAAATTGCCCTTGCTAGAGCTTGAGCTCTCTCGCGTGATTACTCTCCATATCCCTCTATCCTGGGCCAATCGCTCCCATCCCACCCCCACGTCAAGCTCTCGCAGATCTCTGACGACATTATCCAGCCAACTTTGTTTTGGTCTGCCTGGGCGTCTTATTCTAGGCGGGTAGCTCTCGTGGAGGTTCTTTATATCCCTGGTTTTGGGAGCACGAGTCTCATGACCGGCCCAAATAATATCATCTATATAAATATAAAATTAAGGTTTTGTCTGTACATTGCTCCAAATCACGCCAAATTTTGGTTGCACACGTTTCAAACAAAGTTATGAACGAAAACACCCTCAACAAAATTCCTGTCTGTCTGTCTGTTTCAGTGGTTTCCGAAAAGTTGCTCACGATTCACGTAAAAACGGCTGAAGGGATTATTATGAAATTTCATATTTACATCAGATGTCTTCTAACTTACGTTTTTAGCTATATAACGTTTTGCTATTTTGACCCCAGAAGGGGGGTTTGGGGGGGGGGCGCACTAATGAAAATTATCAAATAACTCCTAAACTATTAACCCTACGGCAAATTTTATGATAGACAAAGTTGTAGGGGATGTGATTTCTGACAACTTTTGTTTAAAAAAATTTCCCCAAAAAATCACCCAAAAAGGGGGGAGGGTGAAAAAATGTAAATTCTTGCCCTTGGAGCAAACTCAACCAAATATTGTATACATAATCTCTGGGCCTCTAGAGAGCTAGAAATGAAAAAACTAACCACCCAAAATGTGGGTGGGGGGAGAGGGTGGTCAAAAAATGAATATTCTTTCTCTTGGGCCAAACTCAACCAAATTTTGTATACATAATCTGTGGGACACTAGAAGCCTAGAAATGCAAAAACTGTGTGCGGGGGTGGAATGAGGGGGTGGGGTGAGGAGCGAGGCGGAGTAGGGTGGGGGTGAAGGGGGCATAGCGGGAGTGCGGTCCAAGGGGCTAGGCGGGAGTGTTGTGCGCAGGGTTGGAGGGCACTGGGTGTGGTCCGAAGTGGGTGGGGTGCGGGTGGTGGTGTGGGGGCGGGGGTTGGGCATGGTGAGGAGGGGGTTCGAGGGCTGGGGGTCCAGGGGGCTTGCCCTCTGGCTAACAAGAAGGCCGCCGAAGGCGGGCCTTGCACCTAGTATTATTATATAACTTTTAACTGAAGCAAAAAGTTGCCGAGCATCGCTCGGTGGCTCCAGGTACGTTAAGTTATTGCTGATTCTATTAAAATAATAAACTTTTCCATTTAAACTTCTAATTAGTTCATTAAAATGCATTTTAAAATTCAACCTGTCATCAACAATAACACCAAGATACCTTATAGCAGCGGTCGGGGAACCGGGGTAAATTACCCCAAATGGGGTAAAAATGAAACTATCGGGAGTAAAAAGGACATTTTTTAAATTTTTTTATTTTATAAACTATTATAGTATTGTTAGTTTGATAGCTTTTCCAGGAATTCAAAATCTTAAAATTAATAAAAGTTAAAAATAAATAAATAAATAAATAAATCTTTATTTCTCGACCTGCTTAGAGGCACAAGTCCTCGGTGGCTAGGTCCTCCAAACATCAATACAATCTAGCTACAATACATTAATAAACATCAATACAAATTAATTACAACAATTTAACAAATAATAAACAAGTAAAAAAAAAAAAAAAAAAAAAAAAAAAAATAGAAATGTATGCTCATTAACAAATAACATGACCATAGATTTCCATCAAAAGACAAAAAGTAATTTAAAAATTCCGCGCAAAAACCCGATACCAGGAGCAAGCGACGCATTAGCCATCCCGGCATTTGCCATAAGCTGTTAAGGAAACCTGGTCAAAACCTTAACAAGGATGGTATGACCTCTCTCTACCTCACCTAATCTCTGCTTGTGAGAACTAAATAAAATTTTGCACAACTCTAGGACATTAGGACTTGACAAAATTTATAATTGATTTAATCATAGGGGGCAGAGGACTATAATCCCAAGTAGTAACAGACAGACTGTTCCACAAATCAATGCCAGATCCTACAAATGAATGTAAACCGATATTTTTCAAGAATCTCGAGCTTACGAATCTTTTTTCTAAGATCAGCTCTCACTCTAAATAATTTGGTTCACGAAAATCTATTCGTTATTTCCTATGGAAAAAAATATAAAAACATTAATAAAAGTATGCATTTTTTTGTCATGATGAGTGTTGGTGTATTTTTTCTTTTTAAAAAGCCGTCAGTTAAAACCAGCAAGAAATCGGCTTAATTGCGCTCATGTCAAAAAGTCCTAATTTTGAAGTTATTTTAGCGAAAATGAAACAACATCATTTTTCTAAAACGTAAAAGCGTTTGAATTATGTTAATGTTTACAATTTTTATTTACTTACAGAGAGTTTTCATGTAAATTCCAATTAATTTAATAAATAAGTGCCTGGAGCACCGAGCGATGCTCGGTAACTTTTTGCTTCTAAATAGCTTAAGTTTCAAATTTCAAGGCTCTGCGACTTTCCGAAGACGAGATATGAACGATTAAAATATTTATTTTCCGACATGACTAATTTACACCCTTCCTTATTTTGACCCTTTTAAATCATGAAGAAGGAGGTATGATCCTCTCGAATTGCTCGGATTTTTTAAGAGAATAAAATTGATATTCTATTAAATTATTTTATAGAAAAATACCTTTTATTTAATCAAATTGACAAATTCTAATATATAATAACATTAGTAATGATCTATTAGTGCAATTTAAAATAAAAAAACCACTAATTTTATTAAAAATAAATTGAAAGAAATGTAATTATAAATTTTTATTCCAACCACTCAGTGAATAATTATTTCAATTAACAAAAAAACCCATCAAAAACAACTCAGCCGAATATGATGAGACCGTGACAGATCGAATTGTCTAACACAGACACACCCCCCCCCTAAACCCGTGAATTTCATCCAAATCGTTAGAGCCCTTTTTCGACAAACCGATTCTAAATATATAGACATGCTCGTATCATATATAAATATGCTCGTTTAATATAATAAGATAAGATACATTTACCTTGCTTTTTTTTTTGCTTTTTCATGTAGGGGTAATAGCGACCTATGGAAAAATATTTTGGGGTAATAGCTAAAAAAGATCCCCGACCTCTGCCTTATAGAGTCGACATATTCCAGTTTCACACCACTAAGTCAAATCGGACATATGTTTTCCCCACTAGTACCCATTATCATTACTTTTGACTTTGCACAATTTATTATAAGTTGGTTGACATTTAACCATCTCTTGGTATTAGACCTTTTTTGTTAGGTTTGTACAGGCCTAACTTCTTTGTTTATGAACCGATTTCGATGATTCTTTTTTTCTTGGAAAGGGGCTTTCTTAGGGATGGTGGCATATTAATTTGGTCAAGTTCTGATGATATGATCAACGACGAAATAACGTAAATCTCCAATTCTTATGACCAAATAATCAAATTATAATAAATAAAATCTTTTATAAACTATATATTTAGTTACTATTAATAACATCACTTAAAAGAGGAAAATAAAAATAATTTTTAAGAAAAAATAAAACCGACTTCAAAAAATTTAAATGCAACAAATAAAATTAATGAAAGCTATGATAAAAAACGGTTCATTATGGAAGTGGCCCGTTCATGATGACATCCTTTTTTATGACTGGCCCTCAGTTTTAGGGCACCTTGAACCTCCTCAACAATTCAGCAAAACTCGTCAAATTTTCACCGTACCCGATTTATGTAAATATATTTCTTGAATTATAGCTCATTGTAACTCAAAACTTGCTTATTAAACATTTAATTCATTTGTCATTGGTCATATTTTTTAGGGTATGCCCATCTTTCATTGTTTATCTAGAAGTAACATGAGTTTCAACTTCTTGAAACACTGATCTCCATATTTCCCCATGTGTCCTGAATCTCCCCACATGTCCGCGGTCTCCCCATGTTGGAGACAGATTTTTCCCTCTCCGCACTAAAATTCATACTGTCCCTAAACAGGGTGCCTGAGTAATTTTAAAAAATCTCATGTAAACCTGAATCTACAGGTAACAATAAGACGCTTTCTGAAGGTTTTTAGTGTGGTATTAGCTACTTAGAAAAAAAATCGTGGAGAAAAATTGTCCGGACTCTCCCCTGTCTCCCCTACACTAAAAGGTATAAAATAATTATTATCTCATTTAGTTACAACTAAACGACGAAATATTAACATGAAATTACTTTTTGAAGTCGGTGCCAAACAAACTATACCTATAAGCGAGCGTACCCGCCAAACGTACTAAGAATGCGATTCATAAAATGTATATGTTTGGCACCGACTTTAAAAAGTAATTTCATATTAATATTTCGTCGTTTAATTGTAACTAAATAAGATAATAATTATTGTATACCAAATGATGGCCAAATCCCATTTTAATTAATTACAGACCCTGAAGAGAAGGAGGAACATCCTCCGAAACGTCAGGTTTATGAAGGAAAAAGATAGTCTAAATTATCTTCTTCTTTTTTTGGACTCGCCTCACATCAATATCCACTTAATTCACTTATCAGTCCGTCTCCAAAAATTACTCCAATTGTATACCTTTTAGTGTAGTTTATTTGTTGCATTTAATTTTTTTGAAGTCGGTTTTATTTTTTTCTTAAAAATTATAATAGTTCCAAATAAACAAATCTATTTCAAAGAAAAAAGAGTTTTATTTTTAAGAGAAGTCTACACATATTTCTCCAATAGGCCAGATATATCTCAACACTCATCACCACCTCTACATAAGTCACGACCAAAGCCAAGTATTACGAACTAAATAATAATGAAATTTTTATTATTTTATTATATTTAAGCTTAGATACCAGAGCAGGATTATCTGGCGATGCGTGGCGAGTCTTCAAAATTTACTTTTTCCTCAATCAGTGTCTATTATATCCCGGAAAGATACTCCAAATTGGTGAGAAATATTTATTAAAGCCGACATTCTAGCGACAGAAAAACGTTAGAAGCAACTATTGGATGTTTTTTCTTGGAAACAGACTCGATACATATAGAACTGAGGATCGAATGGAAGGCAACCAGTCCAAGGATAGATGTAGGAGAAGCATGATTCCAAACAAAATAACATTTATTGGAAACTTATCTTTTTATACTTTTCAACCGAGCATTTCGGATGATCTTCCCTCCTTCTTCAGGGTTCAAATGAGGGAAAATTATTACATGCTTCTTTCATTGACCTTTTAAAAATATCAGTTGAAAAGTATAAAAAGTAACGTTTCAATAAATGTTCTTTTGTCTGGAATCATCTTTATACATATGAGTATATATCCTTGGACTGATTGCCTTCCATTCACTCCTCAGTTATTAAAATCAACCTTTAAATATATAATATCTTATCTTGGCCTAATTTTTCTTAAATTTCTATCTCTGGAGAAATGAATTCTTTTTTATCCCCGATCGGGTCGGCACCTCATGGCCCTTGACCCTTATCACCTCACCTATAAGTTGCCTCCTTCTTGCACATATTCATTTCTCTCCTCTTATTTATTTATTTTATTTGCTCTTTTTAGATTAGTTACTCTTCTCTGGAAATCTCCATCTCCTGTGAGCTGAGTGCACCATCTGCCATCCTCCATCATCGGCCACCCACCACTAACATCTTTTCCAATGTAAGTCTCTCTATTGATGCATTCTTAATCTCTTATTACTTTGTCTAGTTAATTTTAAATTAATATCCAAGATTTCTTTTAAATTTCTCTGAGTCTGAATAATTAAAACTTCATTTTGAGCCCATTTGCAATTAATTATATCTCCTTTTAATTATGAGACTATTTTATTAGAAATATCTGTTCAAAATTGCCACAATTTTTCAATAGTCAAATCAGTAATTTCACCATCGCACTCCAACCCTCTATTGTCGGCATTTACAACTTCACTCCCCACCACCTTTTTGCTCTCGAGACCCTGGCGACCGCGCCAAACTAGTTCTTATACTCTCAACCACCACAGGGTAAACATCTCTTAGAATTACTCTATGTGTGTTATTCGCTAGACTTGTATGGGCCTGAAAGGTTTCTGCAATGTATATGTTTTTTGGCGCCCGCTCGCTTGGTGACCAACAAAACCTATACGCTCCTTTGCCCTAATAAGCGGCAAGAAACCAACCCTTTTCTTTCTGGACAAATACAGAAAGGGCATTTTGGCGCTCAATATCTTGAGCAGCGCCCACAGCCCACACACGGCGTATTCAATTTTACGCAAGGCATCGCGGAACGGGAACCAGGCTCCAAATGGCCTGTACCTTTCCTAAACACTCTTCTTGATCCATCTACACCACACTCCACAAATATAAAACCTTCCCCTTTGTTAATTACTGAATAAATTATATATAAACGTTAAATTGTTTTACCTTTTTATTTCATACAATTTTGAAGAGAACTAACCTTGTCAACCCTCCATTTTTGTTCTTTTACAGGATATCATATATGTATAGCATTAATTAACTAGATAATCACAATAGCCCCTATCGAAACATTTCTTTTATTATAAAGTAAAAAAACAGCTTCCTTGAGGCCTTACAACCCTCATAACAAAAAGGAGCGATACTTTCAAAACAATATCAGTTTTCTTCGATTTTTGTTTGGAAATATTTTTGAACCCCCGCTCTTGTTGGTGGTCACTATCAATTTCACATGGTGAACTATTTTCATAAGATCGTATAGCGTGGATATACGAAATTTCGTACAAATCGATTAACGGATCTAGAACTTAGAATGATAGGCATATTTTTGTGATCTCTCCCACAATTTAGGCCTTCGAAAAAAATAATACTTTCTTTTTTTTATAAAGTGAGTTTATTTTATAGTATATTCCATTTTTCATGTATTTTTTTTTTTAATTTGAAAATTTTGTAATTTTAATTTTTTAACCCCTCCACCCTTAATTTATGGTTCGATTTCAACCAAAAATTTATTAGTTTTTTTGAGCTAGAGTGTACACAAAATTTAGTAACGTACTAAGTGACATTTTGTCAAAATAATTAATATTTCTTAAAATATAATTGTTTCGATCTTCACTCATTAGTTTTTTTATAGACCAATACTCCATGGTTTCGATCAATTTTTTTTTTATCAAAATAGTTTCATCTGTTTTTGAGATATTTCGAAAAAACTTAACAAAAAAAAATACTTTTTTCATGCACGATAACAATACTTGACCAATTAATTAAAGAAAATTGAAAAAAAATAATTATTATTCCACACATGTTAATAATTAATTAAATTAATCGCACGACCGTGTTGGTGCAGGTGAAACATCTTAATAAATTTTAATTAAATAATTAAATTAATAAAAAAACAATTAAATTAAACTTGGCCGAAGATGAGATTCTGGCAGATCGATTTGTGGAGCCCAAAAATTCCTCTAATCCGTGATTTTCATTAAAATCGTTAAAGCCGTTTTCGAGAAACCAGTTCTACATATATGCTAGAATTGCTCATTTAATAGAATAAGATTTTATTCCGATTAAAATTAAGTGAGAAGAACATTTTCTTTTCAAATTCTAACTACAAATGAATGGTATCTTCATTGAAATTTAAAGATGGGAGTTGATTTTAGACATATTGAAAAATTTATTTAAAACAATAAGATTTTACTTTCAATATCGGATAGATAGAAGATAGCAAGATTTTGGTTTAAAATATTCCATTCGAAATATCACTTTATTTTTGTTCTTTCTGGTATCCGGTGAACTAATTTGAAATGAAAATATTGGTAGGATGTTTTCATGAAAGAGGTTTAAGTGAAAATTGTGTGATTTCACCACATCAATTTATTTTCCATACGATTACATTTTTACTTTCACATTTCAATTCATAGAATGTGGAAGTATTGCGATGGCCAGTCTGGGTCCTGACTCTTTGAGAGCTTGTATCTCAGAGATGAAAAAAGTTAATTTCATTTTGTAACTTCTAAATGGAAGGAATCGATAACCTTAATAGTTGCAAACCGGATTTAGGACATATAACCGGAAATTGTGGTCCCCAGAGGCCAGAAAGGGGTCCAAAATCCATTTGTCATTTCGTATGTACGTATGTACCCCCCTGCGTTTCGCAACCATAAGTCTCAGGGATAGGAAATTCGAAATTTAAGCTTTATATAGGCTAGAAGGAGTACATCAATCTTTTGGTTGAAATCGGAAGACCGGAAGTGGAGATTTACATGAAAGATTTTTTGATTTTATCAAAATCGGCTCCAACGATTTTTTTTTTTTAAATTAGTGTATTTATCAAGTCTCATGAGTTATTAGTGTGTCAAATTTTTAAAAAATGGAGCGGTTTTTGAGAGAATCTAAATAGAGATACGAAATTCGAAACTTAAGATCAATATAGGCTAGAAAGAGTACAGCAAGCTTTTGGTTGAAATCAGAAAACCGGAAGTGGAGATTTACATAAAAGATTTTTCGTTTTTTTTCTCTCACGATTTTTTTAAAAATTAGTGTATTTATCAAGTCTCATGAGTTATTAGTAGTGTCAAATTTTTAAAAAATGGAGCGGTTTTTGAGAGAATCTAAAAAACGAAATAAAGGAAGGGGGTGTAAATTGGTAGTGAGGCGCTGACTTCAAATAAATGAAAATGCAAAAGTTGTGTGGTGAACACACCAGTAGATTATATATTTATTTATCAAGTAGTAGAATTGAAATCAATGGCCATTATCCCAACGCTTGCGCGACATATTGTCGATAGAACCTCTCATCATATGGCCAGTCTTGGTCTCCTTCCTCTGGAGATGGCAAGACATCAGAACATGAAACAAAAAATGATTATTATTATAGTATTAATTACCATAACGTCTTATTTCTAAGCTTTTCTCAATATACATTTATAACAAATAATATTATACTATATATATTTGTCTAGATTAATTTGCCGCAACGCTGACGTAATACTGCCGAGAGAGAGCGCCATCGGTATATTTGCGGCAAATTTGAAATATAATCGTAATTTGGACTCAAATTTCGAAATGAAAGACTCCAATTGATTTTAAATTAAGAAACATTAAATATATTGATAATTATTACCTCACCCCTTCACCACTCAAAAATTAAATATTCAATTCGCTTTTCTTTGCGCACAGAAAAAGAAATCAATCACATCTTATTTGATTTATATATTATTTGTTTATTTTTTAATAATTTGCCACTTTTTTATAATTTTTTAAAAATCTAAATTTTGTTATTCTTATTTTTTGATTTTTACAAAATTAAACGACTTAAGATACGCATGCCCATATGAGTTTCTCATTGCAATACTGGAGCAGCCTGTCATACAAACAACACCTGATCTCTTTTAAATATTTGGAGCCCTATTTCGATTATCGATCCCAAATTTAAAAAAATATGATATAATATAATTCTCCTCCTCACACGATACCACTTAATTAAATAAATCTATTTCCACACAAAAAATATCACAATGCTGTAGATTATAGAAAAAAAAATACTTCCAGATTCATATCTAGAGCCTCATTTCTGTAGCTGTGTCAGGACGAAAATGAGGCGAAACTTTTAAGAGACTATGTATTTTCGGGAGTTTACAGGTATACATTTGGAGTGTGGTTTTTTAAGAGGAATACAATTTTTGGACCGAGACGCCGCCCGCCAGGGCGGGTTTTATAGTAAATAAAACAGGGGTGCCCCCCCCCTAGCTTCATAAAAAGTAACAACCCCCCCCCCTATTTTATTAATTTCTAAAGAATTAGAAGAGCTTTTTATTACCTTTGTTTTTATTTTTAGCATATAATGCTAATTTTGCAACAATTTTCAACCCCCACCCCACCCCACAGAAATTTCAAAGACGCACTCTGTGACTTAACCCTCCACCTCTGTAGGCACCCCTGAATAAAGTGTTTAATTTAATAAAATAAAATTTAAAAAAAAAAATACAACTGTTTATATGTTGATGCTTTTTTCATAATAATCAATGCCTCAAAATCTCAATAAAATAATTGAAAAAATATGATATTTTCCCATTTTTAAAGCTACAGAAAGTGATTTAATTTAATTAATTTATTTATATTAATTATTAAATATATTAATTTATATATTTTATATATCTATTGATATACAATAATTTCTAATTTAATATAATTCACCAAATTAAGAATCTATGGTAGGTACTAAAGGAAACTTAAAAAGAAAAAAAAATGAAATTTTTAAAGATTTCAAATGGTCCCCAACAAAAGTCGAATTTTCATTACAGGAAAAATATCAAATCATTTTACTTCCTATTTTATTTTATTTTATTTTCTAATATAAAATATATTTTTTCTTTTATTTTTTACGAAATAAGTAAATTGGTCAAGGAACCAACGGTGGATCCGTATTTTTTTTTTTTCCTTGGCTTTTCGGCCTTTCTAGCCATAAGCCATTTACGATACTAATTATTTTATTTAAATTTGTCTCTACCTCGGGGGTCAGATTTTAGCCGGATGCCTCGAGTCAGATTCGAACTCGGGTCCTCTTGGTTAGCTGGCTGACATGCTACCGCCTAGCCTACCCGACCCCCGATCCGTATTAAATTCACTGGTTTTTTATGACAAACATTATTACTCGAAATCTCGGCCTATTAGTTTCGTAACAAAATACATGATTATATAAATAGATTTGGATATACATAGATAGAATACAGCTTATTCGATTTTCGATACAGGCTACCGGCAGCAAAAATACCTTCTGTTCTTTTTGGCCTGTCTTATCAATTTTGATAAAAGTGACCAGATGTTTTACAATGGAATGTGGGACATGAATCTGTATTAATATAATTATTTTATTTTCATATATATATATATATATATATATATATATATATATATATATATATATATTGTAAACCATAATGGAATAAGAGCCGTCTTGCATCGAATTAGAACATTAACATAACAAATAAAGATAAATCAATCGTAATTTTGTGGTATTTTATTACCAAATTCCTCATATGTATTGGAGATATAAGCAGTCGGGTCGTTTAATATCTACACCTCGTATAATGGGAGCCCTTGATAGTTAGACAACTAGATTGGCATATCACTAAAGGGTATGCCTACCCTGCATATAAAGGCGCAAGCCATTTCCCCATTTTTACTTCATCCAATGCGAATCAGATGATGTATTTTTGACACTATGATAGTTTAAATAAGATTGTGTAGATGGACAAGAGATAATAATTGAACTCAATTAATTAATTGAACGTTATTTTCATATCACAATCTAGAATCAATTTCTTGGAAGCTATTTCTACTTGTTCTAGATTGTTAACATAAATTTGGTTTTACTATGCATAGTGCTTTTACAATTACTCGCTATAGCCATAGAATTGAATTCAGTAAAAAAAGATTCATTTTTTTTCTAGCTTATTCGTGCTTAATAAATGCATTGATTGTATGTACTGCTTATTCGCCAGTATATACAAAGAAAAGTACAACAAAATAAACACAAGAATGCTTTTCCGTATTGTATGAATTTTTATGTATTGGAAAAAAAATGGATAAATGTATTAATTTAAAAATTAAGAAAAAAATGTGTTAACGCCAACTTTAGTTAGAGATATGTTCTTTTCATACAAAAAGTAACAATTAAAACTAACGTTTATAAATAGTAAATTTTCTTTAAGTTATTCCTAAACCTGCACATCACCAAAAAATCTTATTTCGGGGCGCTCTCTTTCTCTCTCCCGAAACGAAATAATTTAAAAACAAAAAAGAATTGTTTTAGGAGTAGGTACTGATTCCAGAACAATTTTCATCTACTATTGGACCATTAAAAGTTTGATATCTGATTTTATATCTACGTATAAAAAACATATTTCGGACGAGAAAAGATGTAGGGAATATTGAAGATATTTTTAATCTGATATAGACAGACACAGGCATTATTTCAGAAACTAAGTATTTTTTCAAAGAACACTTAAACTCTACTATTTCGAGAAAATATAGCCATTTTCTTTACTAGGCCAACTATATATCAATACCCTTCGTAAATAATAATTAATTCTTAATTAGAGGAAAAGATCACTTACCCTCGGCCAATGGTCCTGGAGCAGCATACGCGACGATCATCCAAACTGAATGAAAAATAAGAAAATATTTTAAAAACATACCAAAGAGGTGCAACCCCGAAAGACCTTGGTTGGCCATTCCATCTTGGAAATAAGAAAGGGTGATTTTATGGGCTGGGTACGATTCCAAAATATCTGTGGGTGCGGGTCTTAAACGGATGAAGGTTATATGTCGCTGGAAGCGAGTTCAATATGTATTATATTTTCTAACTTAATAGTTTCACTTGAATACGAATTATAATTATTAAAACATTGGTTCGTTTTTGCTTTATTTTTGATAAATAGGTAGGGTGATGAAGATTTTTTTAAGAATAGATTTACTAATTTAATCAGAATTGAGTATTAGTTATCTAGATGTTAAAGAATTGTATCAATAAAAAGTGTAAAATCTACATTAAGTATAAAAATATTTTATTTTCACGTTAAGATAATTGGTGGCTCTTTGGCTAAAGGATAGGATCACCGGTTCGAATCCTGTTGGGTGCTCATTTCATATTTTTCCTTTTCAAAATATATTAAAATAATTTTTTAAATGCAGAATTAACATAAGAAATTATTCATTCCATTATTTAACTTTCGCGGTTCAAATTACTTTAAGAAAAAATTAAAACTAACGTTTAAAAAAGTCAATTTGTCTAAAAGTGTTGTTCTTTATTTTTTTACTGTAAAACAGCTCAAGATACGAAAAAATTCAGGATATTAGTAAATAAAGCACCATTAAAAACATAATTTCTTAATGGATGTTTGAAAAACGTACAGCACGGATATAGTGGGTGTATTTTGATTGTCGATTAAAAGACTTAATTGACCTTAAAAACGTCGTATATACCAAGAAAGTCGATTTTGATATGACTTTTCAGGTCCATATAAACTAAAAATACTCGGTATATACATTAAAAAGACAAACAAAAGACGTTTACAACATTTAAGTGGGTATAATTTAAGTGTGTGACTGGTAATTCAATCACAGCACCGAAATCCCCATTAACTCTGTAAGTAAATATCAAACCTTTTGTTGTCTTATATCTCGGGTGGTGTCAATTCAATGTCCCTCTTTGTACATAAAATTAGAATTTACTGATTTTAACAAATTTACTCTACTGCTTCTGATCTTATAAAAATGAATTAAAAAAAAAAAAAAAACATTTAAAAATGCAAATCAAAAAATCAAAAAAATAATTATTTCTAGATGAAAACGTATAAAGGGGCTTTACAACAAAAACTTTAAGAAAAAGATACAATTTAAAAAAAAACGGAGATATAAATTTATTTGGTCCTTTTGAATTTAACAAACCAAATAGAAATTTAATTAAGAAATTTGGATATTTTAAATTGACTGTTTATAGGGATTTCAATGTATGTGTCTTAGATGAAATTAAAATTATATTTGCATGTGCAGAAACCGATAGGAGACGTCTGCTGATGTCCGATTTGACGATGCTAGTTGACTGTTCCGTATTTCGACAGGCCAGGCGTCATGGAGTCGTGCTAACAGATTACTTGAGGCTTATTTAACGTGTAAATGGCACAATTTCTGTTTCGTAACCTACCATTTACACGGGCTTATTCAAATGATTTAGCCGTCGACTTCTTGGGTTTGGACCAGTTGTATAATGGGTTTATCAAGCCTGTTTTTTTTTTAATGCAATCGAATGCAAGAACCAGTAAAGATGCAGCCCCTATGGATCTCGAAAGACTCTTGCATTGCCGAAGAAAAGGGAAAGTTGATTAAGTGAGAGGGTGTAGACGTAGGTGTCTATGCACTCCGGTTTTGAAGGTTTGAATATTATAGGTGCTGGGAAAAATAGAGGCTGGGAGAGAGTTCCAGTTCCTTGAAGTCATTGGGATATATGTATTGGCGAATGAAGTGGTCCGGCACTTTTCTAATTTGACCGCGAGAGAGTGTTGGGAGTCGGCAAAACGAGTGCTACGTGCAAAGCATGCTTTGGGGGGAATTATTGATTTTATCTCATCAGAGCACCTGCCGTGATAGTATCTATAGAAAAGGGAAAGGGCAGAGACATCTCTTCGATGAGCCAGCGAGTTGAGGGAGTCGGTGAGGGTAGAATCGTCAATTAACCTTTGATCAATAAGGTCGTTTATATAAATTAGGAAGAGTGTGGAGGAGATTACGGAGCCTTGGGGAACGCCAGAGTTTGTGGAGAACGATTCAGATGATGTTCCATCCACCACAACTTTTATACTTCGGTTTGTCAGAAAGCTTTCTATCCATTTGCGAAGTGTTGGTGTGAACCCAAAGGCTGGCAGTTTGGCAAGAAGATTTTTGTGCCAAACCTGGTCAAAAGCTTTGGAGATATCAAGGGCTACAGCGAGGGTTTCTTTTCCGGCCTCTAGAGTATTGTTCCAGGTGTGGGTGACATAGATTAAGATGTCGCCTGTAGAACGATTTTGTCTGAATCCATATTGCCTATCGTGAATTAATTTATTGTTTTCTAAGTGATGAAGGACGTGTTGGTTTATGACTAATTCCATTATTTTGGAAAGAACAGAGGTGATCGAGATAGGCCTGTAATTAGAGATTTGTGAAGAGTCTCCTTTTTTAGGAATAGGTGTGACTCTGGCTATTTTCCAGCTTTTGGGGAATATGCCCGATTCGTAAGAGAGTTGGAATAAGATAGGGGCAAGTTCAGGGGCGCATGGTTTAATGCCCACAAAAGTTTGAGTTCCTTTTTCTGACAATAGGCCATGTAATTCGGGTAATTCAGCACCTATTGTTGTTAGTGGAAATTGGATCTGATTATTATATCAGCGCATCCGCTTTTATAATATTTCTCATGAGCCCACTCCGAAGATGTCATGTAGTCAAATGAGGCGACGATTTCTTGAATTCAACCAACCCCTTCTCTGTACTCTATCCAATCGGGATCAATTTTACTCTGTGACCTGAGGTTGTGTTTTTACCCCCTTAAATTTCTCCATTCTTTCTATTGAAATTGACCATTTAATGACAATACTCTGAATATGAATTTATTAAACCCAGATTCGAATTATTTCTATAAAAAAATAAGCTGACGTGTTCTGATGTGGCCATCCACTTAACTTTACCAAACAACCTGGTCCTTCACTTATATTTAATATTTAATAAAATTATTTATAATCATGCATTTTTAGATTACTGTGGGCCCACTGATTATGTATACAAAATTTGGTTGAGTTTGGTACAAGAGAATAGATTTCATTTTTTGACCCCCTCCCCAATTTTAGGCGGTTAGTTTTTACATTTTTAGACTTCTGGAGGTCCACTGATTAAGTATACAAAATTTGGTTGAGTTTGTTCAAATGGCCTGGATTTTTAATTTTTAACCCCCCCCTTCCACCCCCTTAATTTTGCGTCGATATGCACCAAAATCTAATCAGCTCTTAATCTCAATGGACCAAAACTACGTGTGAAATTTGGTTTCGATATTCACACTAGTTTTTGAGCTAGCTCGTCCACAAAAATTTGGTAACACACAGACTAACAGACAACCAGACAGACTAACTAACAGACATTTTGACAAAACAATTATTATCTCGAAAAATATAATTTTTTCGGTGTTCACTTATTAGAGCTTTTTTGTAGACCGAAATGTCATGGTTTCGCTCAATTTTTTTAATCAAAATAGTTTCAGCCGTTTTTGAGATATTTCGAAAAAAAGAAGGAAAAAACCACTTTTTTCATGCACGATTACAATACTTGACCATACCTTATATGGTAAAGTAATAAACAAATAATAGGTTTTGTGAATTCAAATCTATTTTTGACTATTTTTAATTAATTCCTCTCATTATTTATTTAAATAGTTAATAAAATTTGAATATAATCTCTATATAAAAAAATTGAATTTACCATTAAGAAAATAAATATCTTTCTAAATCTGTGTTTTCCTTTATGCAACAATGAAAATGAAACGGTATCATTTTAACATCTTTTGGACTTTAAAAAAATTACGTTGTGGACGTAGTGAACATCTTTTCGTTTTCCAATGAAATATCCTAAATACACAAGTATATACTTCTTATATAACAAGAATATCTACAAAAATCAATGTTTTTTATAGGTCCGTTTTTGTACAATAAGTGAAAGTCGAGTATGTTACGCAGACAAGTTTATTTACATTTCTATATTTCTCTATTATTTCCTGGAAATGTTGAAATATTTTATGGTATTGTCATCGCATATACGTGTGTGGATGAAATTTCAAATGAATAACGCCTTTAAAAAATTCTTAATTATTCTCTCATTAATATATCAAAGAATAATTGATATATTAACTAGAATTGTTTTGACCGTGCTTTTTTGAAAAAGATATATATCGCGAGACTGCTGCGGATGATGCTATTGAAGTCTGCGGAGGCATAAGTCTGGACCAAGAGAGAAAAAGATGTGATCCATTTAGCTACAATCCAACGTCATTTTGCGTATAGCCCGCATGACATTCGGATGGATCACCATTTCAAGTTAGAAATATATAAGATCAGATATTATTTTCACTCAATATTTGATAAAAATCGCCTACATTTGATTCGCGATTGAATCAAATGTAGGAAACATTCGATTAATTAATGGCAAGCATCTAACATACATGCTAATAGATCAGGCGCTCTGGGCTGGCAGATTAAATATAACATCTGAGATTTCAAATTCATTTGGTGATCCATCCGAATGACATGCGGGCTATACGCAAAATGACGTTGGATTGTAGCTAAATGGATCATATCTTTTTCTCTCTTGGTCCAGACTTAAGACTCCGCAGACTCCAATAGCGTAATCCGCAGTAGTCTCGCGATATATATCTTTTTCAAAAAGGCGCGGTCAAAACAATTCTCGTTAATATATCAATTATTCTTTGATATATTAATGAGAAAAATTATAAATTTATTTAACATCATTATTTCAAGTTAGAAATATATAAGTTCAGATATTATTTTCACTCAATATTTGACAAAAATCACCTACATTTGATTCGCGATTGAATCAAATGTAGGAATCATTCGATTGAAAAATTCTCGTCAAAATTCGATTATAAAATTCTACCAAGTTAAACAGAAAAACAGTTTGATAGTCAGAGGTTCCAAGTTAAAAAATAAAGCATATAAAGTGCGAGCATTAAAAAGAAAAAATAAGAGTTTTACTTACCAGCCAAGATGATTGCCAAGTAAAAGACAACTTTCGCCATTTTAATAAATTGGTGCTTGTAGTTATTTGTTCAATGGAAAAACTAAAGAATGAATAGTAAACTGACAGAGAATGTTTGAACTTTTATAGTAAACTTTATCATAAATAATTATGATTATAAGAATGAGATATACTATAATATAATAAAAATATACCTAAAAGTGAAAAGAATAAAGAAAACGTTTTAAAATAGATAAACAAAAAATATAACTATTATCATATATAACTACGAGCTTTTCGTGCGTGCCTTCGGCACGCCCTCGAAACTCGGCCCTCCGGGCTAGTGCCCTGGCGGGCGGCGTCTCGGTCCAAAAATTGTATTCCTCTTAAAAAACCACACTCCAAATGTATACCTGTAAACTCCCGAAAATACATAGTCTCGCCTCATTTTCGTCCTGACACAGCTACAGAAATGAGGATCTAGATATGAATCTGGAAATATTTTTTTTATAATCTACAGCATTGTGATATTTTTTGTGTGGAAATAGATTTATTTAAATAAGTGGGATCGTGTGAGGAGGAGAATTATATTATATCATTTTTTAAAATTTGGAATCGATAATCGATATAAGGCTCCAAATATTTAAAAGAGATCAGATGCTGTTTGTATGACATGCTGCTCCATCCAGTATTGCCATGAGAAACTCGGGCACGCGTGTTAAATCGTTCAATTCTGTAAAAATCAAAAAATAATAACAAAATTTGGATTTTTAAAAAATTATAAAAAAGTGGCAAATTATTAAAAAATAAACAAATAATATATAAAATTAATATATATAAATTATTAATATATAAATCAAATAAGATGTGATTAATTTCTTCTTCTGTGCGCAAAGAAAAGCGAATTGAATATTTAATTTTTGAGTGGTGAGGGGGGGGGGGGAATAATAATTATCAATATATTTAATGTTTTTTAATTTAAAATCAATTGGAGTCTTTCATTTCAAAATTCGAGTTCAAATTACAATTATATTTCAAATTTGCCGACGGCATCAGCGCTCCTGTCGGCAGCATTACGTTGGCGTTGCTGCTAATTAATCTGGGCTATTGTATATATATATAATTTTTAAAAGCATGAATTATTATATCTTTACGAGTATTGTTGATAAGAAATAACAACAGGTGTGGTGGCCTTGACATTGAAAAATAATATAAAAGAAGAAAATATGGACTATCGAATTATAGATATGATATTAATAATTATTTTGAATTTATTTATTAATATAAAGTTTTAATAATTATTTATTTAAAGGTAAAGAATGAAAATTGATAAAAATATGAATTTGAAATAATAAATAAAAAACGGAAAGTGAAATTATTATTTTTTTATCTATTTCGACCTAAATACTGGAGGTATCAGCTGATTATAGGTATTTATTGTCTCTTTAAAACAAGAAAAACGACTTGTGTTAGGTGAACTCAATTCGAAATTATTTTTTTTAAATATTAACAAAATATTTAGTTTAAAATTGAATGAAAGAAATTATAATAAACGTTTAAGTGACTTTATTATGAAAATTCAATTAATTTTATAGATTTTTCGAAAACTTAAAACCCTCTTATGTCTTCAGTTTTTTGCCTTATGTTATTGCAATGAGCTCTTAATATATAAAATTATTTATATGTATATATAGAGCCCTATTTCATTTTTTAATTACATACCAATTACAAATGAATATCCCAAACATGTGTAAAGAAAATTAAAATTTTAATACATTTTTGTCGTGTTTTTGTATTTATAATATTTAACTGCTGATTGTATTGAAAAATATTGAAGAAATATTTTTATATGTTAAAAATCATCAGTATTAATTTGAATTATAATCAGCAGTCTAAAATTAACTATTTATTTTTTTGCTGAATGTTTTTTCTCTTCACGCCATGAAATTTCTTTATTCTTCTTTCTTCTTTATCCTTGTAACATTGAAATATTTTGATTATTTAATTTAATTGGTAGTTTTGAAAAATAATTTTTATAAAAAAAAATAATAATAAAACCGACTTCAAAAATTAAATGCAACAAATAAAATAATAAGAACTCAAAAATCAAATAAAATGCACTAAAAGGTATAAAATAATTATTTAATTTAGTTGCAAATAAACGACGAAAATTTTACATGAAATCACTTTTTGAAGTCGATGCCAAACATATACATTTTATGAATCAAACTCCACGGATTGTACTTAGTACGTTTGGCGGGTACGCTCGCTTATATAGTTTGTTTAGCACCGACTTCAAAAAGTAATTTCATGTTAATATTTCGTCGTTTAGTTGTAACTAAATTGTATATTATTTTATACCTTTTAGTGCATTTTATTTGATTTTTGAGTTCTTATTATTTTATTTGTTGCATTTAATTTTTTTTTTTTTTATAAAAATCATTTTTATTTTTCTCTTTTTAGTGATGTTATTAATAAAGCGTTGGGCGAATGAATCAGAAAATGATAATAAAATTCAATTCATGAATATAGAAATTATCTCGAAACGTTAGCGAGTTTTAAAAATGAACGTTTTAAGATTGTTTTTTTTTTTATAAAAGATTTTATTTATTATAATTTCGATTATTTCCTTATAAGAATTGGAGATTTCCGTTATTTCGTCATTCATTATATCATCAAACTTGACCAAATTAATATGAGACCACCTCTAAGGTACCCCCTTTCCAATAAAAGAGGAATCATTGAAATCGGTCCATAAACAAAGAAGTTATGCCTGAACATACTTACCAAAAAAGGTACAATACCAATAAAAAAAAAACGGGACCAATCGGGTACTAGACTGAACCCAATGAAAAAAATAATCGAAATCGGTTCATGATTGTCGAAGAAATCAGGTAACATAGACATAAAAAAATTCAGTCCAATTGATAACCTCCCCCTTTTTTGAAGTCGGTTAAAAATAGACAATCTATTTGAATGTTTCGTTAAATTGTAAATCTCAAACTAATAATATCGAATCAATTCTCAATCACTTCTATTTATTTAATTTATTTGTATTGAGTTTTATAGACTTGCCTTCATAAACAGTCTTAATATAAATATTCTTTTAAAAGTTCAATTTGCCTATAGTAGTAGACTTACAATTTCTAACGAAATCACGAAAGATTGTCGACTTATAAACCCGAGCTGTTGGGGTTCGATTCCCAAAGGGTGAGTCAATGCAACAACACTGCTGACGTGTAATAAAAAATTATCCATAACATATTATGTATATAGAAGTACTTTCTTTTTGGAGAGTCTGGTAGAATTTCAATGGAGAATCTATGGAAGGCAGCCCAATGATAATGAAAAAATGAAATTTCTATTAAAACAAATTTATTGGAACGTAATTTTTATCAGCCGTTTTGGAGAATTCTCCCTCCTTCTTCAGGATTTACAAGGGTCAACGAAGGAAATATACAGAATACTTCCTTCTTCTTTTCTTCAGCAGTGCTCGAAATTTGCTCTCTCTTAACAGAAGCATCAATAGAATGTTTTTCTTTTAGGAATTCTTTATAGCTGTAGTTGTATTAATTTATGAAGGTGTTAAAATAAGAGACGTGCAGCTTTTATTTATGAACTCCCGCTAACGTTTCAGCTATTGGTTGGGCCATCTTCAGAGCGGGAATTTGTCAATATTTATTATATTTAAAAAGAACCGTGTTTGGTGGCCCTATTATATTTGAATGAATTGGCTGAGGGGCCAGTTATGGGAAAATAAAAAGTTGAAATAAAAGTCCACTCCTATTTGATACTTTATTTTGAGCAGACGTAATCGATATTTTACAACGTTTCGAGCTCTACACCGCTGCTCTTCATCTGTGCACGTCAACTGTAAAAGATTATTGCATGTTTTTTTATTTTATTTAAATTTAAATGTATTTATATACATATATATTACATTATACCAGTGTTTCTCAAAGTGTGTTCCGCGGAAACCTGAGGTTCCATAAAAACACGCCAAGGGTTCCGCAAAAAAATTCATGGTAGGTGAAAAAATTCTAGCGTATAAAAGGAAGGTGAAGTTTTGGATTAGTTGTGTGAATCGCAGAGATTTCGAGTGTTTTTCAGCTATGAAGGACATTTTGGAAGAAGATCTAAATACCAGTCAATATACCAAAATCCACTTGGAATGTCTGAATAAATCAATCGAACAATATTTTACTGATGATAATTTCAAAAAACTGGAAAATAATTCTTGGATGAAAAATCCTTTTGTTGCCATCCTCGTTTTCATACCAAGATTATGAAAATTTTATCGAAATAGCTTCAGATTCTTCACTGCAGATAGCCTATAAAACGATGCCTTTGTCAAAATTTTGGTGTAGTTTAACAGGCGAATATCCACAATTGACCCAGGAAGCTGTTTTAATTCTCTTTTACCATTTGCTACAACTTATTTGTGCGAGTCTGAATTCTCAACTTACTTATTAACAAAAAATAAGTACCTCAATAAGTTGGATGCAGAGTCGGATATGAGATTACAACTTTCATCAATAAGACCTGATATAAAGTATTTGTGTAAAGACAAAAAACAGTATCTTTCTTCACATTGATGCCAATACCTATGAAAAGTTGAGGTGTTCGAAAAAAAAAATTCTCTTTTACTTACGGAAGTTTTGATTTAGTTGAAAAGTTTTTGTTTTGCCGAGATTAGCAGAGTTGTTGATTCACAAAGAGAAACAAAGAGGTTGTCCTCTGCTTGATGCAAATAAACATACACACATATATATCATCTTGAGGACAACCTCTTTGTTTCTCTTTGTTTTGATTTAGTTACTGTTTAATATAGATATAGTGGGTGATTGTATAAATAAAAATATAAGACAAAAAGTAGTGTTTCTTAATTAATTCACTCCATTAGTAACTATATTTCAAAGTCAAAAAAATGTTCCTATAACAACGCTTTAATCACACTATTATCGGGTTCCATGCTTAACTTCCAAACGGAAAAGGGTTCCACATTCGAAAATGTTTGAGAAACACTGCATTATTATACTACATAATTACAATTAAGTTCTTAACTTCTAATATCTATTTAACATTTTTCAATTATCACTAATATGTTTCCTTAATTTTATTTTAAATAAAGTTAAATTAGTTGAATTTTTTACATAAGAGGCCAGAGAATTGAACTCCTCAAGGCCTCTAAAATACAGTGAGTTTTTCGTCAATTTTCTATTTACCTTATGTAAATATATCCTATGATTATATCTGGTATAATGTTCATGCATTTCATTTACTATTGTGAATTCTAAATACTGTGTTAATTCCCTGTGATACAATTTGTAGACAAAGCTCATTGTTTATAAGTACAGGAAATCACTTAAATTCAAAAAACCTAGGCATTCCAGCATGGTTCTAATTGGTGTGTATCTATCACATTTCAAAATAGTTCTCATACACTTATTTTGTAGTAAATGTAGCTCATTTATATTATTTTTTGTACCAAAGTATAAGATTGTAGGACAATAGTAAAAATTGGGATTAATTATGCTCTTATAAACTGCAATTCTATTATTCATGATTCTATTAAAATAATTAACTTTTCCATTTAAGCTTCTAATTAGTTCATTATAATGCATTTTAAAATTCAACCTGTCATCAACAATGACACCAAGATACCTTATATAGACGACATATTCCAGTTTCACACCACTAACCCAATCCGGAGATAAGGTCAGGTGGGGTAACTGGGCCAGCTTCTTTTGTTTTCCTCCATATTTTTGGCTATAACTAAGCTTCCTCACAATTTATAGATCTCGTGACTATATTAATTGAAAGATGAAATTTTCTTCAAATAATCATGATACTTTCAACTTTTGATTATTCAAAATTTTGGAATTATCTTAAGTTGAATGTAAAGTTTTGCGGTTGGCCCAGTTAAACGCGTTGTGGGGTAATTGGACCAGCCCAGACCTATTTGCTGTTTTTTTAATTTTTAACATCTTTTGAGCAGTTGGACATGTTCCCCTATCCCTCAAGGCCCTGGCCATAGGTAGAATTAGTCTCATTTGTATATGGATTAAAAATAATCAAAGATGATGTAAGCGATTCGGGGTAATTGGGCCCTGACTAGGCTGGCCCAGTTGCACCAAGACCTCTATTTTTTTATTCTATTGAATTTTTTAAGCTAGATAAGTTTAAACGCCAAGTATAATTTTTAAAATCGATTTTTATTACAGAAAATTCAAAAAAAGTATCATAAATCAAACAATTAAACAAAATAATTTCATTTTACCCATTGAAATAAAGTTAAATAAGTTCCTTATGCTTAAGAAAGCCTTAATTAAGTACTTACTCAAGTCTCAATATTTTCAAGGAACTGGGTAAGGCAACTAGGTAAGCACATAACTAGGTAAATAAGTAAATAGGTAATTAACTTAACAAAGTACTTAAGTATAAAATAAACTTAAAGAAATTTCTCTAATTCAGGAACACTGAAAATTTCCCACCAATATGAAAAAGTGAATTGCGCTAAAAAAATGCGGTAAAATTAAAAAGCTCTGGGGTTACAGGACCCCTGGCCCAGTTGCCCCCGGCCCCAGTTACCCCACCTGACCTTATGTTTTCCCCACTTGCACCCATTATCATTACTTTTGACTTTGCACAATTTATTATAAGTTTGTTTTAACATTTATAATGAATTTTTAAAGGGTAGAATTGAGGATTATATACTACTCACCCAAGTCACAAAAACACTGAGAATTTATCTCCAGCAGACGTTTTACATTAGGAATCATTACACTGGTAAAACAAGTAATTTCAACTGAACAATTTGAAATACTGTCTTTCGTTCTGCCTTCATTTAACATATATAGAACCAAAATTCCCCACTCTAAATGAGATCAATGTACTCTAGGTTATTTAGAAAATAAATATATCGCCCAATTTTATATCAATTATCTATCTTTTATGCGATATGTTTATTTGATAAATAACCTAGAGTACATTGATCTCATTTAGAGTGGGGAATTTTGGTTCTATATATGTTAAATGAAGGCAGAACGAAAGACAGTATTTGGAATTGTTCAGTTGAAATAACTTGTTTTACCAATCTGATGATTCCTAATGTAAAACGCCTGCTGAGGATAAATTTTTAACCCACTTCAAAAAAGGAAGAGGTTCTCAATTCGACTGAATTTTTTTTTGTGTCTATGTTACCTGATATCTTCACCAATTGTTAACCGATTTTGATGATTTTTTTGCATTGGGTTCAGTCTAGTTTCCGATTGGTCCCGTTTTTTTTTCTTTGGTATTGGACCTTTTTTGCTATGTTTGTTTAGGCATAACTTCTATGTTTATGAACCGATTTAGATGATTCTTTTTATATTGGAAAGAGGGTACCTTAGGGGTGGTCCCATATTTAGTCAAGTTCTGATGATATTATCAATGACGAATTAACGTAAATATCCAATTCTTATGAGCAAATAATCGAAATTATAATAAATAAAATTTTTTATAAAAAAATCAATTTTAAAACGTTCATTTAAAACCCGCAAACATTTCTAGAGAATTTCTATATTTATGAATTGAATTTTATTATCATTTTCTGATTCATTCGCCCGATCCTTTCTCTTACGAGATGCATGCAAGGTATTATATTAAGTCACTATTAATAACATCACTAAAAAGAGAAAATAAAAATAATTTTTATAAAAAAATAAAACCGACTTCAAAAAAATTAAATACAACAAATAAAATAATAAAACTCAAAAATAAAATAATATACACTAAAAGGTATAAAATAATTATCTAATTTAGTTACAACTAAACGACGAAATATTTACATGAAATCACTTTTTGAAGTCGGTGCTAAACAAACTATATAAGCGAGCGTACCCGCCAATCGTATTAAGTAAAATCCGTCGAGTTTGATTCATAAAATGTATATGTTTGGCACCGACTTCAAAAAGTGATTTCATGTAAATATTTCGTCATTTAATTGTAACTAAATAAGATAATTATTTTATACCTTTTAGTGTGTTCATTTTATTTTTGAGTTTTATTATTTTATTTGTTGCATTTAATTTTTTTGAAGTCGGTTTTATTTATTTTTTTTATAAAAATTATTTTTCCGTGTTTTGTGACTTGAGAGAGTAGTATATAATCCTCAATTCCACCCTTTAAAAATTTATTATAAATGTTAAAACAAAAATTTAAAACATTCAATAATCTTTTCCAGTTGACGTCTACTAATGAAGAGCAGCGGTTTAGCGCTCGAAACGTTGTAAAATATCGATTATATCTGCCCAAAATAAAGTATCAAATAGGAGATTGGCTTTTATTTCAACTTTTTATTTTCCCATAACTGGTACCTTATAATATTAATATTTTTTTTAATATACCAGTCATCAGATATATCTACAATATATACAAGATATACGATATATACAAAACCATATACAGGGTGTTCGCCAAAAGGCCAAAAGATGTAATACTTTTAAGACTATTATTCTCTTAAAGTTATGCATTTTTTTTTTTAATGAAAATGATGAGAGAAGGAGTTACACCAAAAAGGTGCATCTCCTAAAGGCCTGGGTTGGCCCCTCCATCGTGAAAAGAGGAAGAAGAAGGGTTTTTATGGGGTGGGTAGGGGTCGAAGATATCTGTGGATACGGGTCTTAAACAGCTGAAGGTTATAAGTCGCGGGGAAGACAGTGGGTGGGAATGAGTTCCAGTCTCTGGAGGTCATAGGAATAAAAGAGTTAGCGAAAGCGCTTGTTCGATTTTTATCCAACTTGACAGCGAAGGGGTGCTGAGCTTTCGAAAACCGCGTGTTTCTCTTAAAGAGCTTTAGGGGGGATAATTGATTTCAGCTCGACAGAACAGACACCATGATAGTATCTGTAGTACAGGGAAAGGGCAGAAACGGTTCTTCGGTGAGCCAGAGAGTCGAGTGAGTTGGTTAGAGCCGGGTCTCCTATTAGTTTAATTGCTTGCTTCTGAATTGCATCCAGTGTAGAAAGAGAATGCTTGGAGGTCCCTCTCTACAGATGAGAGCCATATTCGAGACAGGGACGAATTTGAGCCTTATACAATGTAAGAAGTTGACTGGGAGTATAATAGCGTCTAGACCTAAATAGGAGACCAAGCTTGCGCGCTGAAGCTTTAGCAGTGGTTGAGATATTGTCATTCCATGAAAGGTCAGACCCTAGAGTTACGCCTAGCATTGAAATTTTATCCCTAAATTCGAGTGAGTTTGAATCGAATGATATGTTTCTGTCGACGCGCCTAGAAATAAGGCAATACTGAGTTTTCACTGCATTGAAGTTAACTAAGTTTTGGGATCTCCAGTTTTTAAGTTTGCATAAGTCTAAATTAATTGAGGAGGCAATGTCTGCACGGTTTTTATCCGATGCAGGGGCGTTATATAGGGTGCTGTCATCTGCGTAACAATGTACCGGATTGGAGGGCAAGTTTAGAAGGGTTTTTTTCATTTCATCTTAAACAGAAAAACGACAATAATAGTCTTTAAAAGTATTACATCTTTTGGCCTTTTGGCGAACACCCTGTATATGGTTTTGTATATTTCTTGTATATAGTTATATCTGATGACTGGTGTATCCAAAAAAATTTTTACTTAGGGCATGGTCAAGTATTGTAATCGTGCATGAAAAAAGTGTTGTTTTTCCTTCTTTTTTTCGAAATATCTCAAAAACGGCCGACACTATTTTGATTAAAAAATTGAGCGAAACCATGGAATTTCGGTCTACAAAAAAGCCCTAATAAGTGAACATCGAAAAATTTATATTTTTCGAGATAATAATTATTTTGTCAAAATGTCTGTTAGTCTGATGTCTGGTTAGTCTGTGCGTTACCAAATTTGTGTGGACGAGCTAGCTCAAAAACTAGTGTGAATATTAAAACCAAATTTCACAGGTAGCTTTGGTCCATTTAGATTAAGAGCTGATTAGATTTTGGTGCATATCGACCCAAAATTAAGGGCGGGTGGAGGGGAGGGGGTTAAAAATTAAAAATCTAGGCCGTTTGAGCAAACTCAACCAAATTTTGTATACATAATCAGTGGACCCCCAGAAGTCTAAAAATGCAAAAACTAACCGCCCAAAATGGGGGGGGGGTGTAGTGTCAAAAATTAAAAATCTAGACCATTTGAGCAAACTACACCAAATTTTGTATACATAATCAGTGGGCCCCCAGGAGCCTAAAAATGCAGAAACTAACCCCCCCTCCCCTACATGATTATAAATAATTTTATTAATAATATTAAATATAAGTGAGGGGCCAGGTTGTATGGTAAAGTCAAGTGGGTGGCCACATCAGAACACGTCAGCTTATTTTTTATCACAAAGGTGTATTTATTTTTAATTTTTTTTTTTGACTAAATTAAAAAAGAAAAATTATCATTGGTCCCTAACAAGGGACGAATTTCCATTATACCTCTAGTTCTAGTTTGAAAATTAATTTCTTCACCCGGGACCATCATTTTGAAGTCTAAATATTTTATAATGATTTGAAATAACTAAGTAGGAAACAAATTCAAATATTCGATGTCTTATATAATGAAAAATATACATCGATATCAAATACCATTAGGTAGGTGAAGGCATTTACGGAAAAAAAAATATTATTATAAATAATTTAAAGTGTTCATATCTTTTTTTTCTTTATCACTAACGAGTTTTTATCACGTTGTTATTTTACTTTTAATATGTATTTTGACTATCAACTAAAACGTTTTTTGCTTACTCATTTTTTTTAAAATATACCTAATATGGATCGAAAAAAAATTAAATAATAATAAACTTATCAAAAACACTTATGTAAAATGGTGGTCCCCGAGGGGTGAACCGCGACCTAATATGCTGTACTACCTACTTCCACTTGTACTTCCAAATATTTTCAAGTAGTTCCAAATATTTCCAAGTATTCCAAATATTCCCAAGTACTTCCAACGATTTCCAAGTACTTTCAAATATTCCAAATATTCCCAAGTACTTTCAAATATTTCCAAGTACTTCCAAACATTTCCAAATACTTCCAAATATTTCCAAGTACTTCCAAAATACTTCCATAGAGATGTACACCTACCTCCAATCGCGGATCACCCTAAATAGCAAATTATTTTTAAAAATTTTACAAATATTCATATAATTTGTTCGATTAACTCTTAAACTAACATATTCAATAAATATTGTTGATAATTTTTGAATTTTATAAAAAAAAAAAAATAAGTGAAATTAAATTGAAAGATACATTTACAAATAATCAATATTATTTTACTTTAAATAAAGTTTAATTAAAAGATCAAATTCCATTTTAAATATCAATAAAATGAATAATTTCGAATTAAGCATCATTCATAGAAAGATAAAATATATAAAATGAATATTTCTCTAGTTCAAGCAGTTCAAATTGTGTGCCTAATTAATCAAGGGTTAAGTCAACGACAAGTGGCAAGTACACTTGCAATAAGCAATAATTTCAATAATGTATTATTACTTGTAAAATAAGCTGACGTGTTCTGATGTGGTCATACACTTGACTTTACCATACAACCTGCCCCCTAAAATTTTTTATAATCATGTAGGGGGGTTAGTTTTTTCATTTTTAGACTTCTGGGGTCCCACTGATTATCTATACAAAATTTGATTGAGTTTGGTACAAGAGCCTAGATTTTCATTTTTTGACCCTACACCCCCCCCCCCATTTTGGGCCTTTAGTTTTTGCACATTTAGACTTCTGGGGTCCCACTGATTATGTATACAAAATTTGGTTGAGTTTGCTCAAATTGCCTAGATTTTTAATTTTTAACCCCCCTTAATTTTTTGTCGATATGCACCAAAATCTAATCAGCTCTTAATCTCGATGGATCAAAACTACGTGTAAAATTTCGTTTTGATATTCACACTAGTTTTTGAGCTGGCTCGTCCACAAAAATTTGGTAAAGCACAGACTAACAGACGGACAACCAAACAGACTAACAGACATTTTGACAAAACAAAAATGAATTACTATTTAATAAAGTTTTTATTGGTGGATCGATTTTTTTGCACTTCAGTAGATTAATGATTTTTAATTAAATGCATCTCATTATAAATTGTCTATTAACTGTAGGAAACATTCGATCTATTAACTGAGTTTCAGTCAGACCTGCTCTTTTGAAAAATGATATTTACATTCACATTTATGTTCTATATAACAGTGTTTTTGTTATGTTGAAATATAAGGCTGGCTACCAGTGGCAGATTTAGATAAACCCCCCTTTCCGATATTGCACCATTTTTGCTTTTTATTGAAGTAATCGAATGTTTTCTACATTTGATTCAATCGTGAATCAAATGTAGGGAATTTTTTGTCAAATATTGAGTGAAAATAATATTTGAACTTATATATTTCTAACTTGAAATAATGATCTTAAATAAATTTTTATAATTTTTCTAATTAATATAACAAAGAATAATTGCCATATCAATGAGAATTGTTTTTGACCGCGCTTATTTGAAAAATATATTTATCGCGAGACTACTGCGGATTACGCTATTGAAGTCTGCGGAGTCTAAGTCTGGACAAAGAGAGAAAAAGATGTGATCCACTTAGCTACAATCCAAAGTCATTTCGCGTATAGCCCGCTAGACATTCGGATGGATCACTAAGTGAATTTGAAATCTCAGATGTTATATATTCAATCTCCCAGTCCAGAGCGCTCTATCTATTAGCATATATGTTAGATGCTTGCCATAAATTAATCGAATGTTTTCTACATTTGTTTCAATCGCGAATCAAATGTAGGGAATTTTCTACTTTATCCAATGCAAAGCATGGGTAAAGTATTGTAATCGCTCTCGGGGCAAGCGTGGCTTCAAAGGGTCCTCAGGTAAAGACTACGGAACCCATGGACTCAATTAAAGTCACAAATTGTAGTATTCAATTAGGTTGAATTTTAGCACGTGACGGTTTTGCCAAAAATTACATGGGGTCTCGTCGAGAGGCCAAAAAGTGCGATTTTTTCATTTAGTGCGTGCGGATGGATGTATGTATGTATGTATGTATGGATGGATGGATGTATGTATGTTATCGTTTTTTTGGCCCACGATTTTTTCCACACCGTTGCACCGATTGAAATGAAATTGAAAACCTAGCATTCTTTTAACAAAATGAAGCGCTGATTAGTTTTTGGTACATATCGACCCACAAACATTAGTACTTTATTTCAGTACTTTTTTAGTTTTTTCTAAATATCTTGAAAATGACTTAACCAATTTTGATGAAATTTAATATCCTAATTAAGTACCTTGGGGACCACAAAAAAGGATAAATAAAGTTTTTAGTAAAATTATATTTTAAAGTACTTTACTCTAGAGTAAGAGAGTACTTTTTTAATTTTTTAAATTCTTTAGAATTTATTCATTTGAACCTTTTAATATAGCTCATTTAGCCGTGCTTAAATAAGAATGGATAGGCTTCTCTCTGTGAAATGCTAAAAATTTGGGAGGAAATTTTATAAGTAACCATAGCAACTGCGTTGTTTTCTTATCCCTTACCTTTGCAGAAGACATAGAGGAATCGACTTTAAACCAAAAATAGCGATTGATTCTCATCAAATACTTGAGGAATAACCATTCTATATTGGATTTTTGACGTTTCGGTTTTTATTGGTGACCATTGCTGAAGACATAGAGGAATCGACTTTAAACCAAAAATAGCGATTGATTCTCATCTAGTACTTGAGGAATAACCATTCTATATTGGATTTTTGACGTTTCGGTTTTTATTGGTGACCATTTCTGAAGACATAGAGGAATCGACTTTAAACCAAAAATAGAGATTGATTCTCATCAAATACTTGAGGAATAACAATTCTATATTGGATTTTTGACGTTTCGGTTTTTATTGGTAACCATTGCTGAAGACATAGAGGTATCGACTTTAAACCAAAAATAGCGATTGATTCTCATCTAGTACTTGAGGAATAACCATTCTATATTGGATTTTTGACGTTTCGGTTTTTATTGGTAACCATTGCTGAAGTCATGGAGGAATCGACTTAAAATCAAAAATAGCCATCGATTCTCATCTAATACTTGAGGAATAACAATTCTACATTAGGTTTTTGACGTTTCGATTATTATTGGTAACCATTGCTGAAGACAAGGAGGAATCGACTTAAAATCAAAAACAACGATCGATTCTCATCTAATACTAGAGGAATAACCTTATTGCATTCCATTTTTGATGTTTTGACTATTAATGGCAACCTCTAACTGCCATAATACGTCGAAAACATCAAAAATGAAAATGCAAATAAGGCTAAATTCCTCTAGTTATTAGATAAAGAATCGATCGTTATTTTTGATTTTAAGTCGATTCCTCCATGTCTTCAGCAATGGTTACCAATAATAATCTAAACGTCAAAAACCTAATGTAAATTGTTATTCCTCAAGTATTAGATGAGAATCGATGGCTATTTTTGATTTTAAGTCGATTCCTCCATGTCTTCAGCAATGGTTACAATAATAACCGAAATGTCAAAAATCCAATGTGGAATGGTTATTCCTCGACTATTAAATGAGAATTATTTTTGAATTAATGTCAATATGAACTACAAATTGCAAGTGATATCTGATTAATAATAAAGGAACAAACATATAATATTTCAAATGAATTTGGATAAAGTTTAGCAACGATCCGTTGCAGTTTATTTTATTTAAGATCATTATTTCAAGTTAGAAATATATAAGTTCAAATATTATTTTCACTCAATATTTGACAAAAAAATTCCCTACATTTGATTCACGATTGAATCAAATGTAGAAAACATTCGATTAATTTATGGCAAACATCTAACATACATGCTAATAGATCAGGCGCTCTGGGCTGGCAGATTAAATATATAACATCTGAGATTTCAAATTCACTTGGTGATCCATCCGAATGTCATAGCGGGCTATACGCAAAATGACGTTGGATTGTAGCTAAATGGATCATATCTTTTCTCTCTTGGTCCAGACTTATGCCTCCGCAGACTTCAATAGCGTAATCCGCAGTAGTCTCGCGATAAACATCTTTTTCAAATAAGCGCGGTCAAAAACAATTCTCATTGATATAGCAATTATTCTTTGTTATATTAATTAGAAAAATTATAAAAATTTATTTATTGAAGTAATTACACTGATAAACAATGAAATTTCCCTTTAAATAAAACTAGGTGATCTTTATGTATTCAGATGTGCTGATAACGAATATCGCATCCGTTTTTCTCAATCACCTAAATTTTTTGCGGAACACCCACATTTTATTGTTTTGTAGTTTTTATGGTTTGAGGTGTCCGCACCCGGCTTAACTTAGACTTTCTTTTTTTATTTTAAAGTCTATCCAGCCCTCATTCGAATTCCTATAATTCATAAAGTATTAATAATATGAAATAGCGACTTTTATATTAATAATTTCTATAATATATGTGTAGAATACACAACCATATTCAAATTTATCTAATATATCTACAATATTGTGCAATTGAACTAACGTATGCAACTTTGTCTCGCTATCAACTTTACATTTCTCATTTGTTTAATAGCTACATGTGTTTTAACTGCAATTAAAACTAATATTAAATAGCTATATTAATATAGCTACTAAATAAATAAAAATAAAGTGGCAACAGTTGCTAGCTATTAGATACTAGTCTATACCGTTCACTAAACTTGGAATGAGTCCCACCACAAACAAGTGGAGAAGTTAGATTCATCTAAGACTATATTAAAAGTAGTATTGTTGCTTAATGGGAATATATACCCATCAGTACCCATTGCCTAAAAACCTAATTCCTGGACAGAAGAGTGTTAGGAATCACCCTCTGTTGAGAAAGAGAGGATTTTGTTACTACCGTTGCATAGAAAGTAAGGGCTGATGAAAAATTTTGTTGGGGCTTTGGATAAACACGGTGAGGGTTTTGGGAACTTGAGAGAAACATTTGCTAAACTCGATAGTAAGTTAAAAGAAGGCATTATTGATTGGACTACAAATCCGTGAGAGAGCTTTCAGATAAGTATGCTGTAAT
Source organism: Forficula auricularia (assembly GCA_024734495.1). Classification (NCBI taxonomy): domain Eukaryota; kingdom Metazoa; phylum Arthropoda; class Insecta; order Dermaptera; family Forficulidae; genus Forficula; species Forficula auricularia. The sequence goes on from JALMQS010000804.1 coordinate 366,046, forward strand.
TTTTTTTGGAAATGTGAAAGCTGACAACTACAAGGAACTTGTTGAAGTGTTATCAGTGCATAGGGTGCAATATGACCTTGAAAATTTACTTTTTTACGTTACCATACAGGGTATGGTCAAGTATGTATTGTAATTGTGCATGAAAAAAGTAGGTTTTTTTCCTTCTTTTTTTCGAAATATCTCAAAAACGGCTGAAACTATTTTGATTAAAAAAATTGAGCGAAACCATGGCATTTCGCTCTACAAAAAAGCCCTAATAAGTGAACATCGAAAAAATTATATTTTTCGAGATAATAATTGTTTTTATTTAAATTGAATTGGCTAAGGGGCCAGTAAGGGGAAAATAAAAAGTTGAAATAAAAGTCAACTTCTATTTGTTACTTTATTTTGGGCAGACGCAATCGATATTTTAACACGTTTCGAGCGCTATACCGCTGCTCTTCATCAGTGCACGTCAACTGGAAAAGATCATTGCATGTTTTAATTTTTTGTTTTAACATTTATAATAAATTTTTAAAGGGTGGAAATGAGGATTATATACTACTCACCCAAGTCACAAAAACACGTAAAATCTATTTCCAGCAGACGTTTTACATTAAGAATCATTACACTGGTAAAACAAGTTATTCCAACAGAACAATCTCAAATACTGTCTTTCGACCTGCCTTCATTATACATACACAGAAGCAAAGTTCCCACTCCACTCAAGATCAACGCACTCCAGGCTATTTATAAATACACATATCACACAAAAGATCGATAATTGATACAAAATTTAAATAATTAAAGTTAGTCAATTGATATAAAAAATCCATATTTACAATTAAAAGTCAGTCATTTGGTATAAAATTCATATACATAACCAAAAGCCAGCCAAACGATATAAAACCTATATACATAATTAAAGTTAGTCAATAAAATAAACAATAAATAAATAAAATAAATAAATAAATAAAATCCACGCATACAATTAAAAGCAAGGTCATTTGATATAAAATTTATATAAATAATTAAAAGTTTGTCAATATTTACATATTTCTAGACTAAAGCTGGTTGATTTTGTCAAGTAGACAAGTGTAGAGAGTGGATATTTTTAATACATCAAGCTTGTAATTTATGGCGTTGTTGATGTCCATTTGTATATAAATACCCTCCTTGTATTTTCTTTTCCATGTGACTCTCTCACTGTCCACTATTTTTGCATCTTCGAAATTCATCAAATGCCCATTGTCAACTGCATGTACGGCCAATGCACTGACCAAATTTCCCTTAACAACCGATGAAGTGTGTTCTTTTAAACGAACACATAAAGGGCGGCAACTTTCTCCATAGTACACTCTTGTTTTATCTTCCAAGTCCCTGCAAGATGAGCATTGAATCCTATAAATTATATTGGATCTATCCTCTTCACGTTCTCTATCCTTGTTATTGTATATGCTCAACAATGGTTTTTTTGGTCTCATTGCAATGTCAATATTATATTTTTTAAACATTGCTTGAATCTTTTGAGCTAATCCTTCTATATATATAATTGACCCTCTCTTTGTTTGTGGCACAAGATCTGGGTTTTGTTTGTTATAATTATTGTTCTTGTTCTTATATTTTCTGATAATGGTTGTGATTAATTTTTTTGCATATCCATTCTTATTAGATCTTTCTATCGAGGCTATCTAAATTTTTTTGATGAAATTGTTTATCGGACAATTTCTATTATTCTGCGTATCTCATTTCTTCATGATACACAATTTTTGCTGCAATGGATGTTTAGACCTAAAATTAATCATCCTCCGCTGATTTTGTTGGCTTATTATATATATCTGTTTTCGAGAGTACCATTGTTGTCTCTTGTGATTTTGAGGTCTAAGAAATTTATTGTATTATTATTTTCATTCTCTACTTACTAAACTTGATATTGTTATGGTACATATTGATTGAGATTCCCCTTACTGGCCCCTTAGCCAATTCAATTTAAATAAAAATAGGAGCCGCCAAACACGGTTCTTTTTAAAAAATAATTGTTTTGTCAAAATGTCTGTTAGTTAGTTAGATAGTCTGTGCGTTACCAAATTTTTGTGGACGAGCTAGCTCAAACACTAGTGGGAATATCGAAACCTAGTTTCACACGTTGTTTTGGTCCATTGAGATTAAGAGCTGATTAGATTTTGGTGCATATCGACCCAAAATTAAGGGGTGGAGGAGGGGGGTTAAAAATTAAAAAATCCAGGCCATTTGAACAAACCTCAACCAAATTTTGTATACTTTAATCAGTGGACCCACAGAAGTCTAAAAATGCAAAAACTAACCGCCTAAAATGGGGGAGGCGAGGGTCAAAAAATGAAAATCTAGGCTCTTGTACCAAACTCAACCAAATTTTGTATACATAATCATAAAATGCATGATTATAAATAATTTTATTAACTATTAAATATAAGTGAGGGACCAGGTTGTATGGTAAATTTCACACGTTGTTTTGGTCCATTGAGATTAAGAGCTGATTAGATTTTGGTGCATATCGACCCAAAATTAAGGGGGTGGAGGGGGGTTAAAAATTAAAAATCTACGCCATTTGAGCAAACTCAACCAAATTTTGTATACATAATCAGTGGACCTCCAGAAGTCTAAAAATGCAAAAACTAACCGCCTAAAATGGGAGGAGGGGGTAAAAAATGGAAATCTTGGCCATTTACCAAAATCAACCAAATTTTGTATACATAATCAGTGGGACACCAGAAGTATAAAAATGCAAAAACTAACCCACCCCCTACATGATTATAAATAATTTTAGGGGCCAGGTTGTATGGTAAAGTCAAGTGGATGGCCACATCAGAACACGTCAGCTTATTTCTTTTAGGAATTCTTTATAGCTATAGTTGTATTAATTAGTAAGTAATCTAAAAATGCAAAAACTACCCCCCCCCCCCCTCTCCTACATGATTATAAATAATTTTATTAAATATTAAATATAAGGAGAGGGGCCAGGTTGTATGGTAAAGTCAAGTGGATGGCCACATCAGAACACGTCAGCTTATTTACATTTGCATTTGGACTTTTTCCCCCCCTAAATTGGGCGCGGTTAGTGAAGAATGCGGCGAGTGATTTCACCAGGATATTTCTGTCCTGGAGATACGATATGCAGAAAAATCTGTACAAAACATGTTGGCAGACTATTCAAGGGAGAGGTTTCTGCTGGCAATTCCAAACGGCAGAGTTCAAGAAAGAAATTTTGAAAATGCTAGTAAAAATGTGTTTTCCTCCCTTTTTTACATGAAATTTCTTCATTGAACAGTCAAAATCGGCCCTAAACATATTTTTTTATGTAATTTTTATTTTTCAGAGGATGAGGAACAAAATAAGTGTTTATTTACGACTTATCAATTGCAACGTTTCGCTACTTTATTGCAGCTTCTTCAGGCTCTACAAAGGAGCAAATACATATATCAAAAAACACATTCAAAAACATTTCTCATTCATTCAATTCAAAATCAATTTCATATAAATACCTTGATAAATAAAGCTCTAAACACTTTGTCAATTTTTTAAGCTCTGCCATTATTACACATATAGACACTCGAATACATTTCTATTTCATCATCAACAACTCAAATAATGGCAGAGCTTAAAAAATTGACAAAGTGTTTAGAGCTTTATTTATCAAGGTATTTATATGAAATTGATTTTGAATTGAATGAATGAGAAATGTTTTTGAATGTGTTTTTTGATATATATATTTGCTCCTTTGTAGAGCCTGAAGAAGCTGCAATAAAGTAGCGAAACGTTGCAATTGATAACTCGTAAATAAACACTTATTTTGTTCCTCATCCTCTGAAAAATAAAAATTACATTAATAAGTTATGGAACTGAATCCTAATGATGATATTTTTTACTTTATCCAATGCGAAGCATGGGAGAAAGTATTGGAATCGCTCTCGCGGCAAGCGCGACTTCAAAGGGTCCTCAGGTAAAGACTACGGAACCCATAGACTCAATTAAGGTCACAAATTGAAGTATTCAATGAGATTGAATTTTAGCACGTGACGGTTTTGCCAAAAATTACCTGGGATCTCGCCGAGAGGCCAAAAAGTGCCATTTTTTTTGGAAGTGCGTGCGGATGTATGGATGTATGTGTGTGTGTTATCGTTTTTTTCGTCCACGAATTTTTCCACACCGTTGCACCGAATGAATTGAAATTGAAAACCTACCAGTATTTTAACAAAATGAAGCGCTGATTAGTTTTTGGTACATATCGGTCCACAAACATTAGTACTTTATTTCAGTACTTTTTTAGTTTTTTCTAAATATCTTGAAAATGACTTAACCAATTTTGATGAAATTTAATATCCTAATTAAGTACCTTGGGAACCACAAAAAAGGTTAAATAAAGTTTTTAGTAAAATTATATTTTAAAGTACTTTACTCTAGAACATATTAATATTTCAAATGAATTTGGATAAAGTTTAGCAACGATCCGTTGCAGTTTATTTATATTTATAGTTATTCACTTAAATATTTAAATCCTATTTCATGAGCAAACAAACAAATATAATTTAAAATTTCGATGTGTTATTACAAAGAGAATTAAATTTTTATTAAAAATTAAAAATGAAAATCAGGGGAAATGATCGGTGATACAGGATTTCTACTTTCAGGTTTGAATTCAGCGGGGTCGAATTATAAATAATCACCTATTTTTGTTCAAAGGGGCAAAAAAAATTTGAATTTGTTCATCTGTAACCAAAATAAATTTGCCGCGGTTATATTCCGGGAGCCTAGTGTCTGAACACAGAATTAGTCGAGTGGGTGATGACTTAATGTACTCGTGGAAAGAGATCATATATGGGTGTCGAGGTGGAAAGGTGTCAAAGTAAACTTGCTCTGATCTGTTTTCGTTTCGTTTTTTTGTTTATCGTGTACCGTTTACCGTTAATATTATTGTTTATCGTGTGTTTGAGTGTTGTTGTTATTGTTGAAAAGAATTCAACAACAATTGAATATATATATATATATCTTATATCTTAAATATCATCAAATATTTAAGTTTATTTATTTATAGAAATGGCCGATTGCCTAATTCAAATACAAATATTGTTTTAATAATATAATTATTTGTTGTTCAATTTAAATTATATAACTATATTTAATTAGTAAAACCCAATATTGTTAACCACATTGTTATACATATATACAAGACCCGGTTTTGAATAATTATAATATTTTAAACAACAAACATTTATTATTTTATTTATTTTTGCCTTCAAGGGTAAAGTGATAACTGGTGAATCATTGTTATTATAATCAAATATCTACCATCTACACGTGTCTAAAGTCATGATAATATACCTGGCATTATTACTTGCCTTATCATTAAGAGTGGCCACGTCAGTACGTTATGTCAAAACCGATTATTTACTTTACTATACAGAAAATAAATATAAGACAGGGGGAAAATATTATATTTTTGAATTATTTTTATAGAATTTTATGCTTTCAGAAATGAATTTTTTGAACATAGGAAAAAATGGCATTTTGTTTTATATTAAACAATCTAATCACACCTTAAAATTTTAAACACTCAATTAGAATAGCAAGTATTTTTTAACCGACTTCAAAAAAGGAGGAGCTTCTCAATTCGACTGATTTTTTTTTTTTTTTTTTTTTGTCTATGTTACCTCATATCTTCGTCAATTGTGAACCGATTTTGATGATTTTTTGCATTGGGTTCAGTCTAGTTTCCGATTGGTCCCGTTTTTTTTTTCATTGGTATTGGATCTTTTTTGCTATGTTTGTTTAGGCATAACTTCTTTGTTTATTAACCGATTTTAATGATTCTTTTTTTATTGGAAAAAGGGTACCTTTAGGGGTGGTCTTTTGAAACTGTTTTTATATGCAATTTTTGAGTTTGAAAATTTTATTCTTGTTTTTGAAACTGTATGTAGATACTCTTTGATTTTTTTGTTAATTTTTAACTTCTATTCATTCTGCATATTTTAATAGCGGGTTGATAGTAGTCCTATGATAATTATTAATATTATTTTTTTTTTCTTTCAACAAACTAAAATACTAATTATTTATTTTAAACACCTGTTAACGATAAAAATTAATTCAAAATAACTAAAATAAGCTGAAATGTTCTGATGTGGCCACTTGACTTTACCATACAACCTGGCCCCTAAAATTATTTATAATCATGTAGGGGCGGCTAGTTTTTGCATTTTTATACTTCTGGGGGTCCACTGATTATGTATACAAAATTTGGTTGAGTTTGGTAAATGGCCAAGATTTTCATTTTTTGACCCTACACCCCCACCCCCATTTTGGGCGGTTAGTTTTTGCATTTTTAGACTTCTGGGGTCCCACTGATTATGTATACAAAATTTGGTTGAGTTTGCTCAAACGGCCTAGATTTTTAATTTTTACCCCCCCCCCCCCCCTTAATTTTGGGTCGATATACACCAAAATCTAATCAGCTCTTAATCTCAATGGACCAAAACTACGTGTGAAATTTGGTTTTAATATTCACACTAGTTTTTGAGCTAGCTCGTCCACAAAAATTTGGTAATTTGATTTAGTCTTAAAAATCTAACGGACAGACTAACAGACATTTTGACAAAATAATTATTATCTCGAAAAATATTATTTTTTCCATGTTCACTTATTAGAGCTTTTTTGTAGATCGAAATGCCATGGTTTCGTTCAATTTTTTTAATCAAAATAGTTTAAGCCGCTTTTGAGGTATTTCGAAAAAAATGAAGGAAAAAACACTTTTTTCATGCACGATTACAATACTTGACCATACCCTGTATGGTAAAGTAAAAAGAGAACTCAAAACCAAAAAGTGGTTTTAATAATGATTATAATACCGAATAAAAATTTTTTTCGAAATTTTCCAAAATCGAAAAAAAATAGTAGGTAATTATCATAGGACCACTAATCAATCCAGTCTTAAAATTTGTAGAATAAATAGAAGTTTAAAATAAAAAAATTATCAAGAAAAGTTTCAAAAACAAGATTAAAATTTTCAAACTCAAAAATCGCATAAAAAACACTTTCAATAATTTTTTAATATTTTTTTATGACAAGTATGTAAAAAAAACTAAGATTTCAAAAAAATAAATTGAATTTGGACTATTTTTGAAGAAGTTATGAACGATAAAACAAAATTCGATATCTTTAACAAGTGATCAAAATAATTAAATGCAACAAATAAAATAATAAGAACTCAAAAACCAAATAAAATGCACTAAAAGGTATAAAATAATTATCTTATTTAGTTACAGCTAAATGACTAAATATTTACATGAAATCACTTTTTGAAGTCGGTGCCAAACATATACATTTTATGAATCGCACTCGTCGGATCTTACTTAGTACGATTGGCGGGTACGCTCGCGTTATATAGTTTGTTTGGCACCGACTTCAAAAAGTGATTTCATGTTAATATTTGTAACTAAATTAGATAATTATTTTATACCTTTTAGTGTATTTTATTTTATTTTTGAGTTTTATTATTTTATTTGTTGCATTTCATTTTTTTGAAGTCGGTTTTATTTTATTTTTTATAAAATTATTTTTATTTTTCTCTTTTTAGTGATGTTATTAAGAGTGACTTAATATAATACCTTGCATGCATCTCGTAAGAGAAAGAAAGGGTCAAATGAATCAGAAAATGATAATAAAATTAAATTCATAAATATAGAAATTCTCTAGAAACGTTTGCGGGTTTTAAATGAACGTTTTAAGATTGATTTTTTATAAAAGATTTTATTTATTATAATTTCGATTATTTCCATATTATAAGAATTGGATATTTACGTTATTATTTCATTGATTATATCATCAGAACTTGACCAAATTAATATGAGACCACCTCTAAGGTACCCTCTTTCCAAGATAAAAAGAATCATCGAAATCGGTTAATAAACAAAGAAGTTATGCCTGAACAAACATAGCAAAAAAGATCCAATACCAATGAAAAAAACGGGATCAATCGGAACCTAGACTGAACCCAATGCAAAAAAAAATCATCAAAATCTGTTCACAATTGGCGAAGATATCAGGTAACATAGACACAAAAAAATTAAAAAAAAAAAAAAATCAGTCGAATCGAGAACCTCCTCCTTTTTTGAAGTCGGTTAAAAATAAAATATAATGGACTAAAAGGTATAACATAATTATCTAATTTAGTTACAACTAAACGACGAAATATTAACATGAAATCACTTTTTGAAGCCGAGTGCCAAACAAACTATACCTAAAAGCGAGCGTACCCGCCAAACGTACTAAGTAAGATAGATCCCCCGAGTTCGATTCATAAAATGTATATTTTTGGCACCGACTTCAAAAAGTGATTTCATCTACATATTTCGTCGTTTAGTTTTAACTAAATGGATAATAATTCTATACCTTTTATGTGCATTTTATTTTATTTTTGAGTTCTTATTATTTTATTTGTTGCATTTAATTTTTTTAAGGTCGGTTTTATTTTATTTTTTATATTTACTATTAAATATAAAATTATTTGAACATTGGGGAAAGTGCTCGTTTTTTTTTTGTCAAGTTAATGATTACCTCTCTCATGTTCAAATAAATATTTTTTATTAAAATAAATAGTCCAGTTAAATTGTGTTTTTACCCGGAAAGTTTTGGGGTAGTTGTAATTCCTTCGACCCTTTATGTTTTATGGTGTGCTGAATCTGAATCTGAGGTTTGCTAAACTTTTCGTAAAAAACCTTCCTATTCAAAATGAAAGTTCATAAAATTTCCTATAAATTTCATTATTTAGGTTTTTTATCCGACCAACCGTTCGGGCTCAAGCGCTAGTTGAAAATTGGCGTATTTTTTCTGTTTCCGCAAATCTCAAAAACTCGCACTTTTTCCGTTTTTTTCCAATTTCGAACATGAAAGAGCCCGTTTTCGATAGGGACCACTCTATAGATTTTTAAACTAGATTAAATTTAATTGAAAAGTTTTTGTTTTGCCGAGAGTAGCAGAGTTGTTGATTCACAAAGAGAAACAAAGAGGTTGTCCCGCTTGATGCAAATAAGTACACACATATATCAAGATGATATATCTGTATATATATTATTTATTTGTTTGAGACTATAGTTTCGAAGACTCTGTCCTCATCATCAGTCTTTCTATCAAATGTTTTTCATGGAGTCAATATCATATGGATATTGAAACTTGATGTTCTTTCTTCACTGCTGGAGGGCTAGAAACTACAAAGCCAACTAAGGGCTTTATTAGTTCCTAGCCCTCCAGCAGTGACGAAAGAATCATCAAGTTTTCAATATCCATATGATATTGACTCCATGAAAAACATTTATAATTGAAGAAAGACTGATGATGAAGACCAAGTCTTCGAAACTATAGTCTCAAACAAATAAATAATATATATACAGATATATCATCTTGATATATATGTGTATATGTTTATTTGCATCAAGCAGAGGACAACCTCTTTGTTTCTCTTTGTAGATTAAATTTGATACCACTTTTTGAAAAAAATCGTAGTTTTTTCTTCATAAAATGAAAACCACTCATTCTAGAAACTTTATTTCTATCTCATTCTCTAGGAAATTTTATTTACTTGAACGTTTACTTGGACCACTCTTTTGATAAAAACTTAAATTTATAGATAATCAGCATTTCCCATAACACTTTTGAGGAATCAGATCATATCCTGTCATGAAAAATGCTTGATATCTATAACTCTAAGAGATTTATCAAAAAAGTGGTCCAAGTAAACGTTCAAGTAAATAAAATTTCCTAGAGAATGAGATAGAAATAAAGTTTCTAGAATGAGTGGTTTTCATTTTATGTAGGAAAAACTGCAATTCTTTTAAAAAATTGATCATTTCCTGTCGTGGAAAATGCTGGATATCTATAAATCTAAGAGTTTTAACAAAAAAGTGGTTCAAGTAAACACAATTTCCTAAAGAATGAGATAGGAATCAAGTTTTTAGGATGAGTGAGTTTTCATTTTATGAAGGAAAAACTGCGATTTTTTGCAAAAAATTCCAGTTTTTCAAAATTTCAGCCTCATTGCGGCACGGGTAACCATTATCCAATTAAGATGAAACTTTCTTTGAATTGTAGGAAATTTAATCTAGTTTAAAAATGTATAGAGTGGTCTTTGTCGAAAACGTGCTCCTTCATGGGAAAAAAAAATGTAAAAAAAGTTTTGCTTAAACAGAAAAAAATACGTCAATTTTCAAGTAGCGCTTGAGCCCGAACGGTTGGTCGGATAAAAAAACCTAAATGATGAAATTTATAGGAAAGTTTATGAAGGCTCATTTTGAATAGGAAGGTTTTTTACGAAAGGTTGATGGTTTTCGAGTTATAAGCAAAAAACCACCAAAAAATGAAATTTTTTACCTTTTTTTGCATTTTTGACAATGTTCCATCACGAAATTTTATCAGCAAACCTCAGATTCAGATTCAGCACACCAAAAAACATATAGGATCAAGAAATCAAAACTATCCCAAAAATTTCCCGCGAGGGTCCCTTTAGAGAACAATTTAACTGGATTAAAAAGGTACTTTAAGAAATTAAAAAAGAACTTAATTCTTGATTAAACATATGAAATGTGTATTTAATTACGGTTAGTTTGCTATAAGAAACGGTTTGCCGTTGCCGTAACTCATCCCATGAGCCCTGCCCTTGGGGGGTGGGGTCCCCCCCCCCCCCCCCCCCCCCCCCCCCGCTGACACCATCACATAAGAAAGATTTCAATTTGCCGATGGTAATAGATTCAAATTTTCTTAGAAAATCCTAAGATGGTGTCATCTATTAAATCCGATGGAATGAAATATTTTTAATTATATGTCACAGGGGTCGGGTTCGATTCCCGAGGGGGTGAAAAACAACCCCTGTGACATATAATTAAAAATATTCCATTCCATCGGATTTAATAGATGACACCATCTTAGGATTTTCTAAGACCATCCCATATATTCTTGCTCATAAGCAATATTTTTTTTATTTGTGAAACCTACCTAGTAATCCATTTTTAACCGACTTTGAAAAAAAGGAGGAGGTTATCAATTCAACGGAATGTGTTTTTTTTTTGTGTTTGAATATTTATTTCTCTTTATCATCAGGACCGATTTGGATGATTTTTTTGCATTGGGTTCAGTCTCGTACCCGATTGGTCCCGTTTTTTTTCATTGGTATTGGACCTTTTTTGTTATGTATGTTCACGCATAACTTCTTTGTTTATGGACCGATTTCGATGATTCTTTTTTTATTGGAAAGGGGATACCTTATGGGTAATCACATATTAATTTGGTCAAGTTCTGATGATGTTTGTTCGTCGATTTCTCTTTACCATGTGGACCGATTTCGATGATTTTTTTGCATTGGGTTCAGAATAGTTTCCGATTGGTCCCGTATAAATTTCATTGGTATCGGACCTTTTTTGTTATGTATGTTCACTTGTTCACGTATAACTTCTTTGTTTATGGACCGATTTCGATGATTCTTTTTTTAATTTTAATTTTATTTGATAAATATGTTTCCCCTTGAACCTAAACCATTTCTCCTGAATAAATTTGTTCTTTCTTTAAAAAAGAAAATAATAAAAAAATTATGAACAAAATTTTATAAAATATCCATAAGCAATATGAACTAAAATGATTAAATACCTTACCTATTGATTTTAATAAAAATCATTTATATTTTTTTATTAATATTTCTCCCTAATATAAAACTATTTATTTTTATCTCGCTACAAAATAAAATAAAAAACTAATTAAAAAAATAATAAAACTCGGTTGATTAAACAATTTGCATGTTGTACAATACCGCACTAATAATTAGGTTCATCTCTTAGTTAAGTATTAAAAAAAATGTTCCTTCTTTATTTAGAAAAATAACTTCTAAAATATTATTATTAAATGAATTTAACTTTTAAGGACATCATAGAGGTTCGATTCCTAAGGGGACGAACCTCTCTGATATGCAATGTAAAAATATTTCTCTAATATCTATGATGTCCTTAAAAGTTAAATTCATTTAATAATATTATATACTGGTTTGATTTTTGAAATAATTTCCATCTTTTTTCAAAAAAAGATACTTAAATCTTTGTTTTCACTGTTAAAATATTATTTTAAGTATAATATTTTTAATCTAAACTTAGTAAAAAGAAGGTGACTATTTTTAATTAATAAAATAAATATTCAAATAACTTTTCAGTTTATTTTTTATTAAAATTAGGTAATTTCAATACATAGAAAATAATTTATTTGAAAACATTTTAAATAACTTATTGCAAGTAGAATTATTTTTTCTGTTTTCTTTTTGTTAATTTGTGGAATGGTCGAATCGAGTTGCTCCATCTGAAAAAAAAAACAAGATTGGAATTAATATATTTTATAAAATAGGAAATAGAAGTATATTTTATATGACGAATTAGAATTATATTAAAATATTTATTAATTTAATTTAAATTATATATTCTAATAATTTTATGTATTTCTTTTACAGATCACTTGCTGATTCAATCTCCTGCTTACTGTTCATCTTCAAGAACATTTATTAACTTTTGAATATAATATATATAAGTATAAATAATCGAATTATATTTTATGTATATATATGTTTGAATAATAATTTAGGTGTATAATAGTATGTATAGAAAAAAAATTGAATAAATAATATTTATTAAAAGAAACCCCCCCCCTTTCATTTCAAAATTCCTAATGAGATCCTTTGAAAGCCCCTTCCCCACCTCTTAACTCCGCCGGCCGGCTGTCAGTCGAGTGAGTCGCCCCTCTCTCGCAGGAGAGGTGAGCTTTGGCGGGGAGGGACATTCCCCCACTCGAGCCGCTTCTCCGCCGGGAGTCGGGTGACTCCGCTGACTTTCGGCTGGCCTCTTAGAGGGGACCCTGGGCTATATAAGCTGTGTTTCGCGTAAGGCGGTTGGTTGGGGATGGTGGATGGTTAGATTCACTTCTATCCAAGATTCTTTATATTTGTGTATATATATATATATATTTGTATATATTATAGTTAATAAGACTATAATATATATATATATGTATGTATATATATTTTATTTCTATAATATACCGGATGAGTTTTTTATCTTGAGACAGTCTTATAACTCAAGAAGAGTGTATTATATAGGAAAAGTTTCAAATAAAATTTTGTTTATATCGAGGGAGAAACTAAACTATTATTGTTGGTCGACCTAGAACAAGCTTTCAAGGGTATTTCAATGTCAAGTTCTATTTTTTAAATAGAAACCTATATGTTTCTGAACATATTCTAGAATCTAGAATAATCTAGAAAAAAAACTGAACAACCTTCATTAAAATTATTTTTTATACATCAAATAAAATAATCTTAAATTATATTTTTAATAATTAAATATTTGATCATTATTATTTGATAATTAAGTTGATTGATTGTTAAAAATAATTATTAAGATTTTTTTGAGATCAATATTGATTTAATATTTTTTTTATTTTATGTCGTATAAAAAATAGTTCTAATGAAAGTTATTCAATTTTTTTCTAGATTAAGAATATGTACAGAAACATATACGTTTCTATTTAAAAAACAGAACTTGACCTCGAAATACCCTTGAAAGCTTGTTCTACGCGACAAACAATAGCGTAGTTTAGTTTTCTCCTCGATATAAACAAACATTTATTTGAAACTTTTTCCTTTATCCACTGTTCTTGAGTTATAAGACTGTCTCAAGATAAAAAAACTCACCCGGAATATACCTATAAAGGTATAATATCTATCTATATATTAAAGTTATATATATATTTATTTATATAACTATAATAGACAAAAAAGATAGGAATATTAATAGACCTGGAAGATTCTTTTGGGTTGTACCATCTATGGAGAAATTATATTTTTAAAAGAATATTCCAAATGGTCCGACTTACTCTTATCAAGAAGTTGTTGCTAGAAATTTTTTTTAATCCTCCTTTTCACGATGGAAAGTAACCCGGATTAAACGAGTTGCACCTTTCTGCATTAATATACATAATATATATGCCTACTATGGCCAAAATGAAACATCTAATTTCGAAGGCCAAAATTTGTAATAAATAAATATGCCTACTATACATTGGTCGATTTATTTAAGAAATATGATAATTTATACCGGGTGGTGACTTGGCCGACGCAGCATAGCGATTACAATGTTAATTTTTGAATGTGCATTTATTTGCTCCCCTAATTATTTTAGAGTTAAAGTTCTTATAGGTTTTTTGTAGAGAAAAAATACTGAATCCGAACATATTTTTGTTTTCAAATTTTGAAATTTCAGAACCGTAATAATCAACATTATAAATAATTGTATTTTTACAAAAATCACTGAGGCCATGGAATTATTAAAACAAACAAGGCATTTTCATTTGTTGTTTCTATTTGACGTTTAATAGTGATGTCTTTAGTGATTATTTTAAAGCATAATTAGAATACAAAAAACTGAAAGATAATTAATTACATAAGATTTTGTCTAATTCATAATTTAAATAATTAATTAATTAATCTAATTCATAATTTAATTTTACGAAAGGTTGGGCCATTGTTTAGTGGTAAATGGTGGTTTATTCGAACATTTGCTATGATTGTTATATTTTGTTATAATTTTATGCATTTGTTAATTATGTTAAAAAATTAAATTCTGTTTACCTTACTAATTTTATTGTTTTAATTACGTTTAAAAATATTACTTATAATTTCGTTGATTATTCTTGTGAAAATTTAAAAGCTCGTTCTAAACTTCATCTACGTGAATCTATTATACTTATTTATCAATGAGGAATACAAAACTCAGCCCATTCAAATTTAACGAGTTTCTCATTATGGTAATCAATAAATTCTAATAAGAACTGATTTTAAAAAGTTCAAATATAACAAACGTCACTTACAAACAACAAATGAAAATGCCTTGTTTGTTTTAATAATTCCATGGCCTCAGTGATTTTTGTAAAAATACAATTATTTATAATGTTGATTATTACGGTTCTGAAATTTAAAAATTTGAAAACAAAAATATGTTCGGATTCAGTATTTTTTTCTCTACAAAAAACCTATAAGAACTTTAACTCTAAAATAATTAGGGGAGCAAATAAATGCACATTCAAAAATTAACATTGTAATCGCTATGCTTCGTCGGCCAAGTCACCACCCGGTATAGTATTAACATATTCCACTTTAAATTCTTAATATGAAAAATTTAAATAATGTCTATAAATTCAATTCTAAATTACAGACATTTTTATTTTTTAAAAAGATCGGAAAGCTTAACTGATTTAATTTTATTTAAACCAGTGTTTTTCAACCTGTGGGTCGCGAAGCCTCAGAAAAAAAGAAAAAAAAAACAAAGTTTAAAAATATATTTGGGGCATTCCACGCCAAATCGGACGGTTTGAAAAATTTTAATTTTTGATTTCGTTCATTTTTTGACATTTTTTAGTACCCATCAAAAATATTTAAAAATTATTTTAGTATATGCGATTTTTGAGTTTGCTAAGCATGTTTTTGAAATTGAATGTACTCTTTGATTTTTTTGATAATTTTTTATTTTAAACTTTTATTCATTCTACAAATTTTAAGACGGGATTGATAGTGATCCTATGATAATTACTAATTTTTTTTCAATTTTCGAAAAAAATTTATTCGCTATTAGCCATTATTAAAACCACTTTTTGTTGGTATTGAGTTTGAGTTCTCTTTTTTTAGTTATTTTAGTTATTTTGAATTAATTTTTATCGTTAGAGGTGTTTAAAATAAATAATTAGTATTTTAGTTTGTTGAAAGAAAAAAATAGTAATTATCATAGGGCCACTATCATCAACCCGCTTTTAAAATATGTAGAATGAATAGAAGTTAATTAATAAAGTAAATGGTGTGTAGTTTCATAGTGAATGAAATAAAACTCAAAGAGGTTTATACAAAGTCAATATATTTCGGATTATTAGTCCATCATCAGGAGTTTACAGGTTAAAACTGTTTTAACCTGTAAACTCCTGATGATGGACTAATAATCCGAAATATATTGACTTTGTATAAACCTCTTTGAGTTTTATTTCATTCACTATGAAACTACACACCATTTACTTTATTAATTAATATCATGTTTCACCTACTAAAACCTACACCACTTTCTCTAAGTAAAAATGAATAGAAGTTAAAAATTATCAAAAAAATCAAAGATTACCTACATATAGTTTCAAAAACAAGATTAAAATTTTCAAACTCAAAAATCGCGAATAAAAACACTTTAAATAATTTCTTGTATTTTTTTCTAAAAAGTATATAAAAAACAAAAATTAAAAAAAAATGGAATTTGGAAGAATTTATGATAGAAAAATCGAAATTCGATATCTTTTAAACTGGTGATCAAAAAAATTTCAAAATTTACCAGGATAAGTTTTTTGATGGGTACTAAAAAATGTCAAAAAATAAGGGAAATCAAAAATTAAAATTTTTCAAACAGTCCGATTTTGCTTGGAATGCCCCATTTTTATTAAGAAAATTTCTCAGACCCCACTAGTCCAATAAAAGACTGAGTCGACGAAAACGAATCGAAGAAAAATATGTCTGTTATAGGTACTTAATTGTGTATTTAGCCGATACCTAATATTTATAAAAATTAATAAAAATGTACGGATTTTGATATTTGTAACATAATAAAATACAGGTTACAAACAGCGGAGGGTAAAGGGTCGCGAAATTTTTTTTATACTAAGGAAGTCGAGTCATAAAAAAGGTTGAAAAACACTGCTTTGAACTAATAAGTGATTTAGTATCATAACTAGAAAGATATCAATGTTGATTTATTGACATTTTCATTATTTATGTATATAATTTACTCTCACACTCTACTGTTTAATGTATTTATTAATTTCGTGTTAAGTATATAATTAAAATAATAAAAAGTTCTAATAAACATCTCAAAAATCAAATTTTTATCTCGACATTTTTAAAAAAATTTGATGAATTTAAAATTAATTTATCTAGATCAGTGCTTCTTAAACTATGCGCAACAGCCGCCAAAAATTAATGTTTAAGAGGGCCGCCACTAATAGAAGGTTAAGAACCACTGCTCTAGGTGATATTGTTGGCCTTTTTGTTATAAAAAAAAAGTCTGGCTCACCAAGAAGATCCAGCTGCATCGATGACCACGTGACCAGGAGGCCTCCCCTACTGTCTCCTCTCGACGATCTCTTCTGAAAATAGACAAAAGGGAAATTAAAATTAATTGATTCCACCCTTAGCAATAATTTGTTAAAACAATAAACATTATTAAATTCAATTATTAGTCTATTTGTTTAATCATTTTTACTTTACCATACAGGGTTTGGTCAAGTATTGTAATCGCAAAAAGTGTTTTTTTCTTATTTTTTTCGAAATATCTAAAAAACGGCTGAAACTATTTTGATTAAAAAAAATTGAGCAAAACCATGGCATTTCGCTCTACAAAAAAGCTCTAATAAGTGAACATCGAAAAAATTATATTTTTCGAGATAATAATTGTTTTGTCAAAATGTCTGTTAGTCTGTCTCGTTGTCTGGTTGTCTGGTTGTCTGTGCGTTACCAAATTTTTGTGGACGAGCTAGCTCAAAAACTAGTTTGAATATCGAAACCAAATTTCACAGGTAGTTTTGGTCCATTGAGATTAAGAGCTGATTAGATTTTGGTGCATATCGACCCAAAATTAAGGGGGTGGAAGAGGGGAGGGGGGGGGGGTTAAAAATTAAAAATTTAGGTCATTTGAGCTAACTAAATTTTGTATACATAATCAGTGGACCCCCAGAAGTCTAAAAATGCAAAAACTATTCGCCCAAAATGGAGGAGGGGGGTCAAAAAATGAAAATCTTGGCCATTTACCAAACTCAACCAAATTTTGTATACATAATCAGTGTGACCCCAGAAGTATAAAAATTCAAAAACTAAACCCCCCTACATGATTATAAATAATTTTAGGGGCCAGGTTGTATGGTAAAGTCAAGTGGATGGCCACATCAGAACACGTCAGCTTATTTTTTATGAAATGAAAAATTTTTATTATACCGTGAGTAGCAGATGTGTTGATTCATAAAGAGAAATCACTAAGGTTGTCCTCTGTTTGATTAAGCTATTATACAAATTATTAAATCGATTTTCTTACCGATATTGAAAAATAATTAAAATGTCCCTATTTATTATGAACAAAAGAAACCAAGTTTTTGAATTTTTAAAAAATATTGTTTTTTAAAAATCTAACGTCACTAAAAGCTATACTTTAGTCCAGTGGTTCCCAAACTGTGCGCCGCGGCGTCTTCACAGGTGCGCCGCGAAAATTCATAATTAAATGAAGCACGGCCTAACTAGAATAAAGGATGATGAATATCAAATGGGTGGATAGAAATACAAATAAGAAGTATTTGAAAGAATTGGAGAAAAAAGAACTCTGTGGAAGAGTCTGAGAAAGAGAAGATTCTTGATTTCCATAAAAAAATAAAATATTAATTCCAAAGATATTTTTATCAATTCTATAGAAAGAATAAATCCGCTATTTATTTTGATATTAAGCGAAAAAAATTAACTTTTTCACCCTAGAAAAAATCTGAAATGAATACAAAGGGTCCCCCTGAGGTCTCAATTCTTGATTTTTAATAGAAATATAAAATATTAATTCTAAAGATATTTTTATCAATTCTAATATAAGAGTATATAGAAAGAATAAATACGCTATTTATTTTGAAATTGATGTGCTGTAATCACGGTTAAGTAATTAGTGGCGATTAGTGAAAATAGTATGACGTACATTGCTAATCCGATTAAGATTATCTCGGAAGATAAGCTAAGAATAGCTTTCACTCATCGCTCTCGAGGGGTATATAAGGGGGAGAAAGATAGGGACAGAGTTGAGGGGTAAAAGGAGGAGATAGGGACAGTGGTATTGGGAGGGTTTAAGGGGGGGAGATAGAGACAGAAGGTATATAAGAGGGGGAGTGATAGGGAGATTGGGCAGTGTCTCTCAGCAGTGACAGACGAAACATCTATTGTGAATATTACAATATGGCCTCCCCACCTTCATCTACCCTCCCAGCTGACTCCATCCCTCACTAATAAACAACCTTCCCCCTCTAAATAACCCTTTATCCCTTATATTAAGTATATGCATGGAAGTAGAAAAAATCATGTCCTATCCCTAATCCTATCCACATTTAAACCGTGTGTGTTCACAAATCTTTTTCCTTCGAAATCGAAATATTTTATGAGTATATTTATTCTTGTGCGCTAGTGTCAGATAGTTCCTGTGGGGTCACAATATTCCAGTTCCAGGCATTAGACGTTAGCTGTTAAGGTAAGATATCTTCATAATAATCTATACTTATAATTAAATAAATAAGAAATACGAAATTTTGCAAGTTGCTTTTTTGATTATTTTCACAAAATTACAGATAAATTTATTGCTAATATTTCTATAAAAATAACTTTAAATTCACTATATAATTTTACTAATAACATGTTTTTTCTTTTTCAGGTAGGTGCTCGCCCTACTAATACTAACATTTAGATTAAGAATTTGATTTTTTTATTTCCTGAAAAGTCAAATCTTTTATCTTTTTTATCTTGTATCCCCATTACCTTTAATTCCCCACTCTGTCCATCTCGAATCGAATCGTGAGTATATTTTTACTTGTGCGCGAATTGAGTGTGTTCCTGGGGGTTAGAGTATTCCAGGCCCAAGCAGGAAGCATTGGCTGTTAAGGAAGTATCTATTTAATTCTGGATTTTTATAATGAAATAATTAAGAAATATTCTAAATTTTTCATATTAATTTTTTTTAAGTTTTTCAAAAAAATCAAATAAAATAGAAAATTTTTAAATAATATAATTTTATTGCTAATATTTTTATAAAAATTACTTTAAATTCACTATATTATTTTACTAACATTATTTTTTTATTTTTTCAGGTAGGTGCTCGTCCTACTAATACTAACATTTAGATTTAGTAGAAATAAATTAATTAATTAAAAAGAATCCCCTCTGATATCGGAATATAAAAATATTTCTACTTAAATCATAGAATTTATCCTAAAAATAAAATTTTTCTCTTTCAAAATATAAAAGTTAAAATTTTCCTTATACTAAATTATTTTTAATCCTGGGTAACGAGTAGGTGTATACTTCTTTGCTATTATAGTAAAAGTAGTACAGACCTACTTGAGGGCCTGGCCTCCCTGCCCACGTGAGCTCATGATTCTTTTATCCAGTCCTATTCCTAATCCTCTCCCAATTTAATCCATGTTATCTCACATCGTTAGTCCTTCGAAACCGAAATGTATCGCGAGTATAATTTTACTTGTGCGTGTGTATGTGTATGTGGGTGTGTTCCTGTGGAGTCAACATTCCAGGACTAAGCACGAGACTTTGGCTGTTAAGGTAAGATATATAAATAATACTCTATTCTAATAATTAAATAACTATAAATACTCTAAATTTTTCATATTAATTTTTTCAAAATTTTCTAAAAAAATCAATTAAAATAGAAAATATATTAAATATAATTTTTTTGAGAATATTTATATAAAAAAAATACTTTAAATTCACTATATTATTTTAACTAATAATATTTTTTTCTTTTTTCAGGTAGGTGCACGTCCTTCTAATACTAACATTTAGTGAGTGTGTTCCTGCGGTGTCAGCATACCAGGTCCATTCACGAAACGTTGGCTGTTAAGGTAAGATATCTATTTAATAATCTATTCTTATAATTAAATAACTAAGAAATACTCTAAATTTTTCATATTAATTTTTATCAAAATTTTCTAAAAAAATATTTTAAAAATCATTTTATTGCGAATATTTGTATAAAAAAAATACTTTAAATTCACTATATTATTTATTAATAATATCTTTTTCTTTTTTTAGGTAGGAGCACGTCCTACTAATACTAACATTTAGTGTGAGTTTGTAGCTGTGAAGTCAGCATTCTATCTAGGTCTATTCACGAGACGTTGGCTGTTAAGGTAAGATATCTATTTAATACCTAGCTACTGTATTATTATAATAAAATAATTAAGAAATAGCTATTCTACATTTTTGATATTTATTTTTTCGAGTTTTTCTATAAATATCACATAAAATAAATAAAATATTAAATAAAATATAATTTTAATATTTATATAAAAAAATACTTTAATGTTATTATATTATTTTATTAATATTTTTTTTTATTTTTTCAGGTAGGTGCTCGTCCTACTAATACTAACATTTAGATTTAGTAGAAATTAGTTAATTAAAAATAAAAATTGTATATACCTATACAATTTTGGAATCTTTTTTTTCCTAAATTTAATTTGAAATATTGGTTGGAGGAAATTTCGCCTTTATATTTTCAGTTTAATAAAATTATTTCACATGGATAGATAATAAAATTTCAATTTTGGTTAGAAAATAACATTCAATAGTAAATAAATAAATACTTCATTTTTAAAAATAATATATTTCATTATTCTTCTCTAAACTTCAATCTATTTTCTGTTTCTGATCTAATGCATGAGTCAATTTCGATCAAACTTTCACTCATCCTCAATTACTACACTCAGATTTACAAATTTTGTATATTTCTTTCTCAAATACAAATATTTGTCGAAATTTTCATACAAAATGTCGAATGTTTAGAGACTTTGATTCGAAACAAATTGCAATATTGGAGACATTGTATTTGTTTCGGAAAAAGTCTTTCAAAAATTTAAGCGACATTTTATCTCAACTGTAGACGTATTTTGCTACAAATACCGTGTCTCCTATTTGTTTCAAAACACCTCTAGCCTTGAGAGATAGTTTGAATATAATGTTCATTATTTTTCTCTTTCAAAATTCAAATTTTATTTCTGAATGTATTAGTCATTTGAAAATGTAAAGAAAATATTTTAAATTTTTAAATTATGACTCTTTGAGTACCTATATTATCTAATTTGGGATCAAAATTATATTCCTTTAATTATTATTTATTTATTTATCTATCCATGTGGGGGGTGGTGGCAGCTGCCTACTCGTGGTGCTCCCTGTTCTCGCTAAACAGCTGTCTATGTCTCAATACCTAAACTATTGAGGCATAATCATATATAATAAAAATACATTGGCATAATTTTTTACATGTGATAATCAATTTCGAAAACTCAAATATATACTATAACAATTACATAAAATTCCCCTTTTTGTAGAAATGGTTATAAGGTAATCAATTTACAAAATTATCATGAAAAATACTTGTTTAAATAAATAACTTAAATTCATTCAAAATTTATGCAAATAATAGTATATTATTATATATGAAATTTGAAATATTTATATTCGACTGAAAATACAAGGGAAACTTTCCGACGACTTTGTCTCTAAGAATTAGTAGTATAATAATTTAATAACTAATAAATAAAATGGTAAGTGCTAAATTAAATGGTTGTTGGGATAAAAATTGGTACAAATTAAGAAAAAAAATTTAGAGATTCCGAATAATAATTCCATTCCCGGATTGCATTTTTAAAATTAATTCGAAATGATGAATAAAATATTAATATCTGGGTAACGGGTAGGCGTGTACTTCTTTATACTTATATAGAGTAAGAAGTACAGACGTACTTCAAGGCCTGGCCTTCCTGCCCACGTAAGCTTATGATACTTTTATCCAGAGAATCATGTCCTATTCCTAATCCTCCCCCAATTTAATCCATGCTTTATAAAATAATCAGATGCAATTGCCAATTTTTTCATTGGTAAAGGTAGTATACAGTGGCGTACTTAGGGGGGTGCGGTCCGCACCGGGCGGCATATATTTTGAGGCGGAATTTTTTATATTTAGTTATAATTGTAAAAAACAACTTGTTCACTTCATAAGTTTACTATTCGATTTCTACGAATTATGAATTACTATATGATTTCGAATATTTTTCCTCGTCGTCAAGTAAATGTAGGGTAGAAAATATTATTATTTAAATTAAATAGCATCAAGCAGAGGATAACCTCTTTGTTTCTCTTTATGAATCAACAACTCTGCTACTCTCGGCAATATAAAAACAGGTCAATTCAAAAAAAAACTTTTCAAGAAAATATTATCTCTAAAAATCTAAAAAAAAAGGGCTTGAAGGCCCTCTTGATCTACTAAAATTTATTCAACAGTATAGATGGGAAATTCTGTATCCATTATTGTAATTTTGCTAAGAAGTTTTTTAACAATTTCTATGAATGTTGATAGTTGCGAAAGGAGCTTCTCCAAATTGAAGTTGATCAAATTTTTTTTTGTAAATTAGGTATATCTTTTATCTCATAGGTGGGGAACCTGCGGCCTCCGTAAGTTTCTTGTGGTCTTAAAAAAATTATCTTGTATTTTGTATTTTTATAAGAGTTTCATTTATAGGTAGGTATGTCAACTTATGTGGCCCCCTTTATTATTGCCTAATTTAAATATGGCATCCAAAGGTATACCTATAGTTTGTCTGAATTACAATGATTTATTTATGTTTATTAATTTATAAAAACCACCATTTGATAAACTTAGAAAGGTTAGAAAAGTTCTAGGTACGCCACTGGATTTATATTATATATATTATGTATATATAACTAAAAAATATCGTACAAAACTTCTGACAATTAAATTAAACATATCTAATAGCATGTTTGATACTGGCTTTTTAATTTTTTTAAATTAAGTAATATTGATGAGATACCTGCAGTGAGGTTGTATTTTAAAAAAGTTTTAAATCATATTATACCTATATAACAATAATTTAAAACAATATATAGACATTTATGTGATGCCTTCTGCAAGGGTAAAGGGCACTTATTTTCACCGACCAGTTTTTTTAAGAAGGGCAAAAATGTGAAATATAATGGAAATAAACATATAATATATACCTATTAATATTAAAAAGTTCATAACTCAGTCAATTTTTGGAATTATTGGGCCAGACAAAAAGAGTTTTGTTCAGTTGATTCTCTAGAAAGAGGAAATTCCATTGGCTCGATTTTGACCAGGGTGAAGATAAGGGCCCTTTTCTCTTGCACCATCACATATAATCAAATAAAATGAATGAGTTTAATGGTGTTATTGATATTGATATTAATAATGAAACTTGTAAGCTGGAAGAAAATCTACAAGATTTAACATCACTAAATCAAATTTTTAATCAAGAAGATCTAACTATTCTCCACTTAAATGTAAGGAGCTTAAATTCGAATTTTGAAAATCTTAAAGTGTTTGTTGATAGACTTTGGGTCAAGCCGGACATCATAGTGTGCTCTGAAACTTGGGATGTTGCTTGTGTCGAATTTTATAATCTTAATAATTACAATGTCTATTATAATGACAGTAAGGTCAATAGGGCTGATGGTTTTGTTATATATGCTAAAAAGGACTTAAATCAGTCTATATCATGTGAAAATTTTGGTTGTGCAAATTTATGTCTGTTACAATTGGAGTTAGAATAATGTATTTAAAATAACTGGAGTTTATAGATGTCATGATGTTTCTAAGGAGGAATTTGTTTTCAATTTAAAAAATTACCTTGATGTTAACAAGGAGTTTAGGAATCATCTCATTGCTGGGGATTTCAATGTAAATGTAATACAATCCGATGGGCTCACTGAAGAGTTTTTGAATTCTTTTCTGGACATGGGGGTTATTTGCCATATTTTAATGATGTTACTAGACCTAATATAAATGGGGGCTCTTGTGTTGATAATGTGTTTGTTAGGTCAGTATAATTGTAAGTCATACACATACACCAATGTCTTCACGGATCATTATCCAATTTTTTGTCTGTTAGCTTGTCAAAGATATATAAATCGAAAAAAAATCATGGGACCATTAATTACAACAAATTGAAGAGTTACAGTGCTCAGACTGATTGGCAGACATTGGTGGAAATGAGTGGGCCTGATGATGCGATTGAGAGATTGATAAAGAAAATTCAAATTCTGACCGATAAAGCAAAATCTATGAAAAAGGATAAAAGTAAAAATAAACCGAGGAAGGGTTGGATTACATCTGGTTTGATCAAGTCATCAAGACTTCCTCGAGTGAGCGTCAAGACCACGACAATAAAATAATAAACGGCATAATTGGTAATTCCCCGCAAGTGTTTCACTCCTTCCGATTGGGTAAACCTCGTACCGACAACTTATCGCGCCCAATAAAGGTGATACTCAACAGTAGTGTCATGGCTCTTAAAATAATAACGAGCAAAAATAAAGAACCCCCTTAGAACCCACTTAACATCAAATAGCATCCGAATAACACCAGACTCAACACCGATACAACGTGAGTACCTTAATAATCTAAAAAAGGAACTAGAAGACCGAAAGTCAAGTGGTGAAGATGTGATAATAAAATAATGGAACCCCAAGAATAGTGCCAGCCCCGGGGTCAAAAAACTTATAACAAATCTGAAAATCAATTATCAAAACGTCCGAGGTATGTGCACAAAAACAGAAATCCTCCGTTCTATCGCATCTTCCCTCGACTGGGACATTATCATATTAACCGAAACATGGCTTACACCCGCAAGTGTTTATTTCATAACCATAGTTTAATATACACAAAGTGATTTTTCATAAAATGTAGTTTCACTACATTAAAATCATTATAATTTGGGCAAAACTGGGTATTTATGAAAAACAAGAGTCAGTAATAATTTTTTTAAACATAGACCCCATTACCATCCCATCATTATACTTTGCATAGTAGTTTATGAAAGTACTATCTATTTACAGAATTTTTTTGAAAATTTTAAAAGTGGTACTTTTTTAGAAAAAATCAAAATCAAAAATTTGATTTACATTTTGAAAAAAAAAAAATATTACAACCTATGTCATGTTGTATGTCTCTGAAAAGAGCATTAAAAAAGCTGTAAAATGACACCTGTCCCACCTCTCTAACTCAATTAAGACAGCTTTTAGAGCAGTTTCAAAATTGTTTGTTCGTGGTTTTTTTGTGATTTTTTGAAAGAACAAAAATTACAGGTTTACTCTATCTATACGGATCTCAGCAAAGCATTCGACACAGTCAACCACAATCTACTTCTCCAGAAACTAAATCTTCTCGGGGTAGTGGGAACTCTACATCTCTAGCTTTCCGGTTATCTGATGAATAGAAAATGTACTGTCAAAATTCGAAATAACCTCTCCCATGAATTTGTCGCTCACTCAGGAGTTCTTCTATAAATGATTGTCAAACTCTACAATTAAATTTGAATAATTTCAATGCCTGGTGCATTGATAATGGTCTTAAACTGAACGAAACCAAGTGTAAATTCATAAACTTCTCCAGGGCAACAAATTTGTTAAAATTTACATATTCAATAGATAACTACAAATTACTAAGCGTTGATAATATTAGGGGCTTGGGTGTGATCTTCGATACTAAATTGACATTCGTCCCACACATAAATAACATTGGTATTTACTACTCGTAAAACCTTGGGTTTCATCACGCGGATAACCTCAACCCCTACTCTGGGATATATAAGACATCCTTGGAAAGAGTCCAGCATAAATTTTTGAGGACGGTTAATATAAACTAGGCATAAGTATAGATAATCTGAATTATGACTATCTAATTTCACACCTGAAACTCGACATACTGGAACAACGACGTGATTACAATGACATTTCCTTCCTGCTTAAACTTATTTCTGGGAAAATCGTGTGTCCAAAAATTCTATCTAAGCTAAATTTTAGAATCCTATCACATAGCACGAGATCCCAAGATATGTTTGTAGTTCCACATCACTCGACTAACTTCGGTAAAACCAACGCCATTGACAGAATTCAAACACTAGCAAATAAACACTCGACCAATCTTGACCTTGCCAGCACAACTCCTCACCAACTTAAAAAAATCATCTTAAAACCATCATCCACATTGTAAAAACCACATCAGTGTAATAAGTTTGTTTTTTCTCTCTGATACCTATCTGTTATTTTATTATATCCATATTGTTTTAATATCCTGTATATGTTTCTTTTTCTGTATTGGACATCTTGTCCGTAAAACTAGCTAAACAGCTAAATAAATAAATGTAATACAAAGGAATTGCTGTATAAAACATGGCAACTGAATAAAAGTAACAACACCCTGGGAGATGAGTATAAAAAATATTGTAATATATTGAATAGGCTCATAAGGCTAGCTAAGAGATTATTTGAGAATAACTTAGTTAGAGGTTACCAAAATAATTGTAGAAAACTATGGCAATATGTGAATAATAAACTGGGAAAAAATAATAAATTAAATAATGACATTGAATACTTAATTGATAGAGATAAAAAATTTATAATAATGTAGAAATTGCAAATAATTTTGCATCCTTTTTTGGTAATATTGGTACTAATCTTGCTGCTAAAATAAATCAACCAGATGTAAATGTATCCAACAAATTTAAAATTAATGATAAAACAATTTTCTTAAGTCCAATAACTAGGTATCATATTGAAAAAATTATATTGGAGTTAAAAGTAAGAGCAGGTGGGGTGGATGGTATAAATAGTAAAGTCTTAAAATGCTTAGTTAGAGATATAAGTGGACCACTGGAACACATATTTAATCTGTGCATATCTGAAGGAAATTGGCCCAAGGCCTTAAAAGCAGCTGAAGTCATTCCTATATACAAAAATGGTGATAAACATGTACCTACTAATTATAGACCGATATCTCTTATTTCAAACATAGCTAATGTATTTGAAAAAATTGTTTATAATAAACTTACTAATTTTTTAAGTATGTGTAATGTTCTCTCTGATGCCCAGTTTGGATTCGTGAAGGGTAGGTGTACTAATCATGCATTGGGCTTTTGTAACAAACGTTATATATACCAATATTAATGTTGATAGTCCAACTGCAATAGCTTTCTTAGATCTTGCGAAAGCGATACCGTGGACCATGAAATACTATTGTCTAAACTTGATTCATATGGTATAAGAGATGTAACTAATGATCTACTAAAGAGTTATTTGACAGATAGAAGTCAAACAGTTAAATCTAATAATTGCTATAGTAGGGCTCATGTAATAAGAACTGGAGTACCTAAGGTTAGTCTTTAATATTTTGCCTGAAAATTCTTTGGTGTCATATGCTGACGACACGGCTGTCTTGTGTTCGGGAAAAACTTGGGAAGAGGTAGCTACAGTGATGACAGGTTGGCTAAGCAGGCTTGGTACATGGATGAAAGTGAATCAACTGTCACTTAATACTGATAAAACGACTTTCATGACTTTTGGCTGTTATCAAGATAGTATACCTGTGGATATTAAATTGTATATTGATAAGAAAGAAATAAAAAGAGTTGACTATTGTAAATATTTGGATATCTATATAGATTGTCATATGAGATAGAACTATCACATAAAGCAAATTATCAAGAAAACCAGATAAATAAATTTTGTTTTATATAAGTTATGTGCAATATTGGATCCAAGGGCTATGAGAGTAATTTATTAGGCTTTGTTTGAGAGTATAATTAACAAGATTGGAGTAATTTTTGGAGACGGACTGATAAGTGAATTAAGTGGATATTGATGAGGCAGTCCAAAAAAAGGAAGAAGATAATTTACACTATCTTTTTATTCATAAAACCGACGTTTCGGAGGCTATTCCCTCCTTCTTCAGGGTTTTGAAAAGTCAGTGAAGGAAATCCAATGCGGCATTCCCCTCTGTCTCCTCTTTCAGTGGCAGTAACAATAATATCTTGTATTTCATTCTCAGCAGAATTACTACATTATAATTCTGCTGATAATGAAATACAATATATTATTGTTACTGCCACTGAAAGAGGAGACAGAGGGAATGCCGCATTGGATTTCTTCACTGACTTTTCAAAACCCTGAAGAAGGAGGGAATAGCCTCCGAAACGTCGGTTTTATGAATAAAAAGATAGTGTAAATTATCTTCTTCCTTTTTGGACTGCCTCATCAATATCCACTTAGTATAATTAACTATGGTATAATTGCGTGGGGAAGGGGGTGCATATGATAATGCAACGAAACCACTTATCACTATACTGACTAGACTTATTAAAAAAATTAAGGTACAATCTGTCCTGGCTATTGATGAATCTTATATTGTTAACTCTGTTGTTTATAATCAGTAGAGATTGTGGTGTTGGTGCAAGGTGAAACATCTTTAATAAAGATAAGAGTAAATAAATATTTTATTTAATATGGATTTACTATGAGTTAAGGATACTGGGTCACTTATTTCACATTAAAATTAAAAAATTAAGTTACTTTCTGTATTTCCTGAAGATGGGTTGATAGCCCGAAATATATATATTGAAAAAGAAAAAAAATTTATATCTTTTAATTTTAATGTGAAATAAGTGACCCAGTATCCTTAACTCATAGTAAATCCATATTAAATAAAATATTTATTTACTCTTATCTTTATCTGTTGTTTATTATTATGATGTGTGTAAGATGATGTATAATGAACATAGTGGCAGAACTAGACAGATCAATTGTCCTACCAAAGATTATAAGTCAATTGCCCAAAAAAATGCCTATTTTGTGGCAATTAAATATTTTAATAAACTCCCAAATGATCTAAAAAATCTGTCGTGTGACAAAAAATATTGAGAAAAAAATTGGTTAAATGGATTGGATCGTTGTGATTTCACCCTGTGATATGTATGTAAATCTCTAATGTGAACTAATTTTTATCAATGTACACAGTACACCACATTTCAATTATAGTAATTCTTTGTAAAATTAAATAATTATTAATTGTTATATATAAGCTATATAATATAAGATAGATATAAGATTTTAATCCGGTCCTATGTACAGTTGACTTGTCAACTCTATAGGACATGACATATTGTATGTTGTGTATTTTTCTGGATAAATAAATAAATAAAAAAAAAAATAATGCATGCATCTTATCAGAATTGAAATTCATAAGTGCAGAAGAATATTACCGAGTTCGCTAATAATAGTGACAGGCATGAATTCGGTACTAGATTCAAGAATAAACTCGCCATTCCGAGGTTTCGTTTACAAAAGGTAAACACTTCATTAATGGGTCAAGGTGTGCGCTTTTACAACAAAATTCCGGAGGAAATTAAGAGTCTAGCTCTAAATAAATTTAAATCCTCCATTCTCTTGCTACCCTGGATGCAATTCAGAAACGAGCCGTCAGGCTAATTGACGATTCTACCCTCACCGACTCCCTCGACTCGCTGGCTCATCGAAGAGATGTCTCTGCCCTTTCCCTTTTCTATAGATACTATCACGGCAGGTGCTCTGATGAGATAAAATCAATAATTCCCCCCAAAGCATGCTTTGCACGTAGCACGCGTTTTGCCGACTCCCAACACACTTTCGCGGTTAAATTAGAAAAGTGCCGGACCACTTCATTCGCCAATACATATATCCCCATGACTTCAAGGAACTGGAACTCTCTTCCAGCCTCTATCTTTCCCAGCACCTATAATCTTCAAACCTTCAAAACCGGAGTGCATAGACACCTACGTCTACACCCTCTCACTTAATCAACTTTCTCTTCTCTTCGGTAATGCAAGGGTCTTTCGAGATCCATAGGGGCTGCATCTTTACTGGTGCACCCCTTCTTGCATTCGATTGCATTAAAAAAAAAAAAAAATTAAGCGCACACTACTAAAAAAGGCATACTATCGGATTGGCGAGTTTTTAAACGACGATCATGCCTGGACTTGATTTCAGACATATTCTCGGCAGGATTACTTTGTATATTTTGTTTTATTTATTAAATGAATTTGACTTTAAAGGACATCATAGATATTAGTTGAAATATTTTTACATTGCATATCAGAGAGGTTCGTCCCCTTAGGAATCGAACCCAAGCGCTAACTAAGCTTGCCGGGCCAGTAGCCAAACCCTTAAGACAAATCTCTCTCTGACATGCAACATATATAAGTATTATAGCTAGATTTTTCACTCCCTTCAACTCAAAGGGAATAGTGAAAATTCCTGCTAAACTGAAAAAAGTTTTCAGTGACGGACCCATGGATTTTACAGTGAAAACAAAGATTCAAGTATCTTTTTGGGTGTCTTTTTTTGAAAAAAGATGGAAATTATTTCAAAAATCAACCCAGTATATAATATTATTAAATGAATTTAACTTTAAAGGACATCATAGATATTAGTTGAAATATTTTTACATTGCATTGTTTTATTTATTTATTTGTATATTTTATTCTATTTATTGTTTTATTTTTTAAATCATGACTTTCATCAAGCGCTCCTCGTGGAATCTATTATGAAAAAAAAACAAATACAAACACAATAAAGCTTACCCTTGTGATGGGCTCGAGCATAAAATCCCGGTGTTCCTATGTTGTTGAGCTAATTTTCATATTTGACTTGAACCGATGATTTTTCATATAGATTAATGCCGAGCAATTTCTAAATATGATTATTCATCATCAAGTAATTCTGAATCATATAATGATTTACTTGTCATAGCTTTCAGCGATTATATGTCAGTGCCTTGGTTAGGAAAATAAAGAATTAACAATTTAAAATATCATTTCTTCAAAAATATTATAATAAAGAAGGGATATTTATATATTAAAAATATGCACTATAATATGAAAAAAAAATTAGTAATTTGACTGTAATGCAATATAATTGCCAAAAACTAAGAAAAATAAAAAAAAATTATTTAATTGAAACAATATTACGTGATCCTGAATCATATATTATTTTAGATATAAATAAACACTTGGTAGGGCTAATGAGTTCACACACCAATAATATACTAAAGAAAATAATTGATTAATAACTATTAAAAAATACAAATAACAATAAATAAAATCTAATGTCACCGGAATAAAAGATGGCTGACAGGTGAAGGTTGGAGCAATTTGCAATGCATTATGGAACCCGAATAATTCCGAGCGGATCCGAATAATTCCGAACGAAAAATGTAATAATTTCAAATTTCAAAATAAATTAAATTTTCTTTTATTAATAAAGATTGTAAATTTAAGGTCAAAATTTCAAAGATTTTAGTAGAAATAATTTTATATTGCTCATTATAGGCAATACGGCTTCAGGCAGTCCCGGTCGACCGGTGACATCCTAGCATATGTAACTTCAACTGGAATAAAACCCTGTGAGACCCTCGCGGTAGCTTTAGACATTTCAAAAGCCTTCGATATGGTCTGGCACAAAAATCTTCTTGCCAAATTGATCTCCGTCGGCCTTGCGCCAAAACTCTGCAAGTTGTTCGAAAGTTTTCTTTCAGACCGTAGTTGTCATCGATGGAATTTCATCTTCCCCCTTCCACACCAACGCTGGAGTTCCTCAGGGATCGGTTATCTCCCCTACGCTTTTTCTTATCTATATCAACGACCACCTAAACCTGCCCTCCAATCGGGTACATTGTTACCCAGATGACAGCACCCTACATAACGCCCCTGCATCGCATAAAAACCGTGCAGACATGCCTCCTCAATAAATTTAGACTTATGCAAACTTAAAAACTGAGGATCCCAAAACTTAGTTAACTTCAATGCAGGGAAAACTCAGTGTTGCCTTATTTCTAGGCGCGTCGACAGAAACCTCCCAAACATATCATTCGACTCAAACTCACTAGAATTCAGGGATAAAATTTCAATTATGGACCTCCTCCTTTCGTCGGTTAAAAAGGAAACAGATGTATAGAGGAATTAATCTTTACATCTCCCAATTTAAATAAAATAAGTAAATATGCATCTATGGAAAAATATCAAAAGTATTAATTTTATTTTAACTTTTTAGACTAAAAGCGAATAAAAAATGAAGTCTTTTATGATCTAGTATATTTTCTTATCTAAAATACTTGTTATATGAAAATTCCAATTTCTTTCTATATATTGGGATAAAAATTTGGTATTAAATTGCAAAAACAACCAAAACATGCTATTGAAAAAATAATTATAAAACATTATCTAATTAAAAAATGTATCAAATGGTTATGTGATGGTAATGTATGTTGTTGTTTTTTAAGGTAGTTCTTTCACAACTGCAAAAATTCAAGAAGTCTTCGAAACTTGGAATATAAGTCATTAAAAGCATAATAAACACACTGTTAAAATTTGAAGACGATTTACCACACCAAACATGAAATAATTGCAGTTAAAAATGAAATTTTTTACATATGGTAGATTGGGAAAGGGTGGAAAAATGTTCATTATATTATTTTTTTCATTGAAGGACTTTCACTATCTTGATGAAAAACTAATATTTGTTAGAATAATATATTCGGAGTAACTTAAAAAAAATACAGTGAAAACAAAGATTTAGGTATCTTTTTGGGTGTCTTTTTTTGAAAAAAAGATGGAAATTATTTCAAAAATCAACCCAGTATATAATATTATTAAATGAATTTAACTTTAAAGGACATCATAGATATTAGAGAAATATTTTTACATTGCATATCAGAGAGGTTCGTCCCCTTAGGAATCGAACCCAAGCGCTAACTAAGCTTGCCGGGCCAGTAGCCAAACCCTTAAGACAAATCTCTCTCTGACATGCAACATATATAATTATTATAGCTAGACTTTTCACTCCCTTCAACTCAAAGGGAATAATGAAAATTCCTGCTAAACTGAAAAAAGTTTTCAGTGACGGACCCATGGATTTTACAGTGAAAACAAAGATTTAAGTATCTTTTTTTGAAAAAAGATGGAAATCATTTCAAAAATCAACCCAGTATATAATATTATTAAATTAATTTAATTTTAAAGGACATCATAGATATTAGAGAAATATTTTTACAACCTCTCTGATATGCAATGTAAAAATATTTCTCTAATATCTATGATGTCCTTTAAAGTTAAATTCATTTAATAATATTATATACTGGGTTGATTTTTGAAATAATTTCCATCTTTTTTCAAAAAAGACACCCAAAAAGATACTTAAATCTTTGTTTTCACTGTAAAATCCATGGGTCCGTCACTGAAAACTTTTTTCAGTTTAGCAGGAATTTTCACTATTCCCTTTGAGTTGAAGGGAGTGAAAAATCTAGCTATAATACTTATATATGTTGCATGTCAGAGAGAGATTTGTCTTAAGGGTTTGGCTACTGGCCCGGCAAGCTTAGTTAGCGCTTGGGTTCGATTCCTAAGGGGACGAACCTCTCTGATATGCAATGTAAAAATATTTCTCTAATATCTATGATGTCCTTTAAAGTTAAATTCATTTAAAAAAAATAATTGAAATTATTTACCAGGTAGTTTTGATAAAAAAAGAAAAAAAAAGCATATTTGGGCGATTATTTTTAGTGGATGGGATATAAGATCAATTATTAAGTGGGAGATAAATTTAACCTAATTTATCGCCCGGATAATTTACCACTGCTCGAAGCCCTTAAAAAACTTAGTAAATTGGATTGTATCAACTTTCTGAGAATTGACTAGTGATCCCGGCTTCTTTCCTTCTACTCTGTTCTTTTCAAGATGGAGGGCCACCCCATACAGGCCTTTAGGGGATGCACCTTATGGTTTATCTCCTTCTCACATCAATATCATTAAAAAAAAAAAATGGCTTGGAAACGATCCATTCATAAAGATAATATAGTAATGTAAAAAGTACAGTCACGTTAAAAAAACATAACTTAAAATTTTAACACCGTTCATATTTATAGAGTGGTTACAAGGATAAAACTTTTTGTGTGGATTGTCGCGAAAGAACCTCCGTAAGGAATTAAAATTCTAAGTTTCAAGGAAATTTGCAATTTTTTAAAATGATATTCCTACTGTAAAAATATATTTTAATTTAATAATCAGAATAATGACTAGACGGGATCGAATTATTTTAAAAAACAACTGATATAAGATAAAATTTTTATTTAGCAAATAAATTATAAGAATTTTTTTTCTCTAAGTAATAATGGAAAATAATTAAGATTTTATTGTCAAAAGAATTAAAAAGATAAAATAATTTCAAGATTTTTTTCTTTTCTAATCTTTATATTATATTATTTATATTTATTTATAGTAAAAAAAAATTTCATTTGTCCGAAAATTCTTGTTAAATTTCAATTAAATATATATATATATTCGAATTTGGTTTAACAAATAATAAATTAACAAAAAAAAAAACACGATTTTCACTGAATTGGAATCTCGCTTAGGTCACATTTTTTCAACTTAACAAACTTCCCTTTCCCCCCTTATAAACCATTTGTACAGATCGATGGGTGCAAAGTGTATGTATATATGTATGTGTTATGTATAATAATTCTTCATTTATTTCTATTAACAGTCGTTTTATAATATATATATATAAAAAAAGCAAAAAATATAATAAATTACAATATATTTATTAATTTTAAGAAATAAAAATGCGATTTTATTCAATCATGAATTGAAAAAAATGACTATTTATATATATTTATATAATATATATAATATATATTTATAACAAATGTACAAGGGATGAATTCATTGTTGGAAACAAGAGTGAATCTATTCCAGATATAGTTAATTGCTTTCATATCAATCAAAAATGATATTTGTTTTATAAAAAAAAATTTCCTTTTTTCTTCAATTTAATTTTTTTTTAAATACTGGATCGAGTTTATTTCGTTGTACATCTCAAAAAAAAAATAAAAGAATTACTAGAATTAAAAATAATGAAAGAAAAACACTGAGATCATAAATAATGCGCAATTCTTTTTCAAAACATTAAAAAAAAAATTTGGAATAGGAATTTTTTATTTATATAAAATAAAACAAAGATTATATATTCGATCTCATTATTATGAAGAATATAAATCCCCAATTTTATTTATTTAATTCGAATCAAATATTAAAGAGCCTTTCATTCTACTCATGGTGGAAATATACAGGTGTGCCAGTAAGGGGGTTTAAATTTCATCCGATTTTGAGTTTGACGTCACCCTGATCGCAATTCAAATATTTATTATATCAATAATTAATTGGTTTCTTCAACAGATATCTAATTACCAGCTGCCTACCGGGAAGCTGGCCCCTGCGGTGGGCTTATAAATGTCAATACATATAATTAAATTATACAATTACAATTTTATATAATATTATTTTATATTCATTATCTTATAAAATCGGGTTGGCAGGAAGTGCCTCTAATAAGGAAGTGAAGCTCGAACGAGAATTGATAAGTATGGTCAAAAAATGGAACCCTTAGACATAAGGTGGTCTTAAATATTCAACATTAATATTAATTAAAGGAATCGTAGAGAGTTGGACTTTATTTAAATAAAATACAAGTTAAAATACAAATTAAATACGGCAAACGTTTCGTTGCTGGTTTGCAACCTCTTCAGTGGCTGAAATAGCGAAACAAAGCCGTTAGACATCCTTTTATTAATCAATTATTTCATTTTTACAAAAGTACAATGGTAGGTAAGGTTAGTTTTTCTCACCTAAGTTTAATAAATGAGGTGAGAAAAACTAACCATACTTACAATTGTACTTTTGTAAAAATGAAATAATTGATCAATAAAAAGATGTCCAACGGCTTTGTTTCGCTATTTCAGCCATTGAAGAAGTTGCAAACCAGCAACGAAACGTTTGGCGTATTTAAATAAAAACTTGTATCTAATTTAAATTCCTTTAATTATTAATCATGGACACGAATAATGAAATATTAATATTATCCGAGGGAGTATCTTAGGAAAACGCGGACCATGGATAAATAAATGCTGATATTTTCAAGTTTTAATCTTTTCAATACTTGGAATTCTCTTAACCAAGAAAGCACCATGCGCATTGGCACACCATTTATATTTACACTA
The DNA here is from genome assembly GCA_024734495.1 of Forficula auricularia. Taxonomy (NCBI): domain Eukaryota; kingdom Metazoa; phylum Arthropoda; class Insecta; order Dermaptera; family Forficulidae; genus Forficula; species Forficula auricularia. The sequence goes on from JALMQS010000804.1 coordinate 402,810, forward strand.
TGATTCTAATTTAAAAATCAATTATTTGCCAAGATGAAAAAAATAAATCACATTTTTGCGCATTTTACAAATAATTGGCACTATATAAATTATGCAAGTTGTTTATTTTATAATATTTTTTTTTTTTGTAATTTTCAAAATTATTATTTTCTTAATAAACCATTTCCACTTAAAAATGAAATTCTTTTATTCTTTGAAATATTTTTTTTTTTTAACTTTTTTTTTTTAAGATTTTTAATATTTATCATATTTTACATATAAAAAATGGACACTTTGTACATAGAAAAATGCTTTATCAAGTTTTTTTTTTTTTCATTTAAGTCTATTTTTCTTCAAATATGAAACAACATTAATAATGTCTCTGTCCTTGGAGAAACAATTGTTTTGACCTTAGGTCCAAAAAACACACAAGAAACAAAAACAAAAATAATAAACAATATTTTTTTTTAATATTTTTTTTTTAATTAACAAAAAAAAAACAATTTATCGTTTTTTTCATATTTAATTGAATATTTATATTTATAAAAGAAGTAGGAAGCTATATATTTGTACAACAAGAATGTTTCTTTTTTTAGTTTTTCTATTCCTTTGTTCACTTTTGGTCGGTTCAGGAGAGAGAAAGAGAAGAGTGGGATAAATAAAAGGACGTTTTGAGGACAAGATTTTGTAGATTGAGAGAAAGAGAGATCACGAACTCTGAGCCTCAGACTTGATGTTGTTGTTGACAATGTTGGTGTTGGGGGTGGTTTCCGATGGTATCGTAGTTGGTGGCTGTAGGTGTAGCTGCTCTTGTTGCGCGATGCGTTCAAGCACGGAGAGGGAGTCTTTGATGGCGTGGTAGATGATGTTCTTGATTTGGAGTTTGTCTTCGTGGTTGGTGTGCGTGTCGGAGAGTTCCCGGAACTCTTGTGTTAAGTGAAAGCAATGCGAGATGTTCTCAGGGGACACAAAGTCCTCCGCCACTTTGATGCAGTTATGCAGATTGCGAACCTTTGGACAAAACAAATTCAGAAAAAGGATTAGAATTAAGAATAATAAATAACAAATCTATATGTGATTTGGCATTTGTTTAAGAAGTGTTATTCATGTTAATTTATTAATTGAAATCAAAAACAATGCATTTTAAAGAAATTTTAGGTTTATCAAAACAAAATTTTCTTTCTAAGAGAAACTTTTAAAGAGTAAATTAAAGATGGGAGGGATATCCTCTGCTTGATGCAAATAAATAAGCACACATGAATATATTATGTCCATCGATTAAATTATTAAAGTTGTTATAGGGAAGTGGTGGACTGTATTTTTTATGCAGATAATTTATATTTTATTGCCAACTTTGTTGAAAAATTGAGTTTTGCGCAAATAAGGCTTTAGGAAGGAATATTGATTTTATCTCGTCAGAATAATGTCATTTAATTTCTTTAGTTTTTTAATGTATTTATTGATTTATCTTGATCTTTTTATTGAAATATATATACAGACTGTCACTTTGAAAACTTCCCACCCCTAATATCGTTAAAGTGGCAAATTTTTTCAAAAATCGCTGAGACACGTCAAATTTGTATTTGAGGGGAAAGAATTTTGACGTATAAATTAGATCGGAGTGAGACATCATTTTGAAGGGCTTTTTATTCTCTATACTTTAGTATTGCATTTTTTAATTTGAGTGCTGCGTTGTCTAGTTAGGCGACTTTGAATATCGCAAAATTGAATTTTTGCAATTATTTGTATGATACATTAATTAAACTTATAAATCCTCTAGTGAAAGCAAAGATTTAAGTATCTTTTTTTTAGGTGTCAATGGTTGCAATGTAAAAATATTTTCTCTAAAATCTATGATTAGTCCTTTAAGATAAATTCATTTATAAATTATAAATTCTCATTAAATCTAATTTATATACGTCAAGATTCTTCCCCCTCGAATACAAATTTGACGCGTCTGAGCGATTTTTGAAATAATTTTCCAGTTTGGCAATACTAGGGGTGGGAAGTTTTCAAATTGACACACTGTATATAAATAAGACAAGGACATTTATTCTAAAGATGACTAAGAATACAAACTAATACATATTCAATTAGGTTTCAAAAATTAAAGTCAAATCTTTTAAAATATAGTATTCATCAAATAAAATAAAATTATACTCAAGATTATTCTTATAGTGGGTTAAATTTTATTATTATTAATGTTATATATGTGCCTACGTATTTACATATTTGATTTTGTTAAATTTTAATATATGTATGTATATTAATATATAATATGATGAATAAATAAATATATAAATATTTGCATCAAGAAGAAGACACTCTGATTCATCTTCAAAATTTATTAATTTCCCACTATTTCAAGATTTTCTATACATTTGTTGTGTTAAAAATAAAAATTCTCTGTTGGTAAATGCTGATCGTTCAAATAAATCAACGATATGAATTTTTCAACAGAGAAATTTTAATATAACAATCTTGAAACAAAGAATTTAAAAGTACTGGGAAAAGTTTCAAAATAAAGAAGACACAACGTGTTAGATTTTTAAATTGACAAGTTAATTATTATTATGTAATTTCGAAATAAGCAATCATAAGCAAAGAATTTAAAAAATATTGTCTATTCTTGATTTGATTCAAAGATCTATTTTTTTTATTCTAAAATTCAATATTTTTGACATTCTATCGATCAAAACACATAATATATTAAAAATGTCGCAGAGTTTCAAAATAAAGAAGACACAACGTGTTAGATTTTTAAATTGACAAGTTAATTATTATTATGTAATTTCGAAATAAGCAATCATAAGCAAAGAATTTAAAAAATATTGTCTATTCTTGATTTGATTCAAAGATCTATTTTTTTTATTCTAAAATTCAATATTTTTTGACATTCTATCGATCAAAACACATAATATATTAAAAATGTCGCAGAGTTTCAAAATAAAGAAGACACAACGTGTTAGATTTTTAAATTGACAAGTTAATTATTATTATGTAATTTCGAAATAAGCAATCATAAGCAAAGAATTTAAAAAATATTGTCTATTCTTGATTTGATTCAAAGATCTATTTTTTTTTATTCTAAAATTCAATATTTTTGACATTCTATCGATCAAAACACATAATATATTAAAAATGTCGCAGAGTTTCAAAATAAAGAAGACACAACGTGTTAGATTTTTAAATTGACAAGTTAATTATTATTATGTAATTTCGAAATAAGCAATCATAAGCAAAGAATTTAAAAAATATTGTCTATTCTTGATTTGATTCAAAGATCTATTTTTTTTATTCTAAAATTCAATATTTTTGACATTCTATCGATCAAAACACATAATATATTAAAAATGTCGCAATCAAAACAAAAATTAAAACCATGCAATTTAGTTGAACTCTGAACAAATTCGATTATAATAAATTATACGTGCATGTTTTTATTTTTAATTCAAAACAATCAAACATAAACATCTCGAGAGGGGTATGTAATATTTTATTGTCAGTAAAAAAAAAGTTTCAAGAATCAACTGAGTAGATGGATAAATAAACTAGCAAAGCTCAAGGATTTTATTTTTATAGATATGAATTTTTGAAGAAAAAAAGGACACTAATTTTACTCTTTAATTTTCGGACACCATCAACAATCTCAAAGCATTGATAGTTTTTCTTTAGGAGACGGACTGGTATAAATATACAATTGTATGTTGATGAAGAAAGTCCAAGGTAGTTGTAAAAAATAAGACTATATCGGTTTTATTATTTTACATTTATTCGATAACCGACGTTTCGGAGATTTACTCTCTCCTTCTTCAGGGTAACGAAAAGTCAATGAGTTGATATACTTTCATTGACTTTTCGTTACCCTGAAGGAAAGTAAATCTCGAAACGTCGGTTATCGAATAAATGTAAAATAATAAAACCGATATAGTCTTACTTTTTTACAACCACCTTGGACTTCCTTCATCAACATCCATCCATCCATTTGTATCTCAAAGCATTTTTGCACCTAAAAATGTACATATTTGAGTTGATTGAAAAGAGTAAAATGCAAAAATTCAAGAAGTCTTTAAACTTTGAATATAAGTCATTAAAAGCATAATAAACATACTGTTAAATTTTGAAGACGATTTACCAAACCAAACATGAAATAATTTCAATTAAAAATGACATTTTTAACATAGGGTAGATAGGGAAAGGGTGGGGATATGATCATTATTTTATTATTTTTCATTGAAGGACTTTCACCATCTTGATGAAAAACTAATATTTGTTAGAATTCAGAGTAACTTAAAAAAAAAAATTGAAATTATTTACCACGTAGTTTTGATAAAAAACAGAAAAAACAAACATATTTGGGCGATTATTTTTAGTGGAGGGGATATAAGCACAATGGCTTGGAAACGGCAAGTATGTGTGAGATTTCGTAGTGTGAGTGGACAGTCACGATAAAAAAAACATAACCTAAAATTTTAGTTTCGTTCATATTTATAGAGTGGTTACTTACGAGGCTAAAACTTTTTGTGTGGATTGTCGCGAAAATTTTAGGTTATGTTTTTTAACGTGATTGTACTTTTTACACTACTATATTCTCTTTATGAATGGATCGTTTCCAAGCCATTGATCTTATATCCCCTCCACTAAAAATAATCCCCCAAATGTTTTTTTTTATTTTTTATCAAAACTAAAGAGGTAAATAATAATTTCAATTTTTTTTTTTAATTCACTCTGAATATATTATTCTAACAAATATTAGTTTTTTCATCAAGATGGTGAAAGTCCTTCAATGAAAAAAATAAAATAATGATCATTTTCCCACCCTTTCCCTATCTACTATATATAAATATTTCATTTTTAATTGCAATTATTTCATGGTTAGTAAATCATTTCATTTCATGGTTAGTAAATCGTCTTCAAATTTGAACAGTGTGTTTATTATGCTTTTACTGACTTATATTCCAAGTTTCGAAGACTTTTTGAATTATTGCATTTGTGAAAGAACTACCTTAAGTAACTCTAATATGTATGTGGTGACAAAAATTATTTGTAAATGTTAGCCTTTTTGGTGAAACTTCTTCTTAATCAATATCATTGTAAAAAAAAAAAAAAAAAGATGAAACATTGGTTAAAACTCAGTGTCCTTTTTTCCAATAATTAATACCTTAAAATTAATCCAAGCAAGATTTAATAATTGTACTTTGAATTTAATTAGTAAAAATGCTCAAAATGTTTTCGAGTTAATGGATAACACTTCTTTAGATTCATCAGACGGTTAAAAAGCTATAAAACTCCATTTCATGAGTCAGTGGTTAAAATTGTTCATCATTTCAAAACAGGCTTCAGGCTCAAAATCAAAAACAAATTATTATTTTCTCAGACATACCTGATGAGGGGCGCCAGCGGGGATAAAGACAGCATCGCCAAGGCACTGTACAATGGCGTAACCTTCTACGCCGTATTCTTTATAAAGTCTTTGCCGTAACGAGCTGTCCAGGTAATAGCTCTGGTCATGGATGGGATCGTGATGTGGTTCAAGTCTATTTCCCTGCTCGATCGCTATTTTATGCATGAGATCTCTAATTTTATCCGCATCTCGGGCGTGGTAAATGTGCCACAGTGCTCCTGGAAGTTCTTTCTTATCGCGTACTCGTCGACGTGTGAGAATATCGCAGCCCGCCTCGTCGATTGCACGTAATGCCTCTGTTGAAATAAAAATATTGGTTAGAGAGATACAAGTTATTGATATTATATTTCATTATTTTAAGCAAATAACCGTGAGTATTTAAGGTAGTTGTTTCTCCATATGGGTTTTCTTAGGATTTTTTGAAATTTAGACAGATTATTTAAATAATTCTGCATCGATTGGTGGCAAAACGAAATTTATAAACAATATAGTTCCGGAAATATTAAATTCCAGAGTTTTTTAGACTCTTATACATTGCACTATACGGGATATCGGAAAGTTTACATACATATTTAATTATAATTAAGAAAGTCTTCTTACCATTGTTATAAAGAACTAAACCAACATTAAACAATAACTAATATATGTTTAAGAACATTTTAATCCATAGTTACAACACAGTTTCTGAGATAATAATTAATAAATAATGAAAAATTTACAGTAAAAATTAGCTGGCAACAACGCATATATTTAACCTAAAAAGTGGGTTAACTTAAGTACTTTTTTCGCTTCAGCCATTGTCGCAATACCTTTCAATCGCTTATTAAGAACTTTTTGTTTTATAAATTTCCCTTTATAATGTATTTTATCTGAAATTTCTATGATAAAATATATACAAGCTCGGAGAGTGTTGCCAAATTTGTCAAACGAGCACGGGATTGGCTAGAATCGGTACATAAACAGCAAAAAGTTTTGGGCTTATGAATTATGAATCCTTATTGTCTGTTCTATATACTCTAGCTTTAACTTTTTCCTAGTATTGTCGCGAAACAACTACCTTAAATCAAATAATTATTGAGAAGTTTTATCGATACTCCGATTGAGGCTGATGAGCATTTTAAGCATCACCGTCTCACCCGTGGAGAATCTGTTAATCTGCCTGCCAGCAACGGCCAATAAGTCTACTCATCAAGACACCTGGTGCTTTTTGGAGGCTTAAAAGAAAAGTAGTTTATATTTTTTAAAATTTGAAATCTTTCAGAAGTTCGTTTAATAGAAAATTAATAAATTAAAGGAGACAATAAAAGAGTGTCTTCTTTATTTTATAAAAATTCTGCTACTTTTGGCAAAAAGAAACTTTCAATTCAAGAAAATTAATACTTTTTCTTTAATCCTTACATTTTCCCTTTTTTCCTAATAGTTTACATTAAGTTGAATTAAATAATTTATTAGTGATATATGTAAAAGTAATTTTAGTGAGATAGTCAAAATTTATTGATATCTAAAAGTTTTATCGATTTTCCGATTGAGGCTGATGAGCATTTTAAGCATCACCGTCTCACCCGTGGAGAATCTGTTAATCTGCCTACCAGCAACGGCCAATAAGTCCACTGATCAAGACACCTGGTGCTTTTTGGAGGCTTTTTAAAAGAAAAGTAATTGCGATTTGTCAAAATTCGAAATCTTTCAGAAGTTCCTTTAATAGAAAATTAATAAATTAAAAGAGACAATAAGACATAATCTTTTATTGCCTTCTTTAATTTATAAAAAATTCTGCTACTCTAGGCAAAAAAGATGCTTCAATTTAAGAAAATCAATACTATTTATTAAAATAGTCAAAATTTATTGATATTGAGAAGTTTTATCGATTCTCCGATTGAGGCTGATGAGCATTTTAAGCACCACCGTCTCACCCGTGGAGATTCTATTAATCTGCCTACCAGCAACGGCCAATAAGTCCACTGATCAGGACACCTGGTGCTTTTTGGAGGCTTAAAAGAAAAGTAGTTTGTATTTTTCAAAATTTGAAATCTTTCAGAAGTTCGTTTAATAGAAAATTAATAAAATAAAGGAGACAATAAAAGAGTGTCTTCTGCTGGAAAAATAAATTTTTTAATTTATTTTATTTTATCGTTATAAATAAATTAAAAATTTATTTTTCCAACAGAAGACACTCTTTTATTGTCTCCTTTATTTTATAAAAATTCTGCTACTCTCGGCAAAAAGAAACTTTAAATTTAAGAAAATTAAAACTTTTTCTTTAATCCTTACATTTTCCCTTTTTTCCTAATAGTTTACATTAAGTTGAATTTAATAATTTATTAGTGATATATGTAAAAGTAAGTTTAGTGAGATAGTCTAAATTTATTGAATAGTTTTTAAGGAATTTGGTGTTGGTACTTAGTGAAACATTTTTTATCCAATAAAATTTATTGATATCTAAAAGTTTTATCGATTCTCCGATTGAGGCTGATGAGCATTTTAAGCATCACCGTCTCACCCGTGGAAAATCTGTTAATCTGCCTACCAGCAACGGCCAATAAGTCCACTCATCAAGACACCTGGTGCTTTTTGGAGGCTTTTTAAAAGAAGTAATTGTGATTTCTAAAAAACTCGAAATCCTTCAAAGATCTAGTGAATTTGTACAATTGAAAATTTCCTTTTTCCCTAATGCGTTTAACTTGAATTAAATAATTTATTAGTGATATATATAAAAGTAATTCTAGTGAGATAGTCAACATTTATTGATATTGAGAAGTTTTATCGATTCTCCGATTGAGGCTGATGAGCATTTTAAGCATCACCGTCTCACCCGTGGAGAATCTGTTAATCTGCCTACCAGCAACGGCCAAAAAGTCCACTCATCAGGACACCTGGTGCTTTTTGGAGGCGTTTAAAAGAAAAGTAATTGCAATTTCTCAAAATTCTAAATCTTTCAGAAGTTCGTTTAATAGAAAATTAATAAATTAAAGGAGACAATAAAAGAATGTGTCTTCTGTTGGAAAAATACATTTTTTAATTTATTTTATTTTATCATTATAAATAAATTAAAAATTTATTTTTCCAGCAGAAGACACATTCTTTTATTGTCTTCTCTAATTTATAAAAATTCTGCTACTCTCGGCAAAAAGAAACTTTCGATTTAAGAAAATGAATACTTTTTATTTAATTCTTAGTTTCACATAGTCAAAATTTATTGATTTCGATAATTTTTATCGATTCTCCGATTGAGGCTGATGAGCATTTTAAGCACCACCGTCTCACCCGTGGAGAATCTATTAATCTGCCTACCAGCAACGGCCAATAAGTCCACTCATCAGGACACCTGGTGCTTTTTGGAGGCATTTAAAAGAAAAGTAATTGCGATTTCTCAAAATTCTAAAGATCTAGTGAATTTGTATAATTCACAATTTCCTTTTTCCCTAAAGTATAAGTTGAATTAAATAATTTAATAGTGATATATGTAAAAGTAATTTTAGTGAGATAGTCAAAATTTTTTGTTATTGAGAAGTTTTATCGATACTCCGATTGAGGCTGATGAGCATTTTAAGCACCACCGTCTCACCCGTGGAGAATCTGTTAATCTGCCTACCAGCAACGGCCAAAAAGTCCACTCATCAGGACACCTGGTGCTTTTTGGAGGCGTTTATAGTAAAGTAGTCAAAACATTTCTTACCACTAATATGTTCTTCTGAATTTCCATCCTTTGGGATGCCAACGTAGACCATCACGTTCACTGCATCCGAAATGTCCAAATGCAGATTCGTGGTCCCCTTGGTGGGATAGAGAGCTGATCCGTAGGCGTTGTACATCTTAGGACCGAGGTCGGGACGTACGAAGCATTCAGGGAGACGAGACGCAAGATTAAGACGGCCGGTGCGATGAGTGTATTCGTTGAGGGGCAACACGCGCATAAGATCTTGGAAACGAGAAGGCAACATCTCGGCAAAGTCTTCACCTGGAGGCCAATCCTTAAGCTTAAGAAGCATCGGGTTACCGCGGTCATCTTTTAATCGCCGTGAAAAGTGTTCAAAACCCTCCCAAAATTTTCGCATGGGTTGGTTTGGTACGATATTGCCTGTCATACAATTTATTAGATCGTTTTTCTCCTCGCCGAAATCATTTGCAAACGAATCCGGATGCCAAAGAGACATGTCTAGTTTTTTGGAGACATCGGCGACAATGACAGGCTGGCCGCGTTTCCACTGATCTTGAAATATCCGATAATTTTCTAAGTGAAGGGAATCGTTGAGTTTGAGAAGTTTCCCGTCACAGAGCCATTGATGAGGCACAGACGGGTACAACAATTTACTCTCCGTGAGTGTCATAATACGGATGGGAAGCGGCTCGCGTCCCTTCTGAACCCAATTATATCGGCGGACAAAATGTTTCAATTGTGCAGCTGTTTCGTTTGCTTTTCCAGTGCAATCTCCTGCGTTTACTCCTCCTTTCACGCTATGCTCAATCACAGACGAGATCACTTCGTCCAAAGAGTCCATACGTACCATCTTCGTCCCTGCACTCTGGGAGAGAGGCGGGCAAGATTCGTTTTCGCCCACGCTGTTGCCATTGCCGTTGGATTTGCCGTGAGAAGGGCGGATAAGCAGCTCACGAAGCGTCGAGTAACTTCCTTCTTTGTCATCGTCGCTCTCAGAGCTGGTTCCGCAGTTCTGAAAAACAAATATTAGGTATTTATTAATAAATTATATCACCAATTAATAGAAGTAACTAATAATACATAAGAGTATATAATATATATTTTTTTATAGAGACTCTGATTGTAGAGATCAGTGAATTGCAATCCATGTCTCCTCACCCAAGAGTCACTGTATTTTACTGTGCCTGCACTTGACGGCCATCAAATCCACTTATCAAGATTTTTGGTGCTTTTGACAGGCATTTAAATATAAAAATTGATAACGCTAACGATATTATAACGCTTATTTATTTATTTAAACAACGTTTCGTCCTTTAACAATTATAAAGCATCATTGTTATTAGAGATGTATATATATTAGAGTTATCTAATATGAAGAATCTTGGAACGTTTAGCCTAAATATAATAAAATAAATAAAATTTAAGCGAGTTCGAGACTGCTTATCTATCTATCTGTTTGATCTTCGAAAAAATCTTTAGTATTTCTCCACTGTAAACGCCTGCATAACAAATTTTTTAATAAAAAAATTGTTAATTTCGAATAGAAATCTTTGTTTTGATAATATTAATAAATAGGATATTGAGATAAATTTTTTCCCATTATAAAAACATTTATTTAACACAAAATCGATTTCAATAAATGGAGTTGGAATTCTACACTAGTGGTTTTGTTATATTCTGTTGGCTGCAAATAACTTTTTATTTATACATTTATGAATAACTAATTAACTAGACTGTAAAATCTATTGGAAAATTGATCATTTGATTCATAAAAGTTGAATTATTGATCTTTATAAATTTGTTGAAAATGGTATAATTTGTATAGACGTTATAGCCCTTTTAAAAGCTCGGTCCATTTACTTTCATGTTAAAAGGACAATTTTCAATAATTTATTTCTCGATAATGGGACAGACGATCAACTTCTAATTTCGGGAATAAATATTTAATACATCAATAATTCGATGGTAAAAATTTGAGAATTTTCTTATAAAAATGATAAACAGTCCCGAACCTCCTTAAGTTTCCTATAAGATTTAAAAAATTTAATTCATTTATAAAACATGAATAATTGAATTTAAAATATATTTACAATTAGCCCCAATTAATAATCTACTTTAGAGATAATCAAGAACAAGTTTAATAATTTTTAAGGATTTAGGTGTCGGTTCTAGGTGAACTTATGAGGAGAACCTCGAAAATTCTCCTCATAAGTTATGAACAAGTTTAAATTTTTAGTTAAGTATAAGTGATTTTCACGATTCAAAAGCCTGTTGTTTTTATTTTTAAAATAGTTCAACGTTATTATTAATTTAAAGAAATATTAAAGAAAAATGCAATCCGAATTGTAAATTAATTTCAATTTTTGTCACTGATTGGCATAATATAACAAGTTTAATAACGAAGAGAGAAAAAAGTATGCAAGATTAAATTAAAATAAATATAAATTTAGGCTATTTTGTTCTTTATTATTTCTTGTAATTATCAGGAGCTTATAAACAAATAATCAATTAAATATTAATAATATGATTTTGTCGAATCATTTATCTAGCCCTATCCCAGAGCAACTATTCTAGTCGATTGTGTGTGAGCAGAAGTAGATAAAAATTGGTTTATATAACAACAATGTTTTTTTTTCTTATTCATTAACTTAAATGAAGGTAATGTTCGATTTGATTGGAATTTAGAGGCTTTTCCCGGAAAAACCGAATAACTTACTCGTTTTTAATCAAACAATTTTTTTCTTAAATAACCAAATCTATGTTAATTTACAATAAATCCAAATTAATTAAAACAAAATAGGTACTCAATATCGATGCCATTTGATTAGATAAAGTTAGTTAAATATGTGAGCCTAAGCAACTCCCAAATGGTTGCGTTGCTCCGAGGGAAGGCCAGACAAGATTAGGTTTGCAATATTAGTCATTATTTATTAAAAGTAATTTGAAAAAAAAAAAGTTTAAAGTAAATATATATATATTATCTAAGTGTTTTTCATTCAGTGTATTTTTAATAAATTAGAAATTTCATCAATTAATCGAAAATATAAATGAAAAAATTGATCAAATAAAATAAATATGAAAATTTTTTATTTAAATACTAAATCTATAATGCCAATTTATTTCTTTATTAAAAATTAAATTAATCTTAAAATGTATATTTGAATACTCCATGTTGATTTCTAAAAAATGACCACGTGTGTGAATAAATGAATATCTTCAACAGCTTCATTACTAATAAATGAATATCTATTTATAAAATTGATATGTATAACACTTGTTAATAAATATATTAGGATCACATTGTAAGAATTATTAAATTAAATGAGATTTTTATATGCTCGGCATTAAGCCAAAAGCAAATTAGTTTCAATAAATAATATGAGACCATGTGATTGTTATATAATGTATTTTTTTTTTTTAATTTAATAAAGATAATAATTATAAATTAGTTATTTAGTTATCAAGTAAGAAAGTAAAAAGTAGTAAAAGTAAAATAACCTTTAGGGAAATATTAAGAGAAATTAGATGCTCACCTTAAGATTAGAAGCTAACAAATGAAATGGGAAATGGCTGAACAGGAAATTCCTGTTCTCAAACTGAATTTCTCAGAGACATCTGGCGGAAAATTTTAGTAGCTATGTAAAAATCGGGCGCTTTTTCAAATTATCTTATTGGACCAAAGAGCCAGAGAGATTTCAAACAATCACTTTGATAAGAACTTCTCAAATGAAAAGTATTTTTATAAGAACAAAAAATTGATCCAAATTTTTTGTTTTTATTTCTTATGTATTGTGAAGAAAAAATTTCGACCCAAATTTTATATTCAAATATTCAATTTATAAGAAATAAATCCGGGTGTACTTCTTCTGCTTGATGTAAATAATTATTAAGGTTGCTCGGACAGTATCCCCCCGCCCCCCGCAAGTCAAAATAAAATCTAAATTTTTTTCGACTAAAATTAAAAATTTTAACAAATAAATTAATTATTTTAATTTAGATGTTAGCTAACATCATTTTTAATCGGATATATGAATTAATTTAATTAATAAATATAATAAATAAATGTCTTTTGACTTTTTATTTTTTTTAAGTGAAGCGGACTGATATTTTCGATCATTTAGATTTGAATATTTACAAAACCCTGGGTCAGAAAGTTTTTTTTTAACGTTACCTACGATAATTTATCTATATATAAATAAAAGTTTTTTGTTTTTTTCTCAACATACGATTTGGCTAGATTAATCGAAATATATGCTTTCAGCCAACATTCCCTATTCACTACGTGTTAAAAGTCCGATTTTTAATAATTAATTACACGAAAACCTTTGGTCAGATCTTTTTCAAAAATTTATTTTATACGTATTTGTTTTCGATTAATAACATATTAAAAATTCAGATTTTTATAGCAACATTGTCTTATGTCCGAGCAACCTTAAATGAATGTTAAATTATTTTTAGACAAATTGATTTTTTAAACTGAAAGTTTCAATTATTTTGTTAAGCAATTTGAACCGCGAAAGTTAAATAATATGATAAATATATATGAATCTTATATATTTATACTATATATAAACAATTTCCTATGTTAATTCTACATTAAGAAAATTATTTTATTATTTTTGAAAAGGAAAAATAAATAGAGCATCCGACGGGTTTCGAACCCGTGTCTCTCTCCTTTACGCGAAGAGCGGCTTAACCAACTAGCCCACAGATTCTCCCGCCGAATAAGCTCTTAAGTTAGAATGTCATTTTTCCTTTTCGCGGTTTTTTCTATTTATAGTATAGTTACTTAATTTTTAGACAAATTGATTTTTTAAACTGAAAGTTTCAATTATTTTTGTTAAGCAATTTGAACCGCGAAAGTTAAATAATATGATAAATATATATGAATCTATATATTTATACTATATATAAACAATTTCCTATGTTAATTCTACATTAAGAAAATTATTTTATTATTTTTGAAAAGGAAAAATAAATAGAGCATCCGACGGGTTTCGAACCCGTGTCTCTCTCCTTTACGCGAAGAGCGGCTTAACCAACTAGCCCACAGATTCTCCCGCCGAATAAGCTCTTAAGTTGGAATGTCATTTTTCCTTTTCGCGGTTTTTTCTATTTATAGTATAGTTACTTAATTTTTAGACAAATTGATTTTTTAAACTGAAAGTTTCAATTATTTTTGTTAAGCAATTTGAACCGCGAAAGTTAAATAATATGATAAATATATATGAATCTATATATTTATACTATATATAAACAATTTCCGATGTTAATTCTACATTAAGAAAATTATTTAACTTTCGAGGTTCAAATTGTTTAATTATTTTATTAATTTGCGAATATATTTAGTTTCGAAGGCTTTGCTTTTATCTTTAATTCGCTAAAAATATTTCACACGAATTTAAAATTTGATGCTTTGGTGGTTGAGTTGCTTGAAAAAGAAAAAATTTCGAGTGAAACAATCTAGATTAGACATTTTTAATAAGAAAATTTAATCGTGATGTATTACGTTTCGAAAGCAAGTTTTGGAGATGTTTTCAGTACTAAGGGAAAGTCTCTTAAAACATTGTATATTCGGATGTAATTTTCTAATTAAAAACGTGCAATCTAGCTGGTTTCAACTGAAATATTTCTTCTGATGAATTTCAGACGAAAATTAAATATCAGTTTATTAATTTGAAAAGATTTATTAGTTATATAAAAGAAATTTTGATGTATACATGTAGATAGAAGAAAAGAGCAAACCTTGGAAGCTCAAATTAATAAAATATATACAGAATTTTTTTTTCTCTATATATTCTTATTTACATCATGTTGAAGACGTATCTTTTATTTATTCTTTATAAATTAAACTAATATGCTATTCGAAGCATTTTTTTTTAATTTTAACCAATTAGTGACCACTGATTTAAAATATAAAAGTAAAATAAGAATGGAATTGGATCTTTTATTAGTGATTAATTAAAATAAGTAGGTTATAATGAAAGGCAGTCCATAAATTATATAATTTTATTCAATTTCCGACGTTTCGGAGACTTTTTCTCTCCTTCTTCAGGGTATTGAATAGTTATTGATGGGTGAGTATAACTCGGTTCCCATTTGTCTCTTCTTTTAGTGATAGCAACAAAATTACAATATTTTCCAAAATTATACCATAAGTGTACTTGGTTATCTTTTGGTATGATGTTGGAAAATATTGTAGTATTGTTGCTATCACTGAAAGCGAGGGGTGAACTGCGACCTAAAATCGTGTACTTTCGTCCACTTTAGTAGAGTAGAAGACAATAGATTATTATCTAATGAATTCCAAAGTAATTCCAAATAATTCCAAAGACGGTGTACACCTAATTCCAATTGCGGTTCACCCCTCGACTGAAAGGAGAGACAAATGGGAACCGAGTTATACTCACCCATCAATAACTATTCAATACTCTGAAGAAGGAGAGAAAACAAGTCTCCGAAACGTTGGAAATTGAATAAAATTAAATAATTTATGGACTGCCTTTCATTATAACCTACTTGTTTCGCTTACCAGTCTGTCTTTCTAAAAAAGTAAATAAAATTAAATTAATTAAAATATTGAACAATAAATAATTTAAAGAATTATTACTGAAAAATCGTGAAACAGTGATTTCGAATAAATACCAGATTATTTTCTCATTTGAATGGCATCGAGTTGGCTAGTTGAAAGAATGGTAGGAAATAATTATAAAGTGGGTGACTGATATTACCTGACACGTTCAAGGCATAATAAATTATATAATAAGCAAAAAGCGAGCAATTTTTTAAAGAAAAGATAAACAAAGAGGGAACTTAAAGAATATTTAAAATAATTAGGAAGTGCCAATTACCTCAATTTCCTTGGAGAGAGCAAGATTGGCCAGCCAGGTTAAGGAGGAGGAATCATCCTTATTTTTGCCCTCGTTGGAAATTTGTTCGCCCGTCGTCGCTCCGTTAGTATCTGTACCATTCTCGCATTTCTCCTGTTTGATGATTCCTAGTAAAGGCTCATTTTTGATAAGATCTTTAGGAAAGCCGTTGGGCTTTCTATCAGCGAGCTCGAGGGCTAAAGGACATCCACAATACTGGGGAATATTCCAGAGAGCCCTCGCCTCATGAGCACGTCGACTTATTTGCACAAGTGAGTCTCCGGCGATAATCTGCGTAAGCATCAGACGCTCCTGTTCATGCGGCTGTCGGTTGGTACAAAGCAGCCAGCTGAAGTCATCACGATCACGAGAAGATTCGACCCAACTCTTCTTTCCGTTTTTACGACTCTATTGAATGAAAAAACAAAAAAACTTTAGTTTCGAAAGAAGTATTATTGAGTTGATATTGATGAGGCAGTCCAAAAAAAGAAGATAATTTATACTATCTTTTCATTCATAAACCGACGTTTCGGAGACTATTGCCTCCTTCTTCAGGGTTTTGAAAAGTCAGTGAAGGAAATCCAATGCGACACTCCCCTCTATCTCCTCTTTCAGTGGCAGTAACAATAATATATTGTATTTCATTCTCAGCAGAATTATAATTTACCCTATAACTACATTATAATTCTGCTGAGAATGAAATACAATATATTATTGTTACTGCCACTGAAAGAGGAGACAGAGGGGAATGTCGCATTGGATTTCCCTCACTGACTTTTCAAAACCCTGAAGAAGGAGGGAATAGCCTCCGAAACATCGGCTTATGAATAAAAAGATAGTATAAATTATCTTCTTTTTTTGGACTGCCTCATCAATACCCACTCAATTTCACTTATCAGTCCGTCTCCAAAAATTACTCCAATCTTACTAAAGTATTATTATTATTATTATTAGTTTTTAAGGAATTTGGTGTTGGTACTTGGTGAAACATTTTTTAAAATTATTGGATAAAAATACTTGGTAGGTTTCACATTAAGATATAAAAAAATAAAACGAATTTATTTTTGGAGAATCTTTAATCTCGATATATATATTAATTTATAAAGATAATAAGTGACCTAGAAAACCTAACTCAGAATGAATATTTCATAAAATATATATTGACTTTTATCTTTATTAAAGATGTTTCACCTTGCACCAACACCACAATCTCTATTAATTATGCCATTATATATTATTAATTCAATTATTAGTATGGTCAATTTCTATTTGAACGAGGAATGCAATCAAGTCATTTTAATTTGATTTCTTAACCTTTTGAAAACGACTTGAAAATAGGTGTCGAAATTAAAAATGTCAAGTTATATGGATTTAATCGAAAGTTTTACTGATAAATAGAATCTAATCTCAAGAAGTGAGCCATTGCACTTGCAATTTTAAAATATAATATTGGTGAGAATCAGAAACGATTTGTATGCTTGCCATCGGTGAATTAGAAATATATTATAGTATAAGTGAATGTAATGGAAGGCAGCCCAGAGGTAGTGAGGAAAGAAAAAATTAACACATATAAAATACGGTGTAATTTATTGAATCCTTCCTCCTTTCCTTTTAAACCGACGTTTCGGAGGGAAAAATCCTCCGAAACGTCGGTTTGAAAGGAAAGGAGGAAGGATTCCAATAAATTACACCGTATTTTATATGTGTTAATTTTTTCTTTTCTCACTACCTCTGGGCTGCCTTCCATTACATTCACTTAAAATTTCTACCAGTCCGTCTCTCTCCAGAGAAAATTTCGTTGCAAGAATATTATAGTAATTGAAAAGTTTTTGTTTTGCCGAGAGTAGCAGAGTTGTTGATTTACAAAGAGAAACAAAGAGATTGTCCTCTGCTTGATGCAAATAAACATACACACATATATATCGAGATGATATATCTGTATATATATTATTTATTTGTTTGATTGATTTGATTGATCAAACAAATAAATAATATATATACAGATATATCATCTCGATATATATGTGTGTATGTTTATTTGCATCAAGCAGAGGACAACCTCTTTGTTTCTCTTTGTGAATATTATAGTATTTTTCTAACAAACAAAAAAAAGTTTTTTCTCCGATAGTTGTCTAATAATATCAGAGGGTTGAATTCGCCTTTCTATTATAGATATCTTGAATAGATGACATCTCTAAGGTGATTTTTTTGACATTTATGTTAGTGATAGTATTTATTTATTAGAATACATGCTATATATAGAACGCACCTTATAACAATCTATGCAGACGACAAAACCGCATTTGCCGCAAGCCCAATGAAAGTTGAAAAGAGTTGTCTCGCACACGTCGCACATTTCGCGTACACCTTGTACCACACGCTTCCACGCTATTGTCTTGTCTGAAAATCAATTAAGAATTCATGTATTAACAATATGTAAATTATATTTAAGTTATTTTATTGATTTATTTACTAATGTTGATACTTTTATAAATGAATTAGTCATCTATCTATTTCTTATTTCTGACTTTTTTTGGAAAAATAAAATTAGAGGTTCAAAATCCTTGCATTTAAGGAGGTTCTTTCGCGACAATCCACACAAAAAGTTTTAGCCTCGTAACCACTCTATAAATATGAACGGTGTTAAAATTTTAGGTTATGTTTTTATAACGTGACTGTACTTTTTACACTACTATTTTCTCTTTATGAATGGGTCGTTTCCAGGCCATTGATCTTATATCCCCTCCACTAAAAATAATCGCCCAAATATGCTTTTTTTCTTTTTTTATTAAAACTACATGGTAAATATTTTCAATTTTTTTTCTAAGTTACTCCGAATATATTATTTTAACAAATTAGTTTTTCATCAAGATGGTGAAAGTCATTCAAGGAAAAAAAAATATTGATCATTTTCCCACCCTTTAAGCACAATCTACCATATATAAAAATGTTATTTTTAATTGCAATTATTTCATGTTTGGTGTGGTAAATCGTCTTCAAATTTTAACAGTGTGTTTATTATGATTTAAGTCATTAAGACTTATATTCCAAGTTTCGAAGACTTCTTGAATTTTTGCATTTGTGAAAGAACTACCTTAAATACAAATTAGATCCTAAATGAAATGTCCTTCTACTTGAAAGAAATCTTGTCAGTCATTATTATTATTAGTGTTTATGTATGCATATATGTGTGTGTGTGTTAACCATCACTCTATGCCACATTTTGTGGACAACCCCTAAAATGTGAAATAATTTATAGATAGTGGTTAAATTGGTGAGTGCGGAATGAGGGGATTAAAACCCCAGCTTGAGATAGCTTGAACCCTACCTCAATCCCCCCATATATTAGTTTAAAATGGAAAAGAACTACTAGTCCTTCCCATGCAATTTTTTTTTTAAATTAACACTGTATATCCATATATCCCTATTTGTACAAAGAATATTTTTATATTCTCACTCAAATAGTTATAGTAAAAATAAAAAATAACGTTTCAAGATAAAATTTTCGATAAAAAATTGGATTTAGAAATGCAAATAAAAAAAAAAGTAGAAAAAATTAAACAGAATTAACAGATAAGACAATAAATTATCTAACTAGATAGGATAAAAAACGAAAAAAAAATAAATATTTATTTAAGCCAAGTGAGGGACATTTTTTATTATCAGATTCGAATCAACCGATTGACAAATATCGATTCCCTTTTGCAAATAATGGGGACCAATATTTTTCACTCTATCTCATAAAAATTAATTTATAATGGAAAAAGTTTTAAGTTAAATTAATATTCTTCGACTCGAGTTAGTCCAAAATATTCCAAACTAAATTGAATTTTTAAATGAAAAAATATCTTCATGAAAATATTTGTATATATATATATATTTTTATTTAATTAAAGCTTTGGAATTTTTTATAATACATATATATTTTTAGATAAATATTAAAAGATGAATAACTATCTATTGGTTCATTATGTCTAATAAATCAATCTAAAAATTTTCCAAGTTACTTTAGAATTATTCTTACTCGAGCCCCTCTCTCTATTTATTATTTCGAAATGTTTATGCATGTTTTAAATCGTTTGTGTTTTAATTTATTGATTGAGAGAGAGAAAAATAAAATTTTAGACACAAGGCATAAAGAAAAAATAAATTAAGGAAAAATTTTCATTCAATTTAGAATTTTAAATATAATTATTATTTGATTATGAGAAATTTTCTCAATCATTTTGTATTTGCAAGCCCCTTTTCCAATTCGACTTCAGTATCCCTTCAAAAAAAGCAGTAAAATTGCCATAAAAAACGTTATAATATAGGTGGTTTCAATGTAACGACAGTCACATTAATTGTTAAAATAATTGTAGCTGCTTGAATTTGTTAGATTTTCCAATAATAAGGAGGTCCTTTCACTCCAGTTGAGTCAAAAGAAGTCTAGTATCTAATATTTAATAAAATAAGTTCAAATACAAATGAAAAATAATAGAATTAAAAAATATATAGTATGAAAACCGTAAATTTTTGAAATAAAAACAATTATAAAAAAAATTAAATATAAAATTTAGTTTGATTTATTCAAGCTGATTCTAACTCTAGTATGATCTGGGAATGCGTTGTATTAATACTCTTTATGTTTACATCCAAACATAGCATTTATGTGATTTTTTAAAGTAAATATCTAAGTAAATTCCTTGGTCAATCATACATTTTATTGCAAAAAAAGAAACCTGCATGTTTCAAAAAGCCAATTTTGAGTTGTTTTTTTTTAACTTTATCAATTCAACTAATACTTAGTAGTTTAATTCAAGAGAAAGTGTCATGATCTTAATTTTCCATAAGACTGAGAAAATGCTTACATTTTAAAAAATTTTATTTTCAAAAATTTGCTCGCTAATGTGTGATTGAAACTTCACCAAAGCATAGATAGAGATATATATTATATTATAAAAAATTAAGTTATAGTTATAATCTAATTTTTTTTATTTAACATTGGCGGCGAAAGGACCTCCTGATTACATAAACATAATGTAACATTTGATTAACAAAATATATTTTTCCTTCATGTGTACATATTTTTTAT
This sequence comes from Forficula auricularia, assembly GCA_024734495.1. Lineage (NCBI taxonomy): Eukaryota > Metazoa > Arthropoda > Insecta > Dermaptera > Forficulidae > Forficula > Forficula auricularia. The sequence continues at coordinate 423,794 of JALMQS010000804.1, forward strand.
TGTCTTTGTATAAATAAATACTTCTTTTATAGATTTCTTTACACCCATCTTAGAAATTTTGCATCCTACGGGTTGAGAAATAATGCCTTAAATAATTGACAAATAAGGGTAAAATCCCTTTGTAAAGCCTCAACAGCTAAATAAATTGTTTTTAATGTATATACCTTCGGCCATATGGACGTTTACACTCTCCTTCTCCTGTTCGAGTAGGTCACACAGTTGGTCGCCCACCTGCTGAAGCAGGAATCGCGACATGTCCTGGTCGAGATCGGCTGGAGGCTGGACGGCCGATGGGAGCCACAGCTTCAAGTCGTCCTGAAACACAATGGGTAAGGGATTGTCCATACAAGGTAAAAGAGGAATAGGAATAGATAGAAGAGACAAAAATGAACAATGAACCAACGTCTTTCAAGAGCCAAACACCCTCTCTCTCTATCCATATCATGTTCACATCCTCATTCATACAATCCACAACAATAGATGACAAAATCAAAATGCTTTTTACATTAAATAAAACAACAACCAAACACAATTATTAGTTCGTTTTGTTTTTGATCCATTGTCAATCCATTCCAAGGATAGAGTGAGTTTAAGGTAAATAAATGGGTTAATGAAAAAATGAAATTTCAAAATAAAAAAAATAATAATAATGAAAAAAAAATGAAAATAAAATAAAAATGGACGAAAATGTGAATGATATGGATTAAGAAAAAAAGAGTGGATTCAATCGCCAATCAGACGAAAACTTGAGTTGGAATCGGGCAAACTCGCATTCGCACGCATTGAGTCCAATGGCGTAGCGGAGGAATTTTATGGGGGCTACGCCAGTCGACTAAGTTGTGTTGGTTGTTTGAGCATCTCTTGATGTACGCATTCTCACACGCAACTTATGCAATGGTCACATGCTCAGGCCACACACAAGATGCACTGGAAATAGTGCTTTTTGGTTTGGTTAGTTATTTTTTATTTTTTTTTGGTCGTTTGCCTCGATTCCGGAAGCTCTAGAAAATCAAACGTTGTTCGTTTTTTTTTTGTTTGTTTTTGTTTTTAAAATTTCTAATAGAGGAATGTGATCTGCAGTATTAAGTACAAACCTCGGATGCATCTTTGTGTGGATCTGAGAAGCCAGCGATTGCCAGTTGCCCATTCTTGGTATATCTCAAGCGTCTGAAGGCATAGAAACGACAGAAGATGTTTGGCACATTCTTAGATCGTTGGTTTGGTGTCCACCTACATTCTCTGCATTTTGCTAACTTAGGTGCTACTTCAAAACATGCACCATCTTGGAGAAAGCTCTCACCAGTTTTCTTTAGAAGGCTGGCAGGTGGTTTTCGAAAGGGCGGAGTTGGTGGATCTTCCCGGGACTTTTTTTGTCGAGGCTCTTCTGGTTTATTCGTTTTAGGCCGCCGACCCCGCTTACGTGGCTCCTTCGCCCCGCTCGCGCCGCCATTTGAGCTTGTTGATCCCCCGCCATTTGTAGATTGATTCGTATTCCCACTTCCTCCATTATTTTTTTTCCCAATGTCCGACTCTTTTTCTGATAAACTATCACTATCACTACTTTCGGCAACAGCAGCTTGTTTCTTACGTTTTAACTCTTCCGCATGGGCTTTACGCAATGCACTTGCTCCTTTTTTACGTTTGACTTTGGGAGGTTTTCTTTTAAGCGGTGATTTAGGTTCTGGATCTGTACTTGAGGAATCGTCATCTCGGAGAGGGGTAGGAGTTGGAGGTGGAGTGGGAGTATTTTGAGGGGGTGGCGTTGAAGTATGACCGTTGACTGTAGGAGGTTTGCGCTGCTGGTTATTATTAGTTGACTTAGTGGAACTAGCAGGTGGTGGAGGTGGAGGGGGTGTATTTGTCTTGGACGGTAATGTCAATGGCACTGTAACACATGTACCACTGCCTACGATTCCTGTAGTGTCTTCAGTTGTATCTTCACCACTGTGTCGTTGAAGCCAAGCTTTTTTGAGTTTGTGCACTGGGGTGTTATTAATTGGTCTAGGAGCAGGACTGGGGCAATTAGACTTTATAGTTTCAGTTACAGTAGTTGTTGTCGAAGACGTAGTCGTGGTGATAGGTTTTATAGGAGAAGAGGCGGGAGGTGGAGGAGGTGGCAACGGGTTTACCGGAGGAGGAGGAGGAGGATGTTGAGCTGCAGGAACAGGACTTTGTCTGGCACCATCACCTGATCCTGTTCTTGCTGGAGGAGGAGTGGAAACTACACTAGCAGTTGATGGGGTGCAGTAAGCGGCAGTGTTAACCACTGTAGTGATTGTGGTTGCTGCAGATGCAATTAGAGGACTTGGCGCCGAAGCACGTGTCAATTCAGGTTGTTCGAGACGCGCTCGTTTGCGATCGAGAGCAACAGGAGAGAGAAGAGGTTTTCGTTTAGGAGAGCCAGATTCGTCCCGGCAATTAGAGACACCTAAGTCGAGAGGTTGTGTCTGAAGAGGAGCTGATGCTCCTGATGGAGGCGATCCGTGGTGAGTAGGTTTCGGAGTGTACACTATGGGAGTACGTGTATGAGCAGGGGGAGGCAAATAATGAGAAGACATTTGTTGAAAAGGAGAAGGGGACACTGATGCACTAAGTGGGGCTTTTGATACTAGAGGAATAGGCATAGGGACTGTAGCTGCGTCTTGAGGACGGCACACAGGAGTACCACTGGTGATTCCAGCGCTAGGTTTCCCATAAAAGTGAGGTGGAGCTGGACTGGACACTTTGGCCTTGGGCTGAGCCAAAGCTGTTCCAGGAGGTAGCGAATAATGAGCCACTGTGGGAGCTGCACTGGGATATGGGTACGACCCCACCGTAGCCATTTTATTATAGCGATCGTGAGGAGATGGTGTGTGTCGTTGTGGTGTGCCTGGACTCCTGTAGACCTGGTGACTGTAGTGTACTTGCTTAGGACTTGGCGCTGCTGGAGGCTGCTGCGGCTTCCCTTCGTTTTTGACGATCACAGACGCCTGCACGGGGCACGAGACACGGGTGGTCAGCCACTACATTAGGAATCAAGAGACAACTAGGCTAATTACAGATAATTTTCTCACTCTAATCCTTTTCAATTTTTAATATGAATGCTTTAAATTCTATATGTATATTTGTTTAAAATTTTATTTTTACTTTTATATTTATAATAAATAGAATAAACGATGAGGATTAAATTGAAAATATATCGTTTTTAAAGATATTTTATTTATATGAATTTCAAAATGGTAAAGAAATCATTTTTAAATGAATAATAAAACAGGTCTGCGATAATTAACTTTTGAAAAGTGAGTAATATTCTCATTCAAATACAATCGAATTTGTTATCTAAAAAATTCATCACATCACAATTTTTTGGTATAGGTTTAATTTTTTTTTAATCTTAAAACGCTCAGAACAGTTATACAATAAATTGACTTTACTATTTTTTTTTCAACTTCTTTGAGATGATATGATTAAAAAAAACAAATCTAAAAAACTCAAAGAAGTTTTATCGGCCAAAATAGAGAGATTTCACTTCTACAAATTTCCACTTTTCAAACCCCCAAAGTTAGTCAAAAATCAAGATTTTAGTATTTTCTTTTTTTAACTTCAATGAGCCGCTAAGATTTGATTAAAAAAAAAATTCTAAAAGTATTTTTATAGGTCAAAATAGGGTGAGCCCACCCTTTCAAGACCAGCATCCACAGATACCTTCGACTGCTACCCAATCCCTAAATCTCCCCTTATCTTCACGTTACAAGGGTCCACTACGGACTTCAGAGGTTGTACCTTCTTGGTGTAACTTCTTCTTGTATCAATATCATTATAAAATATATCTTTACCGTCAGTGAAAAATTATGATGTGATAACGCAAAAAAAATAATTTTATTTGGATTATAAGAATTAAAATTATTCAAAAAAACTTTTTCATCGCAGAACTCTATAATGTATAAGTTAATCTTCTAGAAATAATTTTGACATTGTTTCAAAAAGAATTTAAAAAATACCCATATCTTTAAATAAAAAAAAGTATTTTGTAGGATTAGAGTTTTGTCAATAAGTACTTAAAAAATATAATTTTTGTAAATTATGATAATATATAAATTAATCAAGTTGTTGTAGGGAAATAAAGGACTTTGTTGACTTCCTCAGCCCTGAGGAAGCTATTGTTCTTATTTCCCTACAACAACTTTATTGAAGCTAATCGATGGACATAAATAATCAAAATAATAATATATAAAAATAAAAAGAGTGGGCACCTTGTGATCGCTCATAAGAGGAGGAGGTGTTGGTAGGGAACCAGTTGATTTGTGAGACTCCGTCGGCGGTTTATGTGACTTGTTATCATGCGCAGGCGAAGTGGTCAGGTATGCCCCTTGCTGATAAGGATAGGCGCCAAAAAGATTGAAGTTTGGTTCCGCCTTCGGCAGTTGAGTATGACCCGAAGGTGGAGGAGGTTGTTTCTCTAGTGGTTTTGCAGAGCTCGGTCGACTATGTGCAGGCGGAGGTGGATAGTCGATAACCTTGGGGGCACTAGGTGGTCGCTGCTGTTGTTGCTGGTGCTGCGTTGTTGCGGGTTGCACCTGTCAAAGGCCAAGCAAAACTCACTTTTGTTGTACAGACAAGAGAGAAATAAAAAATAAAAAGGAGGCCGAGTGCAATGTTTTATTAAAAATTATATAATATGATTTTTAAGAGGAAATCAATGATGCAAACAAACATATTTATATATACTATAAATGAAATAGATTGTACAAGAATTTTTAGGCGGGGCTTAAATCTTTTTAATCAGTCTACCAAGACGATGGCTATAGGAGAATCTTTGGTCAAATTTTTCCGTTTACATTAGTATAAGACCTAAAAAAAAGAAGCTGCACTTACCGCTTGGGCAAAATATGCTTGCTGATGTCGCAGCTGTTCTGCAACATGTTTCGAGTGGTGATGATACTTGTGTTGCAGCGAATTGTCCAGATGTTCAGCGAGCGCTCTTTTGCGCTGTTGTTGTTGATGAGCGGCTGCAGCAGCCGAATGGTGGTGGAGATGTGCTGCAGCTGCGTGCGCTGCTGCTGCATGAGCTACAGCTATTGCAGATGCTTGTGAGGATGGTGGCTGGGATGCCCCCGAGGAGCTAGAAGCAGAGTCTTCTTCTGGGGGGCCTTGTGCTGCACGGGCGCCCGTTGGCACCGGAAACACGTTCCAGCACATCGAATTGTTTCGCTGAAAAAAAAACAGAAAGATTCAAGATTAATTAAAAATTTAAGAATACTCGACATTTATAATACAATTATTTATTTTTAAAAATTTTTCTTGATTATTTTATATATCGTCGCCTCCGAGTGTAAACCTGCTAAATCCATTTTTTGTCATATATCTACTCTTATTAAACGAGCAAAAATTGTGTATATAGTGAAATACAAGGGGTGAACCGCGATTGGAATTAAGTGTACACCGTCTTTGGAATTCATTAGATAATCTATTATCATCCACTTGGAAATGAAAGTGGAAGTAGGTGTACACAATTTTAGGTCGCGGTTCACCCCTCGGCGAAATATATATATATATATATTTGTATCTTTGTTCTATTTTGAAAAAATTCATTGTTCTCAAAGGGCTTGAAGAAGTATTGTGATTGTGGTTTTTAACATATTTTGTTCTACCTAAACGTTAGAATTATTAATAAACGTTTTATAATTGTTTTTATAAAGAGCTTATTTATTTAAAAATATCTTTCGCATAAGCAGGTCTCAATTTTCTGAAAAAATAACACATTTTGATAGGTTTTATTTATTAACAATTAGATGAATAGAAATGAATCATGTGGTTGAATCAAAACAAAATAATTGGCTGTCCAAATAAGTAATAACTAAAACCCGATCGAAGCTCGGTGGCTTCAGGTACTGACATATTAATACAGTTCGAAAGAAAAAGAGATGCAGCATCGTCCAAGTAAAACTGCTACTTAAGATTGCGATCGTAAAGTGTTAAAAAAAATTGTGAAAAATAAGTTGTTAATATTATATTTTGTTTGCTTTTTCTCCGCCCTGTAAAATTCCCTTGTTGTGAGTTAACAGGTTTACACTTTAAGGCGACGATATGTATATTTATTGATAAAGTGACTATTTTTCAAATTCCCCAATGATAAAGTGTGAATTTCTCACGAAACGTTTCGATTTTCAATTAAACGTTTTAAAATTGTTTTTATAAAGAATTGTTTTAAGTGGCTATAATTTATAGATATTCTCTTAACTTAAACGGCTAGAAGTCACGCAATTGAAATAAATATATTATCTCGATAAATTATTATTTTTATTTATATAAGAGTCTTCATCTATTGACAATTTTCCTTATAATCTATATATATATGTCAGATGCTGTTTATCTCGGTCAAGTGCCAGAATTGCATAATTGGCATTCGGGTTCAATTCCCTAAGGTATAAATATAACCCTTCAGACATAATAAAAAATTACCAATGACAACTTGAATTTAGTAAATGAAAGTCACTGTGATTTTCTTTAGAAATGGAAATCTTGTTTTCGTGATAAAATTCGAAATTGAGATCCTCAGAGTCCAAAACCCATTATACCAATATACAGGGCTTTTCGGGGAAAATGCGAGGCCCGGGGCAACTAATATTTTTGAGGACATTCAAAATAAGACTTCTGGACAAGAAAATAAAAACAATTTTATTTTATATTTATTATATTATAACGAGCGTCTCGGTCCAAAAATTTTATTCCTCTTAAAAAACCACACTCCAAATGTATACCGGTAAACTACCGAAAATACATCGTCTCTTAAAAGTTTTGCCTCTTTAACTTTTGAGTGGCGAGGGGGGGGGGGGGGGATAATGATCAATATATTTAATGTTTCTTAATTCAAAATGAATTGGAGTCTTTCATTTCAAAATTCGAGTCCAAATTAGAAATTAGAATTTCAAATTTGCCTGGTTAATGAAAATCGATTGGAGCCGCGCTGACAATTATATTTCAAATTTGCCTCGTTAATTATTATATATTTAATGTCTCTTAATTTAAAATCTATTGGTGTTTTTTCATTTTCATTCGAGTTCAAATGAATACAATATTATCTCGACACAAAGTCCAAATCAAAAATATCTAGTTTTAGTAAGAAAAATCAAGATATAAATATTAATGTTCCAATGGAGTAATCGGTAGAGCCAATGACTATAGTTCAAGAGTTCGTCGGTTCGATTCTAGGCAAGAGCGTAATTTTTTTAGAGAAATTTCTCTAAGCGTTGTTACAAATTAATCTAGATGAATATTATATAGTATTATAATAGAGGCGACTGTGTCAGTGGTTAGAGTGCCGGGCCGCTGTTCTGGAGTATGCTGGTTCGAGACTGAGTCTCGGCAGATATTTGCAGTCGCCTCCTCTTGGAAAGCAATGGCAAACTACCGAGAGTATAATTGCCTAGTCAACCTCTCCAAAAACTAGCCGTTCGGAACCGGCATTAAAAAGTAGGTCCCGTATATCTTGTGTAAAACAGCTAAACATCACAGGTATATGTGGAGAGGTGCCGAAACGTCAGGGAGACCTGATATGGTACTTAAAGAAGAAATTATAATATTTATTTATTTCATAGAATTTGAGCACTTCAACATTAACAAATTTAGTTAGTATAAGGCTCCTAAAATTGTGAGGCCCGGGGCAGCTGCCCCTCTTGTCCTTCCCCCTATATATAATTATGTTATTAGGAAATGTCGCTCTTTGTGTGATTTAATTTCTTTTTTTTAACAAAATTATTAGAAATTAAAAAAAAAAACTTTAAATAGGGGTGGAAGCAAACAATAGAGGTTTTTCCATTACAAAATATGTAAAATAGAATAAATTCTATTGAAAAATTAAGGTGATAAGACGCCACAACATTCTGTAATAGATATTCGTCACTTGAACAGTTTTTTGAAATTCCACTAACGAACAAGTGCATTGAGTCATTCCAAAGTTTCGTGACTTTGGGGGGAGGTTGAGTCATCTGACACGCAGCCCCTACTTTCCAGGCCACCGCATATACCGGCATATGCATTACTAGACACTTTGGAAGGGAGACGCCATTGGAAAATGAAATGGAGGTCAACTTGGCATTTCAAATGGCGTTGGCGTTGAACAACAAGTATATATCAATTTGACAAACAGCAAAGGTTCACAGGAGAAATGCATCTCAGAGAGACCTGAATAAAAACAGCGAGTTTCTCCTTCACTGGAGACCAATTTCTAAGTTTAAATTCACTTTCCTAGCGATTAGATTACATCATTCAATAAAGTAACCAAATAGAGTTGATGTGTCAAATAACTACATATTTAATGAATACATTCTAATATTAGTTATGTACACATTGTTATATAGTTTTATTTTATTAGACCTAATTTTTTGGCTGTGAAAGTTAAATTATCTGTGATATTCTATTTATTCACCCCGTTATTTGTTTTTTGTTCTTATTATTACATAGTTTATTCTATTATCCTAATTTATTATTATCTGTGATATTTAGTTTACGGCAAGGTTATTCACACCAATATTTATTTATTGTAATATAGTTTACTAGTTGACGACCGGGCCTTCGGTCTCGTTCATACCAATTTAATAAATGAAATTTAAAATGATACTCAAAGAGAAACAAAGAGGTTGTCCTCTGCTTGATGCAAATAAACATACACACATATATATCGAGATGATATATCTGTATATATATATTATTTATTTGTTTGAGACTATAGTTTCGAAGACTTGGTCTTCATCATCAGTCTTTCTTCAATTATAAATGTTTTTCATGGAGTCAATATCATATGGATATTGAAAACTTGGTGTTCTTTCGTCACTGCTGGAGGGCTAGGAACTAATAAAGATCTTTATTATGAAAAACATTTATAATTGAAGAAAGACTGATGATGAAGACCAAGTCTTCGAAACTATAGTCTCAAACAAATAAATAATATATATACAGATATATCATCTCGATATATATGTGTGTATGTTTATTTGTATCAAGCAGAGGACAACCTCTTTGTTTCTCTTTGTGAATCAACAACTCTGCTACTCTCGGCAAAACAAAAACTTTTAAATTAAAATGATACTGTATGTATTGAAAGAATGTGCTGAAATTGATTCAACAATAAGGAAAGATTTTTTTAACACATTGGCTAAGCACGATTACTATCTGACCAATCAGAATCGTTCTAATAATTTAACGTTTTGCCATTGGTTATACACTGGCCAATCAGATCGTTTGGATCATACAAACATATATACATACGTACTTTTCCATTTTATATATATATATATATAGATTTTAGTATGTCCAATTTATTTCGGCTGTGAAAGATAAGTTATCTGGGATATTCCTTCTATTTCATTATCTGTGATACTATCTTTATTCGGATTTTGTCTTATACTCTCGATATACAACTCCATAAACAATGGTCTTCTTCTTGTTGTATACCATATTAGGCATATCGAGATAGTAACCTAGTAGTATTTTCCGTCCCTAGAGGCCTTTCCAGGGCAGCCTGGATCCCGGTACAATGGAATCGGTCAGGATGCATTTATGCATGCCTGACTGTGCCCCGGCGAAGACGTTGTCTTGATGGGGTGTCGGGGGTCGGAAAGTATAAAGGAGATTATTCTTATCTACGTGATGGCGCAAATGACCATAGTAGTCGACTACACAAACAAACAAATAATAATGTACACAGTTATTTAATCTTTTGAGTCCAGAAAAAAAATAACTATTGTATTCGTGGGTTTTCCTATTCAATTGTTTTTACGAATAAACTATAAAAAAATGATGTTTATTTTTTTCCAATAAACTATTATACAATTCCCAGCCGATTGTGGATTAAAATGGATAACTCGATGTGAATTTTTGCCATTTCTTTTTCCTTAGAAATAAAATAAAAACGTTCAAGAAATGACTGGATTTCAACAAGAATGTTGAGAAAATTCCGTACCGTTGCGAGAGATAATTAAATCAATTAAGTTGTTTCTTATGAAAATAAATAGAAATTGAATGAGAAAAATGCCAACCGGATACTAATAAAGGAAGAAATTAATTATAAGTAAAAAACGAAAAGAAAAAAGTTGTATTTTACTTTTTATAAACTCTTGAATTTTTCAGGTGGAAAAAATGAATAAAAAAAAAAACTAGGGTTAATTTTTAAGCTAATAACTAACATTAGAAATTATTATTAATGAATATTTTGAGGCTGGCATTTTTGAATAACGTATACATTTTTTGTATATAAAAAAGAGGTAACAAGGGCTAAACTCTGGGCCCAGGAATCTAAAGGGGCTACATTTGATAAGAGTTAATCAGTTTAATAAGTTTATTTTCATCGTGGAGATTGAGGGGAGTTTCAAGACTAAAATTTATAGGGCTAAATCATAGAGTAATATAGAGTGGAAGGCTCCACAAGGAGCCAGTATATTTTAGCGTATACGAGTTACAGAGCTCTCTGGCGAGACAAGGGCGAAACCATTGGGCAATAAAATGGTGGAAATCACTCTCTTCGGGGAAAATTTTGGTGAGATTATCAAGAGTAAAAAATGCGCTTATATATATAGCACAAAGGGTATGTAACTTTTATCTATGACAAAGGCTTTGAATGTTCTATGATCTTTTGGATAGCTCTTAAGAACTAAGAGTTTTCGTCCTGCAGTCGCTAGAGAGCGCTTTTTCGATAGGGGCAAATTCAAAAATTTAAATTTAAATCATAAGTAGTAGAATAAATTGAATATTTAAAAGATAATAAAATAATAGAAGAGAGCAAAGATGGTGCTAATGTCAAGAGTCCAAAAATGTTAAATTTTAAAGTTTGTAATGCAACAAGAGAATGTTACTACAACAAATTTTCTGACTTAATTGATAACAATTTAAAAATCTCATCATAGGTCTAAATGTATGAGCCGGGGTCTAATTTGTTTTTGATTAAGTCTAAGGTTATTAATTGTTAACGGTAATTCAATAAGAGCGTAGGATTATGTGCCAAGGGTTTCTAGTTCAAATTCTTGGTTATTCTTATCAATTTTTAAATAGAATATAGTTTAACCAACATTCAAATATTCTTTAAGTTTATAGTTTATCGAATATATAAAAAAATTAAGAAAGTTAGTGACAAAAAGGATTAATTGGAAAAACCTCCGCAGATAAGATACTTTGCTAAAATTAGCGTTTAAGTTGATTCTAGGCTAACTTATTTCGAAGTGATTATGTAGAGAGTTTATTTACTCATTACTTACTGATCTGAGCTCACTCAGCTTGATTATTTTTTAATTATTTTTTTTTTAACGCATTCTAACAGGATTCTCTTTCACGTAGCTTTCCTCTAACGTTAAGATAAAGAACAGGAAACTAATTAACGCAATTCTCTCTTTTTCTGGTTCATTCTTTGAAAATGAAAACCATAAAAAAACAGGTTCATTAAAAATAACATGCTGGGCGTTTCCTTTAACTACTTAATAAAATTTGGTGAGGATTGGATTGTTGGATTGGAGGTTTCTTTAACATAAAAAAAAATCAGAATTTTTAATCATTTTTAAAAATACCCACAGGGTCTTTAAAGTTTAAAAAAGGACATATTACAGATAGTAATTTCTTTAAATTAGCAATCATAAGGAGGAAATTTTTTAGGAATTCCTTTAGCTCTATCTAAATGGATCCAACACAGTTAATACGATTAATATTCCTCGCTTGAGCGGTTTTTCTTTTTAGGGTTAAGTATGAAGAAGAAGAATTTAATGACCGATAGATAATATGATTATAAAAGGTAATTTTATAATTATAGGGATTAAAAAAAGTAATCGATTAAACATTGATCGATGACGAATTATAAGATAAGAAAAAAGTATGAATTGTTGTTGAATTATTTAGCTATTAAGTTTGAAATTAAGAATCACTGCATTAGGGGTGGAAAAATGTGTTTTTAAATGGGTTTATCTCATGAAAGTCGAAACTCTTCAACTATTAGAAATTTTATAACTTTATATATATTTTCTTGATTTGTGGGAAAAATATTTTTTCGAAATTCTATTAAGGAGTTCCTTTCGCCGCCAATGTTAAATAAAAAATATTAGATTATAACTATAACTTAATTTTTTATACTAGCTTAAGTCTCTATCTATGCTTTGGTGAAGTTTGAATCACACATTAGCGATCAAATTTTTGAAAATGTAAACATTTTCTCAGAGTCTTATGGAAAATTAAGATCTTGATACTTTCTCTTGAATTATACTACTATTAGTTGAATAGATAAAAAAAAACTAAAAATTAAGTTTTTGAAACATGCAAGTTTCTTTTTTGAAATAAAATATTTCATTAACCGAGGAATTTACTTTAAAAAATCACAAAAATGCTATGTTTGGTTGTAAACATAAACAGTATTAATACAACGCATTGTCAAATCATACAAGAGTTATTATCAGCTGATTTGAATAAATCAAACTAACTTTTGTATATAATTATTTATTTTATAATTGTTTTTATTTCAAACATTTACGGGTTTCATACTATTTATTTTTCATTTGTATTTTAACTTATTTTATTAAATATTAGATACTACACTTCTTTTGACTCATCTGGAGCGAAAGGACCTCCTTAAAGGTTTTGTTGATCCAACTTTGAAGCATTTATGGATGGACTTGCTTTGAGATTTCATATTCTTTGATAAATAGAGAAGTGAAGGAACAATATTGTTAAAATATGTGGTCGCTATTGATTATGGGATCAAGCAATGCAATGTTGTTAGAGTTCGTGGCTGTGATGAAACTGTATTAGATGAAGGAGGAGATATCAGCCAAAGTTGGATGCGCTGGGTTCAATAAAACATCCTGAATAAAACGTTTCGGCCTGAATTTATTTGGCCATTTTCAGTTAATTGTGAGTTATACACAAAATGCGTTTCACATATGTGATCGAACTAAGTCTTGTCAAAAATAAAAATTGTAGCTTCGTTATAAATTTGCATGGAGCTTGTTTTTTAGTATTTCAAAAATATAACACTACGACCTCATAAGAATAATTCAAAAATGAAGGAATTGTACCTTTTTACAAACCAGGGAGGATATTATAAATGCTTGACTATAAAATAATAAGTAATCTATCTCAATGAGGGATGCTTTCCTCAGCAGAACTGGACGCCAAAGTCCAGCAAGGAGTCAGCATTCCGTAGGACTCTTACTCGGATATTTGATCGGGAGAAGAATAAGCATTTCCGCTGGGAAAGAATTCTTCAAACAATTAGCAAAGAAGTGAAAAATTTGAATAATGGACAAGTTTGTTGAGTAAATTGATCATATTTCAATATGCAAGAGACGATTAAAAAATTGCTGTCAAATAAATTAACAATTCAATTACAGGGGACAACCGTTTTGCAAATGATTTTTAATAGAAATTGCAATATTTTATTTAACATTTTCAATCTTGGTGAAGAGCTAAAGTATTTTTAAAAGCTGAAATGGATGTATGATTAATAAATCAAAATATACTAATGAATATTAATTTCCATGTCAGTTCAAGTGGAAACAAAATCGGTTCACTGAATGCATTGAAACGAATGGAAATTTTCTATTATTTCAAACTTGAAAATGACTAGTATTATTTCACTTTCCAACATCGATAGATCCGGAGCCTTGGATTATATCAATGCAGATAATAACAAAAAAAAAACTGGTGTGGATGAGTAGGCAAATTCAACAATGGAGAGCAAAACGGTGTACCAAAAAGAGTTCATAAAGGTTTACGCACAAAATAGATCTATTTGTTTTTATTTACGTACTAAAATATTCAAGGATATAAATTAAGGGAAAACTAGTTAATTTTATGTATATTTTCAAATGTCTTCGTGTATTTTATTCCGTGAAGGACTTGAAAACGTGACCATCATCCTCCTGTGTGATTAGAAATCAACGGATGGAATTCCAATCCTTTTAAGGGAAATGACTCACAGGATGGTTCGAAAGAAATGAAAAACATAACAAGTAATGAATTCTAGGATTTTACTCAAGAGTCGGAGGATACAAGATGGATTTCTATTGCTTTCATTGTTAAAGGAAAACGCTTCTTTTCTTGATGTGTAGATGAATAATGCGATTTTAATAAATGTCAAAAGCCATTAGTTTGCCTCTCGTCTGAGGTAGATTATCACTTCAGACAGATAAAGCGATAATAAATAAAATTTCAAACTCAAGTCATCCCCTCAAGTTATTACAGCATGATCAAATCTACTGTTCTATCAAGCAGTAGATGTTTGTTAGAAAAGTTATGAATCTAGTTTGAAAAGATTTAAGTTCATTCGATAATTACTTTTTGCTAAGTGTTTTTTCAACACGGATGACCAAAGGGTTAATATCGTTTAAATACCTATTTAAAGAGAAGTACAAAAAATATGAATGTTTGGAGAAAATATTATTATGTAGGTATGAAACTATCTACGATTATTAACAATATAGATAATTGGTAATAATAATATAGGAACACAAATTTAAGTTTTAAATAGTGATTTATCAAGTTTATGTCGTAGTCTTATTGCAAAAAGTCAATAATAAGTTCACTTTTGAAGGATTTGAAGTACTTATCACATTTATCGATGCAAAAACTCATCAAGGTAGTTGTTTCGCAACAATACTAGCAAAAAGTTAATGCTAAGGATTCATAATTCATAAGCCCAAAACTTTTTGCTGTTTATGTACCAGCCAATCCCGTGCTCGTTAGACAAATCTGGCAACGCTGTCCGAGCTTGTATATATTTTATTATAGAAATGTCAGATAAAGTACATTATAAAGGAAGATTTATAAAACAAAAAGTTCTTAATAAGCGATTGAAATCTGTTGCGACAATGGTTGAAGCGAAAAAAAGTACTAAAGTTAACCCACTTTTTAGGTTAAATAAATGCTTTGCTGCCAACTTGTTTTTAGTGTAAATTTTTCATTATTTATTCATTATTATCTCAGAAACTGTGTTGTAACTATGAATTAAAATTTTCTTGAAAAATGTATTAGTTATTTATTGTTTAATGTTGGTTTAGTTTTTTATAACAATTGTGAGAAGGGTTTCTTAATTATAATTAAATATGTATGTAAACTTTCCGATATCCCGTATAGTGCAATGTATGTATAAGTCTGAAAAACTCTATCTTTGGAATTTAATCTCTGGAACTATATTGTTCATCAATTTCGTTTTGCCACCAAACGATGCAGAAATATTTAAATAATAATCTGTCTAAATTTCAAAAAAAAAGCCCAAGAAAACCCATATGGTGAAACAACTACCTTAATGACTTTTTGCAACAATAAATGTGATAAATACTTCCAATCCATCAAAAGTGAACTTATTAGTGACTTTTTGCAATAAGCCGAAGATACATTCGTTTGTAAAATACTTGTATTTTTATTTTCTGAACTTTATGTGAGGAAGGTTGAAGAGGGTTTAATGCCATACACACAAAGAAAGTAAAATGGAGAGGGTTTTAAAGTAGAAGAATAGGTGGACAAATTTAGGGAAGGTGAGGGGACATTCTTTACAAATGTTGAAACTTTGGAAGAAAAAAAATGATTCGGTTTAAATGCCTTTCAAATTAAATTAGAAGAAAAAATAAAATAGGATTTTGGATTTTTTCCCTCGAAATGATGGTATAACTGTTGTAGATGTAAATCATGTCGATGAAAGATTATTTTTCCAGGATGAGTAATTGAATTCCAAAAGAATGTTTCCAGTTCTTTTCAAAGAGGAAACCATAAGAGAGATAGGCTTTTAGAAGCCATAGATTGCTATAACCGGATGGAATTGGGCACTGGAAATTTAATTATTTGATTGAATCATTCATGGCATTCATTTCGGTGAAAGCATTCACTTTATAAATACTCATCCTATTTTTATTATTTATTAAAATAGAAAAAAAAGGTTACGCAATACATTCTGCAATTACAAATGGTTTTTATTCATAGAGATACAGGCAAATGGGATTGATTAGTAAAGGAGGAATCGAGGGGTGAACCGGGATTGGAATTATCTGGAATTACTTTGGAATTCATTAAATAATCTATTATCTTCTACTTGGAAATGAAGTAGAAGTAGGTGTACAGGATTTTAGGTCGTGGTTCACCCCTCGGGAGGAATGTATTGAGTAATTTTGAGTTTTTAAAAACTAGTAAAACAAATTTCAATAAATGGATTAATTATAATAATTTTAAAGTTCAAAAATTAAATAGTATAAAAACAGATTATGGAAAAATAAATGTGATGAAGAATGGGAGGGAAACTAAAATAATTTTCATCAAAAGTACTCACACTAATAATACTTTCTTGAATGTTCACCTAATTTTTAGGTAAAGGGTTGGGAAGTTAGTGGGGTCAGTGAGATGTGATTTTGCCAATAGGCTTAGGGCCAGTTGTATGTCGGTTGGTAAAACTCTTTGTCAACGTTTAAAAAGAGCTTACCAACCGACATACAACTGGCCCTTAGACTATCTATGGATTATTAAATTTTAACCATGTGCCGAATTTATTGGCTTTAAGGTAGTTCTTTCGCGACAATCCACAGAAAAAGTTTTAGCCATGTAACTACTCTATACATACGCTGAAATTTTAGGTTATGTTTTTTTAGCGTGAGTGTACTTCTCACACTACTATATCCTCTTTATGAATGGATCGTTTCCAAGCTATTGATCTATCTTATTTCCCCTCTACTAAAAATAATCGCCCAAATATGTTTTTTTTATTAAAACTACGAGGTAAATAATTTCAATTTTTTTTTTTTAAGTTAGTCAGTCGGAATATATTATTCTAACAAATATTAATTTTTCATCAAGATGGTTAAAGTCCTTCAATGATAAAATAATGATCATGTTCCCCCCCTTTCCCAATCTACCATATGTAAAAAATTTCATTTTTAATTGCAATTATTTCATGTTTGGTGTGGTAAATCGTCTTCAAATTTTAACAGTGTGTTTATTATGCTTTTAATTACTTATATTCCAAGTTTCGAAGACTTCTTGAATTTTTGCATTTGTGAAAGAACTACCTTAAAAGTTTATAAGGTCATCATTGTGGCAGAAAAGACAGACTGGCAGACAACAAAGTTTTTTTTGATCGATGTGAAATTCTATTATTATTTAATTATACAATTTTAGGAATGATTAAATATTATTAATGAATCAATGTCTAGTATTATAAATAACAAGAGGAAGAAAAAAGATTTGGGCCCCCAAGCCCATAGTAAGGACCTGGAGTCTTCAGGTCAAAATGTACCGTTAATACCCTAAGGTAGAAGAATTGTGCAAGATGCTAAGGGCCCACTAAGCTACTTCAAAACAAATCCTTTTTAAATGATGATCTGAACATTGCATTGTATAAAAATGGTGATACATATTTAATTCAGATTCTAAAAACATTCATGAGATGTTTTAGTTCAACATATGAAAATTCGAGTTACGTAGATTAGAAATAATAATTGAGAGCTCCACTCTGAGAACATTGAACTAAAAAAAGAGTTGTCTAATTATTCATCGATTAGCGTCTGAATGCAGAGCAGAACCGTTACTTGGAAATTATGAATACTTCGAACTGAATAAGATATCATCATGAATATTTTAACCATTCTATACAGACACGCTTGTTTTTATTTACGATCTGATTTTCCAAGTTATTTATCTAAATATAGGAAGAAATTATATGAACAAGCCAAGAGGAAGAAACTGTCAGAAAATGAATTAATCAATAAAAGAAGGGAAAATAGAACAAAAGAGTTATTTTTAAGAGGTGGACAGGAATGCTCAATGATTATAGGGCACTATTTTGGCAGCAGTAAAGGAGAAAGAATCTCAAGGTAACAATGCTATTAAATTAAGTCAATACATAACATCATTACATAGGAATTTTCCCACTATTGTTTAAATTGATAGTTTCGCATGGAATCAACATTCTAAAAATGGTCTCATTTTAGTTCCTAATTTCACTGTCAGTGTTAATATTGGTTTGAATTTTAAAAGACACACACAATAAAGTTCGAGATTGCATAATATTAAGGAGGTCCTTTCGCACCATTTGAGTCAAAAGAAGTGTTAAAATACAAATGAAAAATAATAGAATTAAAAAATAAATAGTATAAAAGTCATAAATGTTTGAAATAAAAACAATTATAAAAAATAATTAAATACAAAAGTTAGTTTGATTTATTCAAATCAGTTGACAAGTCTTGTATGATTTGGCAATGCGTTGTATTAAGACTGTTAATTTTTACATCCAAACAAATTTCAAGCGATTGATAGAAGTGTCTGAGGTCAAGCAGGGTTATAAGTTATAGGTCTGAAAGACGATTGAAGTCGGAAGGGAATTTCATTTTCTAGAACAGTCAACCTTTTACATATCATGGGTCAATTTTTTTATAAACGAGTTCAGATGTGCCAAACAACTCAAAACTTTTTCCACCTTCTTACATCAAGATCGATGTTGGTAAATAGGGACAAGGGTAGGATCGGCTTTGCATAGGGGAGTAAAAAAAATAACTGATTAAGGGCCGGTTGTATGTCGCAAAGTAAATGCTTTTTACCACTAACAAACGGTAGATGGTAAATGGAGGACCTGGGATGGCCAATCAGATGACAGGAACTGGAAGTGCCAACTGTTAACTTCTAATGGGCTCAGCCCTGATTTAGATCATATGGGTGAATAAATTGGCCATTTGACTGTGAATAAATATATGTTTGATTTCTGAGCTAATACAATTATTTTATACTAGGAGACAATAAAAGAGTGTGTCTTCTGCTGGAATTATTATCCTTCAATATATAAAAATTCTGCTACCCTCGGCACATAAACTTTCAATTTAATTCTATACTAGTGTAGATCAAATTGTTTCATATATATATATATGTATTTTTTTTTGGAGGTGGACTGGTAGAAGCAATGAAAATTTGATGGAGAAGCACAGTCCAAGTACAAATTTCGAATAAAATTATTTATTATAATGTTATTTTCAAAATCCTTCAAGGTAAAAGGTAAACACTAAACAAGGACTGTTAATGGAGACAAGGTTGAGGTTACAAGCTTGTTTCATTGACACTTAAATATAGAAAAGAATGGAAGATGTTAGTTTGTAAAAAAATTAAGAGTGGCTTTTGAATAGATTATTTTATTCAGTATTTGTATTTTTTATTATCTTTGGGCTGCCTCTCAATCAAATCTCCATATTTATATAATTTTGTTAAGTTGTGAAATGAATATTGATTGTTATCTACAATGAGTTTGTTATTTTCCGTATTTAATGACTCGAGCTAATCGAGTGATTGATTTCAAAATAATTTGGAAATAAAATGCGGGAGCATTAAGAGAAAGAAAGGAATTACTTATAAAAATTATGAAATAATGATATATTAAGAAAATTGCCAATCCAGCTGTTGGAAGACATTTCTGCAGGGTCAGAATTTTTTATTGTATGATTAGGCAGATTATCCCATGGATTAGAAACACTTGCAGTTTAATATTTATCAAGACGGATTTATCATTTACTTTATAAACCTTCTGGTTTTCGATTTCGGTATCGTAAATCAAATAGAAAATAATATGGAGAAAAATGTAACAAATATATTCGACAGTTTATTATTTAATAAGAATTTATATCATGTTGAGTAGTCACAAATTGTATATTACAATTCGGTTAAATAGTAACGAGAAGTAAGTAATTAATTTCATGGCGTTTGAATTAGGCCCTTGGATCTGGGTCATCAAAGAGACAAGCAATTTTTCAAGATAACTAAATTCCTTTATGGTAAATGATTTAATGCCACCTGGCCATCTAGCAAAAAATATAACTTAAATTAGGTTGGAGTTGGTGGTGTTTCACAAGGAAGAAAATTAAAATACAAAGATTTTTTTAGTTTACTCTATATATTTCGAGCTCTTAACTCATCGTCAGGAGAACATTAACTGAAGATAACATAAAATAATGAACAGAATTTATTTTAATATGATGGACAGTTATTTATGACTTGTGTAAATATAAAAGAATTATCAGGGGATGGGATGGCCTTAAAGAGAGAGAGCCGAATGAACAGATGGAGCGGACAGAGGGCTAAACTGGGAATAAAGAAAAGATATTTATACTTGGAAGGTGCCGAAAATTATGTATGTACCATAAAGGAGGCAATAAACTATGGAATGTGATGAGGATGCATAGTGAAAATTTCCATTTCCTGTTCTCCTGATGATGAGTTAAGAGCTCGAAATATATAGAGTAAACTAAAAAAAATCTTTGTATTTTAATTTTTCTCCTTGTGAAACACCACCAACTCCAACCTAATTTAATTTGAACAATGTTTCACTATAAACCAACACCGCGTTCCCTAAATTTGATTAAAAAATATAACATTTCATTAGGCTTATTAAATATCTACCAAGTGTTTATGTGGCAGAAACAAATTTATAAATTTTAAAATTAGATTTTTACATTATTTTAGAATTGATTAAGTGAGTAGTATTAGCTAGTAATAACTGAGAAATTATAAATTCTGAACATTTCGTAAAAAATCTGATTGATTCATTAAAATCAGATTAATTTCTTAGAATAGCTGAAACGTGGAGAAAAATATATTTCATACAATTCCAATACCTTCTCATCTTCAGTGACTAATAATCAATTTTAATATGTAGTGTTAAATTTTGTAAATGTTTTGCTATTTTTAAAATGTAGGTATATTATTTTAAATATGTAATTTTTTCATTTTGTACCATAATTTTACCGATGAAAAAAGATGAAGATTATAAGAATTTTAACAATATTAAATTTAAAAGTGTTGGTTAGTCACTGAAGATGAAAAACTAATACTCGAAACACATGTAACGAGATTATTAAAAAAAATAAGTATTATTATTTTTTTTTTTTTTATAAATTTTATTAAACCAATTATTTTACATTAATTAATGTATACATTGTATTTTTGCTTCGATTCCGGAGATTACTTCTCCACCATCGAGTGTCCTTATTCATCTTTAGTCCTTGTTTTTAATAAGAGGAAAAATCTAATTAGATAAAAAAAAACCTCTTTTCCGATAATTATTTCAATTCCATTATTCCCCAATCAAGTCGATTGGTATCCCATCTCCACCATAAGTATTATTAAATCATGATCGATCAATAATAAAGAATTTCATTGATAAAAATTTAGCTATTTATATTTTAATCTATGTAAATATATATAATCATAATAAATAACAAGATAGACGAGATTATCGATGAAAACAAAGAAGATTCAAGTTAACAGTGGAAAGGTCAGCTACTAAACTATAATGAAATTATTATGCGTATTAATCTTAATCTACATATTTATATTTGCTGCAAGTGACCTAATTTTTTTAAATTCATTGTTTATTTCTTAACATAAGTTTGTAGTTTGCTTTCAAATAAACAAACATATAAAGGAGGGAGGATTAAGGAGGTCCTTTCGCTCCAGTTGAGTCAAAAGAAGTGTAGTATCTAATATTTAATAAAATAAGTTAAAATACAAATGTAAAATAATAGAATTAAAAAATAAATAGTGTGAAAGCCGTAAATGTTTGAAATAAAAACAATTATAAAAAAAAAAATTAAATATAAAAGTTAGTTTGATTTATTCAAATCAGCTGATATTAAGTCTTGTATGATTTGTAAATGCATTGTATTAATACCTACTGCTTATATTTACATCCAAACAGCATTTTGTGATTTTTTAAAGTAAATATCTAAGTAAATTCCTCGGTCAATCATATATTTTTTGCAAAAAAAGAAACATGCATGTTTCAAAAAGCCAATTTTTAGTTTTTTTTTAACTTTATATAATCAATTATTAGTACTATAATTCAAAAGAGAGTGTCAAGATCTTAATTTTCCATAAGAAATGTTTACAATTTAAAAAAATTTATTTTCAAAAATTTGCTCGCTAATGTGTGATTGAAACTTCGCCAAAGCATATATAGAAAGTTAAACTATTATAAAAAGTTATAGTTATAATCTAATATTTTTTAATTAACATTGGCGGCGAAAGGACCTTAGTGTTAGATGTAAGCTGGACTCTCTTTTCCATTCAAATTTTTACCCTATACAAATACAAGGCTCAAATTAGTCCATGTCTCGAATATGGATCGCTATCTCTGGAGAGGAGCCCCAAACATTTTCTTGTTAACTTGGATGCAATCCAGAGGCGAGCTATCAGACTAATAAAAGATCCAGACAGCATTAACTGACGCTCTCGACAACCATCGTAGAACTTTCCCTAGTCTTTATTTTATAGATTCTACCATGAAATTTGTTTTGAAGAATCAATAATCCCTCCTAAAAGCACGAAATTCGCGATTAAACTAACCGAACAAACACATTCGCAAATTCGTCAATCCATATGAATTCTAGAAAGTGTAAGTTGCTTTTCACCATCCGTCTTTCCGGTTTCATAATTAAACTTTCAGTCTTTAAAGACCCGCATCCATAGATACCTTCAACAACGACCCAATCCCTGGAATGTCTTCTTTCACGATGCAAGTGACCATGCTGGACTACAGAGGTTGTACCTTTTTGATACAATACCAGAGATAGAATAAGAAAAAAAGTATAATAAATGATCATAATATAAGTGGGAGCTTTAAATAGATTATTATGTTTGTTTTTTTAGATATTGTTTGAAGTAAATTGTGAAATAAAGAGGACCTAGTTAGAATATTTAGAGGATAAATATTTAGTTAAAAGATAAATTTAATTGTGATTGAATTCAAGGAATAATCACAAAATTTACTAAATATGTGAACAGGAAGAGAAAACATGGATCGTTGACTTTTTCGAACGATATCTATCAATCTTGAATAAAATGTCAGGGCAGAGTTCGAAAGAAACCAGGGTCAAATGAGCATCCAGTCAAAAAAAAGGTAAAGCTATTGAAGAAAAGAAAAGGGACCCTGGAACCTTTCCATTCAGTGTTTATGGAATAACAAATAACAAAAGAAAACACTTGTCTTTCAGTTAATCTCGTTTGATTTAGAAAGTTGCATGATCAATCAATACAACAGTTTTAACATCCAAAGAAACAATGAGCTATTTTCAAACGAACATAAGGAATTCCAATTTAATTAGGATAAACTAAATGTAGGATATTAATTTTTTAAATTATATTTCCCTTGGTAAATATTGTAAATATAGCAACTCTCTATTTGTGGTATTATAAGACCACATGGCTGAAAATTGTTATATTAGAATTATAGAACCTCAACAGATGTATTTTCTGGGAAAATTCAAATTTAAATTTCATGGCTATCAGTATACTTTAATTTGCTATATGTAATATGAAAGTAAAAGTAAAAAATATCATCAAATGGACCAGCCCCCCGTTCTTATCAAATATATTTTAACAATGATATTTAAGGTAGTTGTTTCGCGACAATACTAGCAAAAAGTTAAAGCTAGAGTATATAGGACAGACAATAAGGATTGATAATTCATAAGCCCAAAACTGTTTGCTGTTTATGTACCACTACTAGCCAAACCTGTGCTCGTTTGACAAATCTGGCAACGCTATCCGAGCTTGTATTTATTTTATCATAGAAATGTCAGATAAAGTACATTATAAAGGGAGATTTATAAAACAAAAAGTTCTTAATAAGCGATTGAAAGCTGTTGCGAAAAAACGTCAAAAAAATATTAAAGTTAACCCACTTTTTAGGTTAAATAAATGCACTGTTGCCAGCTTGTTTTTTAGTGAAATTTTTTCATTATTTATTCATTATTATCTCAGAAACTGAGTTGTAACTATGAATTAAACTTTTCTTAAAAAATCTATTAGTTATTGTTTAGTTTTATATAACATTGGTAAGAAGGGTTTCTTAATTATAATTAAATATGTATGTAAACTTTCCGATATTCCGTTTAGTGCAATGTATAAGAGTCTGAAAAACACTATCTTTGGAATTTAATATCTCCGGAACTATATTGTTCATAAATTTCGTTTTGCCACCAATCGATGCAGAAGTATAATATATATTTTCATCTAGATTAATTTGTGACAACGCTTAGAGAAATTTCTCTAAAAAAATTACCCTCTTGCCTAGAATCGAACCGACGAACTCTTGAACTATGGTCATCAGCTCTAACCACTAGACCAATGTCACATTAATATTTATATCTTGATTTCTTTTACTAAAACTATATATTTTTGATTTAGACTTTGTGTCTAGATAAAATTGTATTCATTTGAACTCGAATGAAAATGAAAAAACACTAAAAAACTAAATTAAGAAACATTAAATATATATTAATTAACCAGGCAAATTTGAAATATATATATATATTCGAATTTTGAAATGAAAGACTCCAATTCTTTTTAAAATAAGAAACATTAAATATATTGATAATGGTTCCTCCCCTCGCCACTCAAAAATTAAAGATGCGAAACTTTTAAGAGACGATGTATTTTCGGTAGTTTACGGGTATACATTTGGAGTGTGGTTTTTTAAGAGGAATAAAATTTTTGGACCGAGACGCTGCCCGCCAGGGCACCAGCCCGGAGGGCCGAGCTTCGAGGGCGTGCCGAAGGCACGCACGAAAAGCTCGTTTAAATAATAATATGTTTAAATTTTAAAAAAGTCCTAAGAAAACCCATATGGTGAAACAACTACCTCAGGGTATAAAAATTCAAAATAATTTAGAGACGCCTTTGAAAATGAATGAGTTACTTACTCTATAGGCTGGAAAATATCTTGGAATCGAAATTTAAATGACAAATGGATTGGAAACAAAACATTTGACAAGCAAACAAAAGAAAAGGCAAATTATCATGGTTAATTGATTTAGATAATGGAGGTTAACAATTTCTATTTATAGTTTTAGAATATTTATCATTGAATTAATCGTTGATACTCGTATGTTATAAAACAAAATTACAACGGAATTGTCTAGGAAAGCAACTTTCTAAGGGAATAAATTATTTAGTAGAGTTGATATTTATTTATGGATTTCCTATAAAATTATTTATATACAATGTAATTTCACTTTTACGTTAAGAATCCAAAATTGGAAAATCGCTATCTCTCGTGTATTCAAGGACAAGACAAAGTTGCTCTTATTTAAGAAATACATTTTTATTAGTAAATATAAATTTCCCCAGTAGAAAATTCCTATAATATTAATCCAATTTTATTTATCGCTTTAATATTCTTCAAAATAAATAATAATTATTATCATTTCCGTTCATAATTTTATTTATAATTTGAAAGTTTATATTGGGAAAATAAGGACAAGTTTTTGATGTGTGACTTTTTTATTTATCCACCAACGTTTCGTCGACTTTGCCGACTTCTTCAGGGCTTCAAATAGTCATGTCACACATTCGTCTAAATTTTCTTATTACCTTTGTTACCATTGAAGGCCATCAGAATACAATTTTCAAAAGATATTTGCCACATTCACAAAAAACACCTTTTTTTCTTTATAATAACAACCCTATCAATACAAAACAGAACAGAAATCACTTCTTATAAAAATAGAATAGAATACTTTTCTTTTTCTTATCCGTTTTATCCCTATATACAAAAATCTCAACTTCGAATAAATTAAACTTATACATTAATCATTAATATATAAGTTTAATTTATTCGAAGTTGAGATTTTTGTATATAGGGATAAAACGGAGAAGAAAAAGAAAAGTATTCTATTCTATTTTTATAAGAAGTGATTTCGGTTCTGTTTTGTATTGATAAGGTTGTTATTATAAAGAGAAAAATTGTAGTTTATTGCTCTCCTTTATATAACACATACATAATTTTCGGCAACTTCCAAGTATAAATATATTTTCTTTATTCCAGCCCTTTGTCCCTACATCTGTTCTTTCGGCTCTAAAGCCATCCCATCCTTCTGATAATTCTTTCATATTTACACTATGTCATAAATAACTGTCCATCATATTAAAATTAAAATAAATTCTGTTCAAAATATCATGTTATCTTTAGTCAATGTTCTCCTGACGATGAGTTAAGAGCTCGAAATATATAGAGTAAACTAAAAAATCTTTGTATTTTAATTTTTCTCCTTGTGAAACACCACCAACTCCAACCTAATTTAATTTTAACAATGTTTCACTATAAACCAACACCGCGTTCCCTAAATTTTAAAGAGAAAAATTGTGTTGTGAAAATTTAGACGAATGTGTGACATGACTATTTGAAGCCCTGAAGAAGTCGACAAAGTCGACGAAACGTTGGTGGATAAATAAAAAAGTCACACATAAAAAACTTGTCCTTATTTTCCCAATATAAACTTTCAAATTATAAATAATAATATTAATTGTATTGAAATAAATAAATAATAATAAATGGGACAGTCAAAATAATAAATCTTTCATTGATTTATTTGTCAACGATTTGATATTTTTATCTTATCTAGCTTAGAATATTTTGAAAAAATTTGTTTATATGTATTAAGGTTGCTCGGACAATAAGGGAATGTTGGATTAAAAATCTGAATTTTTAATATGTTATTAATCGAGAATACGTAGAAATTTTTTTTTTGAAAATGATCTGCACAAGGGGTTTCGTGTAATTAATTATTAAAAATCGGGCTTTTAACACGTAGTGAATAGGGAATGTTGGCTGAAAGTATATATTTCGATTAATTTAGCCAAATCGTATGATGAGAAAAAAAACAAAAAAACTTTTATTTATATAGATAAATTATCATAGGTAACGTTAAAAAAAAAACTTTCTGACCCAGGGTATTGTAAATATTAGAATCTAAATGATTGAAAATATCAGTCCGCTCACTAAAAAATAAATAAATCACGTGACTCGAGTCAAAAGACATTTATTTATTAATTAAATTATTTCATATATCCGATTAAAAATGACGTTAGCTAACATCTAAATTAAAATAATTAATGTATGAGTTAAAATTTTTAATTTTAGTCGAAAAAAAATTTAGATTTTATTTTGACTTGTGAGGTACTGTCCGAACAACCTTAATTAATTGTTCTCCCTTAACAAAATTAATTAATTGTTAGAGATTTTCTTTAGGAGACGGACTGGTATAAATATGCAATTGGATGTTGATGAAAGCAGTCCACGGTGGTTGTAAAAAATAAGACTATAGAGGTTTTATTATTTTACATTTATTTGTCAAACCGACGTTTCGGAGATTTATTCTCTCCTTCTTCAGGGTAACAAAAAGTCAATGAAAGTAGTTCAAAAATAGTTACTTTCTGTCTCCTTTGACAATGCCAAAAAACATTATAAAAATCTTTTTTCATCTCGAATAGAAAACAAAGTAAAAAGCAATTGATGATCCATATGTTAATAATATATCTAATTAACATATGGATCATCAAATGCTTTTTACTTTTGTTTTCTATTCGAGATGAAAAAAGATTTTTATAATGTTTTTTTGGCATTGTCAAAGGAGACAGAAAGTAACTATTTTTTGAACTACTTTCATTGACTTTTGTTACCCTGAAGAAGGAGAGAATAAATCTCCGAAACGTCGGTTTAACAAATAAATGTAAAATAATAAAACCTCTATAGTCTTATTTTTTTACAACCACCGTGGACTGCTTTCATCAACATCCAATTGCTTAATTAATTGTATTGAAATAAATGAAAAATATGCTAAGAATGGATTTCATTCTTCCTGAAAGAACCAAATTCATTTCTGTATGGTCTATCTACCTCCTCATGAAATCGAGGGGGGGGGGGGAGTTGGCTTAATATAGAAGTTTTCTTGAGTATTAGAAAGGAAATTTCTGGGGGTTGAAGATTGTTGCAAAATTAGCATTATATGCTAAAAATAAAAAAGTTTATAACTTCAACAAAATCTTTTTTTAATTCTTTAGAAGTGAATAAAATTTAATGTATAGAGGGGGGGTACTTTTCATTAAACTGGGGTGAGGGTTGAGTCATGAGGCTAGTTTATATATATATATTAATGCAATCGAATGCAAAAAGACTCGCTCCAGAAGTTGTGGCCCCTATGAATCTTGAAAGATCTCTGCATTTCTGAAGCGAAAGAGAAAGGGTGTTTGTGCTTCCGGGTTTTGAAGGTTTATGTTTAAAGGAGACAATAAAAGAGTGTCTTCTGCTGGAATAATAAATTTTTCAATTTATTTATAATGAGACTATATGGTTCCTGTGAATTAATTGTAATAGGCTGATGAAGAGGGCAAAGGCCTCGATACTATAGTCTTGTTATAAATAAATTTTTAGTAGCTTCTTTATTGATGATATCGATCGGGACAAGTATAGATGAACACAGGATAATTCGTTTTAATGAGAAAAATATATAAACAGAGCAAAAGAATTGTTAATAATAAGAGAAAAGCAAGGAATATACAACTGTAAACAAAGAGAATAAATGGAAATTTAATTAACATATAAAATGTTTCGTCTTCAAATTAAAAAATGTTATTTCAGCAAAAGACACACTCTTTTATTGTCTCCTTTAAAATTCTCTCGGCAAAAAGAAATTTTCAATTTAATTATTATTATTATTCATAACTTCACATGGTCAACATTCCGTTCGGAAGGTGGCCAAATGACTTACTAGTTGGGGGCCAACAAAATATCTTCCGTTGGGAAATTCAACCAATTTTTAGTGAAAAATGTATATTATTGCGGATTGTAGGTCATAGAAATAAAAAAAATATATAATGATTTTTTTAAACGATTTTGATTTGAGCAGGTGAACTCTCTTCCCCCCCTTAGAGCTCAGAATTGACTATTGTATTATCTGTATAGAAGAGGGGTTGGATTGGAGTCGAATATAATTATTTATCTACTAGCTTTGTATGGGAAATTTTCTTAGAAATCCCATGATAGTGTGTCATCATGCTTAGCACCAGCTTGAAAATAATAAAAATCAATATTCTTATTCTCATTTGTGCTCGTTTTAAATTCGAAGTAGAAATCGATATGGATTAAAATGATAAAATTGGGGGGGAAACTAATTGAAATGACCCCAAGAAGTACAACCACATATAATAAAATATTTTTTTTTTTTTAATTAGTAATGAAGCTGTTGAAGCATTTATTTTTGTAATTAATTTGATTAAAGTTTGAATTTTTATTTAAATCACACATGATTAATTTATAATTATTTATTGAAACAAATAATTACAATATAAATACACTTTTTATATTGTAATTATTTTTTTCAATAAAAAATTATGAATTAATCATGTGTGATTTAAATAAAAATTCAAACTTTTTAAAAATTGATTTTTTTTTATCGAACATTTGAAAGATGATGTCATAGATAAGTCTAAAAGAATTCAAATATTTTATCGTTTTCATTGTTTAAATACAACAAACAAGTAGTACTCTTTGAATACGATAAAACCCAAAGAATACAATTCTTTCTGGGTACATAACAGGTGAATTGGTTACGGGTGGATTATAAATCAAGCAAGAATGCAAATATCTAGTTTTAATGTAGGATTAGCTGAAGAGCTAGCTCGTCCAGTAAAGAATCGTAATCGATGGGTGCGACCTTGGCGGCATCATGCAGACGATGGTGGGCACGTACGCCCTCCACGATCGATAGCCGAACATGGTCTTTTTTGGCAATGCCAGCAAGGCCAATGGGCAAGAAATGAATTAAGACGGTCCGCTTACCTGGTGAAGTCAATTCGGATGAGAAAAATCAAACAACGAGGATGCAATCAAGATTTGAAGAAATTAGAACACACATTGATATAAGCTTGGCGCTGTCTGGAGAACGACTGACTCGAAGGCAGGGTTCGGAGGGGAAACGGGGCCGCGTTCCTCGGCCCCTGATTGGCTGACGCAAACCCCTACCCCGACTGCTTCTACCCTGGCATACAGCTGGACATGGCACCTTCAGGGATCGATAAGAGGGGCAAAAGACCCCAAGAAAACCACAATCACATATAATTTTTTAAAAAATTGATTTTTTTAACATTTGAAAGATGTTATGTTGTCATAGATAATTCTAAAAGAATTCAAAACTAAATTTTTTATCGTTTTCATTGTTCAAATACAACAAACAAGTAGTATTCTTTGAATACGACAAAACCCAAAGAACAATACAATCCTTTCTAGGTACATTCAAGGCTGAACCAACAAGACCTGAATATTTATAAAAATATCCCTGAAATCGTACAAGGAAACAAAGGACAATAACATATAGTTAAATAAGATGTGTTTTTATTTTAAATTGGAGTAAAATAACCTGACGTGTTCTGATGTGGCCATCCACTTGACTTTACCATACAACCTGGCCCCCTCACTTATATTTAATAAAATTATTTATAATCATATGGGGAGGGGGGTTAGTTTTTGCATTCTTAGACTCCTGGGGGCCCACTGATTATGTATAGAAACCCTACACCCCCCCCCCATTTTGGGAGGTTAGTTTTTGCAATTTTAGACTTCTGGTGTCACACTGATTATGTATACAAAATTTGGTTGAGTTTGGTACAAGAGCATATATTTTTAATTTTTAACCCCTCCACCCCCCTTAATTTTGGGTGGATATGCACAAAAATCTAATCAGCTCTTAATCTCAATGGACCAAAACTACAAGTGAATTTTGGTTTCGATATTCCCACTAGTTTTTGAGCTAGCTCGTCCACAAAAATGTGATAACGCACAGACTAACGGATAACCAGCCAACCGGACAACCAGACAACCAGACGGACAGACTAACAGACATTTTGACAAAACAATTATTATCTCGAAAAATATAATTTTTTCGATGTTCACTTATTAGGGCTTTTTTGTAGAGCGAAATGCCATGGATTCGCTCAATTTTTTTAATTAAAATAGTTTCAGCCATTTTTTAGATATTTCGAAAAAAAGAAGGAAAAAAACCACTTTTTTCATGCACGATTAGAATACTTGACCATACCCTGTATGATAAAATAAAAATGATTTTTTTTTTTAAAAATCGATAGATTCTCATATTATGTGTAACTAGGATTATTTTCTAGGGTGGTCCTGGAAGCCATTTTCTATTTTGCTTAGCTTTTTTTTTAGATTTCTGTGCGATAACAGCAAGTGTTTTTAATTTTTTTTTCATTAAGGATGTTCTCTAATAAATCGATTTTATTGCAATCCTTTTAAAACTTTGAATACACATACCTATTTATAAGAGTCCTTTATACGTAGAAATTTTTTTTCAATAGGCCTTGCGGCACTAAATTTGTAGATATTGATAATTGAAATTTGCATATTTAACACGCGAACTCTATCCCGATTGATGTTAAAGCGACTGTTTCATTAAATAACAATCGTAATTTTCTTGATATTATTTTGAAAAACTGAGAATCATTAACTGAAGATATAACAAATATTTTTATTTTAAAATAATTGTATTAAGCGGTTTTCGTTTTGTATGAAAAATGTTAAAAAGTTAGTTACCTTTGATGGTTTTCATTTTTTTATCTAATGGCATGGCAGGTGAGAGATGGCGATTTGGCAAAGTCGCAATAAAATCACTCAACTTTACCATATCTAAAAAATTTCTGCACCTGGTGCATTCGAGATTTTTAGCTAATTCTATACTGTTCTCATCTGTAATTTCGCATTGAGTTGTTTCATGAAGTGTTTTGTTTATTCTTTGTCTTTTAGAATGCAATGTTGCCAGATCCAAGAAACGACGCAGTGAAAATATTTTTGCCTTTCTGTTCATGAGAGAATAGGGAAAAGAGCGAACTGCATCTGATCTATATTAGGGAACGTCCTTAATGGTTTCTAGCCTTAAGGCTAATTTGGCTTATACATCAGTGATTGTTTTTTAATATATATATTTAATTATTTTTAAATATATATATTTAATATTAAACATATAAAAGAAATTAAAGTCTTAAAAGTGCATTTCTGGCTATGTCAACGTGTAAATCGTACAGTATAAATTTTGGTGATTGGGCAGATTTTATTTGTCACTTGTGTGCCAAATTTCAGCTCATCAGTTACAACCGTTTAGAGCTCTAGAATGATTCTATTTTTTGTATTTTTTATCCGTTTGTTCTGAAGTTAGAAAACTTGACAAATTATTATAGTTTTGGAAATATAAATATTTTGGCACTTGAACTCTGGTCAGGTAATAAATAGACAAAGAGACAGAATAAATAATGCCTGAAAATAATTTTTTCCACTTTTCAGACATGTCTAAATACAAATAAATAAATAATACATTTTTGACAGAATATTTAATATTCCCTTCCTCAGCCAAGCAGAGCATGCTAAGTAAACATTATTTAACAATTTATATTTTATTTTTTGTTCACAAGAGAAAAAAATGCAGGAAAGAGATTGTCAACATAAAGCTATTGTGAACGCACGTATACGAATACAATAGCGCTACTTTTCATAACGATTCACGCCAAGTTATTGGGAACTATAAAAGACTTTAAAAAATTGCAGAAAAAAAGTTGAAATTTATAGCAAATTTGAAAAACAAATAATATAATAATCAGTTAAATTCAAAATAACAAAAATATTTTGTTTTTCTGAAAACATGATAAGATAGGATTTTCACTTTTATTTTCTCATTATCGTAAATATTCCATAGAATATTTATTCAGTGATTTTTAAGCTACACATTACTTAATTTTTCTGACAATTATAGTATCAATATTATAAATTATTATCTATATATTTATTTACTTAATTCATTTGGAAAGGCTAAATTTTAATAATATTAAAATCTTATATCTTTCTAGAAAAATAAATAATAATATAATAATAACTTATCTTGACAGACTGGCAAATTTTAAGGAAATCACCTAATAATGCCCCCCCAACAAACATAGCAAAAAAGGTCCAATACCAATGAAAAAAACGGGACCAATCGGAAACTAGACTGAATCCAATACAAAAAATCATCAAAATCGGTTCACAATTGGCTAAGATATCAGGAACATAGACACAAAAAAAATTCAGTCGAATTGAGAACCTCCTCCTTTTTTGAAGTCGTTTAAAAAGGTAAAATGTATAAGTAAGGAGGTTTATATTGTAGGTCCGATGTGGGTCAAATTTTACACAGTTACTGTTTAAGACCCTGTGTAACTTTTGGGTCATGTATTATAAACTATCCGAAATTGGGATAAAAGCACTAGTGACGCTTAATTATAGAGATCGATTTGGAACTTTTCAAGGGCATATTTCATATCTAATAACGTTAATGTCTTTATTATTAACAAAAGGAGGTGATTATTTCAAATAAACAATTAATTTGAATGATTATACTTTCTAATTTCAAACTTTAAATTCATAATCACTTTGAGGAATATTTTTTGTTTTTAAAAATAAAATATACCTACTACTATACATATTGATCAGATTAGTAACATGAAAATAATTAATGTTTGAAATTATTGGATAAAAATACTTGGTAGGTTTCACATTAAAGTGAAACCTACCAAATATTTTTATCCAATAATTTTAAAAAATGTTTCACCAAGTACCAACACCAAATTCCTTAAAAACTATTAATGTTTGATATTATAAAATTTGCATTTATTATTGTAAGATGAATTTAAAATAAAATTGTTTTTTGTTAATTTCAAATTTTACTAGGATTTTAAAAAAGTCCGCCTGCCACTGCTAAGAGGGTAGCTCAAGCAATTAGCACTTCATCATTATCGTTCAGTAAATAGTCCTAAGACTGGTTTGACTCAACTACCTGCCTTCACTCAAATCTCCATGCCAACCAACCTATTACCACCTGTGTGATAAAATTTTATTATTGAATTCTTTTAATATTCAAGGTCTTTCAAGTGTAAAAAAACAAAAATTTTCACTTTAAACAGAAAGTCCTGAAGAAAAAAAATCGCCTAGCCTGTCGTATGGGATACCGTTGAATAGATCTAAGATCCTATTAAATACGTTTTTAAATTTTTAATTTGACTCCTGAGTAGCATATAAGCCATGAAGTCGCTATAGAATTGTACTATACTAATTTAATTTTGGCATGGAAAATAAGTAGGTTATAATGAAAGGCAGTCCATAAATTATTTAAATTTTATTCAATTTTCAACGTTCCGGAGACTTTTTTCCCCTGTTCTGCTTAAAGTGAAGAAGGAGAGAAAAAAAGTCTTCGAAACGTCGAAAATTGAATAAAATTTAAATAATTTATGGACTGCCTTTCATTAAACCTACTTAGTACTATAGTAATGCTTTGATTTAAAAATTTCTGAAATAATCTTAATATGAGTAGGTAACTACTTATGATAAAAAATTATTATTTTGGCTGATATACAGTAAATACCAATATTAAGGGTTCTATAGTTTTTTCAACTTTCATCTAAATTAATTATTTTATATCAGGCAAAATAATATTTTTTTATCATAAGTACTCGCACTAAGATATTTTAAGAAATTTTTAAATCAAAGAATTACTATAGTGAGATGTTAGTACAATTCTAGCGAACTATAAGTTTATTTTAAAATTCCTTAAAAAATTCTAAACTGTTAAGGTTACTCGGACATTAAGGCAATGTTGGATTAAAAATCTGAATTTTTTAATACGTTATTAATCGATAACAAATACCAATAAAATAATATAAATAATATAATAAAATAAAATAATAAAATAGATAAATTATCGTAGGTTAAAAAAAAAACTTTCTGACCCAGGGTTTTTGTAAATATTCAAATTAAAATAATCGAAAATATCAGTCCGCTTCACTTAAAATAAACGAATCACGTGACTCGAGTCAAAAGACATTTATTTATTATATTTATTAATTAAATTATTTCATATATCCGATTAAAAATGATGTTGGCTAACATCTAAATTAAAATAATTAATTTATGAGTTAAAATTTTTAATAAGTTAATGGAGACTCGTGGAAAGGTCCACAGTGATCTTGTCGCCAAAATTCCCGTTTGTATGTATTATTGTTGTTGTAGAATGTTGATGTATTTCGGAAAAAATATGATACGGATGGTAGGTATAGTAAAAAACCTTTTGTGTAGTTTATGTGTTTTATGGTGAACATTTGCTTGCAAAAGTTTCGGATCAGATCAATCCTTCATCAGCACCTTGCTGCATGCATGACCAAAGTGTGTTAAATAAATAAATTGGCAAGGTGCTGATGAAGGATTGATCCGATCCGAAACTTTTGCAAGCAAATGTTCACCATAAAACACACATATACTACACAAAAAGTTTTTTACTACATATCTACCATCCGTATCATATTTTTTCCGAAATACCTCAACATTCTACAACAACAATAATAAAATTTTTAATTTTAGTCGAAAAAAAATTTAGATTTTATTTTGACTTGTGGGGTACTGTCCGAACAACCTTAAATCACGTGACTCGAATCAAAAGACGTTTATTTATTATATTTATTAATTAAATTATTTTATATTTCCGATTAAAAATGATATTAGCTAACATCTAAATTAAAATAATTAAATTAATGTGTTAATTAATTTTTAATTTTAGAAGAATAAAAGTGTTAGATTTTAGTTTACAATACTTGGGTACTGTCCGAACAACCTTAAATCACGTGACTCGAATGCAACACAGACGTTTATTTATTATATTTATTAATTAAATTATTTCATATTTCCGATTAAAAATGATATTAGCTAACATCTAAATTAAAATAATTAATTTATGTGTTAAAATTTTTAATTTTAGAAGAAAAAAAATTTAGATTTTATTTTGACTTCCGGGGTACTCTCCGTACAACTTTAAGACTATGAGAAATTATTTGTAGTCCGATTTAGAAATTGTATAGGTAGGTATATATATATAATTTCAAGTTAATGTTATTGTTTAAGAATAAAGAAATAAAACGTAATCTGTTTCCGTGAAGGTGGAAACATTTGGGCAACTGTTCTCAATTGAGTGGGGATGTGTGGGCGATGGTATTCACGCAAATTCCTCATTAAAATATTTCCCTAAAGCATAAACCGGCAACTTAATGGAGATAGATGAAGGGAAGTAAAAGTATTCCAATTTAATCTTGGTGATTTCGTAAATTGAACTTTGATGAACTTTGCTATTGAGAGGGAGAGAGAGAGAGAGAGGAACTTTATCTCATCAAACACGACAATATTTCAAAAATAGAGAAAAACAAAAAACTATAGTAATTTTTTTTTTTTTTGACTTTTCGGCCTTTCTAGCCATAAGCCTCATTACGATACTAGTTATATTTTTTTTTTAAATTTGTCTCTACCCCCGGGGTCAGATTTTAGCTGGATGCCTCGAGTCGGATTCGAACCCGGGTCCCCTGGTTAGCTCGCTGTCATGCTACCGCCTAGCCTATCTGACCCCCCAACTATAGTAAATACTGTGCTGTTTGGAAAATTCAACAATGATCAATTTGCTCTTGATGGCAAAAATAAATAAAATAAAATGTTTGTTAATTAAAATAGTGTAATTATTTAATCCTGGTCTTATGTATAACCGAGGGGTGATCCGTGATTGGAAGTAGGTGTACACCTCTTTGGAAGTATTTTGGAAGTACTTGGAAATATTTGGAATTACTTGGAAATTTTGGGAATTACTTGGAAATTTTGGGAATTACTTGGAAATTTTTGGAAGTAATTGGAAATATTTGGAAGTACTTGGAAATATTTGAAAGTACTTGGGAATATCTGGAAGTGCTTGGAAATATTTGAAAGTACTTGGAAATATTTGAAAGTACCTGGAAATATTTGAAAATATCTATTTGGAAATATTTGGAAGCACTTGGAAATATTTGGGAGCACTTAGAAATATTTGGAAGTAATTGGAAATATTTGGAAGTACTTGGAAATATTTGAAAGTACTTGGGAATATCTGGAAGTGCTTGGAAATATTTGAAAGTACTTGGAAATATTTGAAAGTATCTGGAAATGTTTGAAAGTACCTACTTGGAAATATTTGGAAGCACTTGGAAATATTTGGAAGCACTTGAAAATATTTGGAAGCACTTGGAAATATTTGGAAGTACTTGGAAATATTTGAAAGTAATTGGAAATATTTGCAATTACTTGGAAATATTTGGAAGTACTTGGAAACATTTGGAAGTACTTGGGAATATCTGGAAGTGCTTGGAAATATTTGAAAGTACTTGGAAATATTTGAAAGTATCTGGAAATGTTTGAAAGTACCTACTTGGAAATATTTGGAAGCACTTGGAAATATTTGGAAGCACTTGAAAATATTTGGAAGCACTTGGAAATATTTGGAAGTACTTGGAAATATTTGGAAGTAATTGGAAATATTTGCAATTACTTGGAAATATTTGGAAGTACTTGGAAACATTTGGAAGTACTTGGGAATATCTGGAAGTGCTTGGAAATATTTGAAAGTACTTGGAAATATTTGAAAGTACCTGGAAATATTTGAAAGTACCTCTTGGAAATATTTGGAAGCACTTGGAAATATTTGGAAGCACTTAGAAATATTTGGAAGTAATTGGAAATATTTGGAAGTACTTGGAAATATTTGAAAGTACTTGGGAATATCTGGAAGTGCTTGGAAATATTTGAAAGTACTTGGAAATATTTGAAAGTACCTGGAAATATTTGAAAGTACCTACTTGGAAATATTTGGAAGCACTTGGAAATATTTGGAAGCACTTGGAAATATTTGGAAGTACTTGAAAATATTTGCAATTACTTGGAAATATTTGGAAGTACTTGGAAACATTTGGAAGCACTTGGAAATATTTGAAAGTATGTACTTGGAAATATTTGGAAGTACAAGTGGAAGTAGGTGTACATCATATTAGGTCGAGGTTCACCCCTCGATTGTATATATATTGTACTTATCCTATTTCCATTTGAAGATACGATATATCGAGATTCTACTGTATATCCAATCATAATATAATCCAAGAATCTGTGCTCTATTGATTATATGAATAAAATACTACCCACTTATTTCGAATTTATTCTATCATAAACGAAGAATGGATAACGGAAGAGTCGCCGCTTCTGCTTCCTCGTTTAATTTTCGGTCGGCTGACCCTTTTTTTAGCCCCCTTTGCGGAATGGTCTCCCTCGTCAATGGCGATGGCGGATACTCTAGGTATAGTAGTCCCCCGGCACCTGAGCCGCATAATGAGGTTCTTTGTGCAACCCTAGGCTCGGGCAACCACCCTCCTGCAGAAGGTGTTGGCTCGCCCGAACGGCCTTAAAGCTGCCAGCTCCAGAAGGGCATTAAAGGGGACCTATCTCTCTATCTCAACAGCCTGCCTTGAAATTGAACAAAGATAAAAATATTTGAAAATACTAAAACGCATTATTTAATAAAAAATAATTTATTATAATGACAATGTAGTTAAAAAAAGGTTTTTGGTTATATTTTCCTTATTATATAAATATTTTTTTATTCAAAAAATAAATTTTTATATCCGTTTATGCTTAAAAATTGTATTTGAAAACAATTTCAGAATTAGTGCTTAAAGGGGTTCGTGACTGTTTATCATTTTTATAAGAAAATTCTCAAATTTTTACCATCGAATCATTTATGTATTAAATATTTATTCCTGAAATTTGAAGTTGACCGTCTGCCCCATTACCGAGAAATGAATTTTGAAAATTGTCCTTTTAACATGGAAGTAAATGGACCGAGCTTTTAAAAGGGCTATAACTTCTATACAAATTATACCATTTTCAACAAATTTATACAGATCAATAATTCAACTTTTATGAATCAAATGATACCTTTTTCAATAGATTTGACAGTCTAGTTAATTAGTTATTTGGGGCCAACATAATATGAAAAAAGCACTAGTAACTATATTTGTTGAAATCGTTTTTCTGTTAAATACATGTTTTATAATGATAAAAAAATTATCTCAATATTCTTTTTATTAATATTATCAAAATAAATATTTTTATTCGAAATTAACCTCATTATTAACAATTTTTTTTATTAAAAAATTTGGTATGGGGAAGTTGTCATTCTGGAGAAATACAAAAGATTTTTTCGAAGATCAACAAGATAGATAAGCAGTCTCGAATTCTCTTAAAACGTATTTTTGGGAGTTTTTACTTAAAAAATCTGTTTTTCTAGGGTGGGTTTGGTGCATTTTCTAATGAATTGTTACTGAATTTGTCACTAATCAAGTTTATTATTTTTAACAAATAGAAAATCCCACCAAGATCGAGAATGAGACCCTCAACAACGTATAACATCAATTTATCTCTTTTCCTATTTTCCCTTAAAATCAGCAACGCCGCAGTAATTAAAAAAAAAACTCATGTTAAAAATAATTTTATATAAAATGTTCTCAGAAAAACGCACTGGTAAATTATAGTTTTGTTTTCAAATGGAAGGCTTTAATTTAAAAATAACACAACCACAGAAGCACCCTTTAATTCAATATAAACATTTTATAAGTTTATTACATGAAATTTTCAATAGGATTTTGATATTCAACCAAACCCCATACACGACAGGGTGCCCGGAATTTGTTTATGTTAGGGGAAGTGTTTCCAAAAAAAAATAAAAAAAAAAAAACGACTTTGACGTTGGGTCCTCCCTATCTGTGTATCATCAAACTTTAACGATCTAACTTGAGGTCAAATTTCAAGTTCTTAGTTTTATAGTTTACAACAGTGGATCTTGACCTGAGGTAGAAAATGATTTTTTATAGGCTCTAAAAAATAATTAAAAACATTATCTTTTTACGAACATGAATTTAGGTCATTTATCAAAGATTCCAATAGATATGTTTATATTGCAAGTAAGAGGGTCTTGTCCCCTCGGAAGTCGAACCCAAGCACTAGTAAGCTTTCAGGGTGATGGTCTCAAGGGTCTGACTAGTTGCCCGGAAAGCTTACTAGTGCTTGGGTTCGACTTCCGAGGGGACAAGACCCTCCTACTTGCAATATAAACATATCTATCAAAATCTTTGATAAATGACCTAAATTCATGTTTGTAAAATTAATTGATTATATATCACAAGTTGATTTTGAGAAAAAATTCAATCTTTCTTTCTCAAATAGTTACTCATTTCTTTACAAAAAATTATCTTTTTTTATTTCAATTTATTACCTTTGGAGAACTAAGCCCTTGCACCTACGCTTTTATTATACATACGACGATCTTTTCAATATATATTTATGTTTTGTTATTTTTAAATATATTATTATTATCTTCAATTTGTAGGTTTTTTTATTCAGGATTTTCAACATTATGATATTATGAAAAGAAATGTTTAAATTTTAAGCGCCTGGTGATGCAAACCCTTAAACAGTATGGCAATTTGAATGCATACCCTAAAGTTCACAGGCGCCGCTGAATCTAAGTCCAAAATCCTGAATAAAAAACACTAAAAATTAAATATAATAAAAATATATTTAAAAATAATATAACATAAATATATGGAATATCTAAAACCTCTATAAAAATAATTAATAGAGGGAACAGAAAAATAAGCATCAGCAAAGTCTCAACATATGGTTTCCGTTTTCAATTTTCCCTTTTACTTTTATTTTGATCAGGAACTCTAAAATAAATGAAAACTAATCTATGTGTGTTTTAATTATTTATTAGATATTTAAAATATATTATTTTAAAACGATTTAAATTAAAATTGAGACCTTTACGGACTATAAAGTAACCTTATTTAACCTAGGCCTAAATCCAGCTGGTATTGATTTATTGGAGTTCAAAATGTTATGTTTGATCAGGATTACATGGAGAAATCGTGAAATAAATTAAGAGAAAGTATATATATATATATATATTTCAGTGAAAGTTTTTCATCTTATTATCGATCGGAAGGCGCGTGTAATAATTACTCATCCATTTTGAATATTACATCTTAAAATAGAAATTACAATCAAAATTTGAATGGAAATAAGTAGGTTATAAGTTTTAATGAAAGGTAGTCCATAAATTATTTAAATTTTATTCAAGTTCCGACGTTTCGGAGACTTTTTTCTCTCCTTCTTCAAGGTATTGAATGGTTATTGATGGGTGAGTATTCAATACCTTGAAGAAGAAGAGAAAAGTCTCCGAAACGTCGGAATTTGAATAAAATTTAAATAATTTATGGTCTGCCTTTCATTATTTATTTATTTAATATTATTAATGATGCTCTGAGGCGATTCGCCTCATAGAGCAGATTACAAAAGTTTACTTATTAAAATATATTTAGAGTACAACCTAAAACATAACCCTGGCAAATTTGGAGTAAAATAAATCACATAATATATAATATACACAGTAATACAAATAACCTACTTATTTCTCTTACCAGTCCGTCTTTCTAAGAAAATAAACAAAATTAAATTTGAATGGAAAATTTTATAAAACATTTCTTAATAATAATAATAATAAATGAGAGAAAATTCCAAAGTCCTACTTTTCAAAGAAGAGATAAAATTCTACAACTATATGGTAAACAAACGTAAGATTAGAGATTAAAAAGTATAAAGCGTAGTGTTGTTGATTGTTTCAACAAGTGCAACGGTCGCCTTTTAAATGAATATGAAATGTCAAGTTTTGATAAGTCCTTGACAGCGAGGGGGACTTTAATTGTCTTTCGGATACTTGATTAAATTCATGAGAAGAAAAGCGCAACAGTTTAAAGTAGAAACAAGCGGTTGAAGTTACAAATTCCTCTGCTGAATGAAAGTATAGGTATAATAATTTAAATATAGTAATTCACATAGGATTTTTAACATTTTTAAGTGTATTTTAATTCATGTATTTTCTTTTTTAGTTTTTTTCTCAAAAATGGTTTAAAAAAATTTTGATAACAATATTATAGTTGAAAACATTCATGTCACGAATCATCGTTACGTTTCATTTGTTTTTTTTTTTACAATTTTTCTTACTCTAATTCCTGAATTTATCATTAAATATTTTTTTGTATTTTGACTTATATTGACCTGGCAATGAATCCCATATTACGTAGAGGTAGTTGAGCATCGAAATAATGGTTAATGATATTATTTTCTTAAAATTTTTTTTAAATTTTATCCGGCACTTTGGCCCAAACAGGAGTGTACTTTCCACTCCCGCCAAAATAATTTTCATCGACTTTTTAGCAGCAAAAAATCTGACTGCTCTAAGAGTAGGTGAAATGAAAAAATTTCTTTAAGCTGGAACAGAATTGAGTTTCATGTCACCAATCATCGTTACGTTTCATTTGTTTTGTTTTTTTAACAATTTTTCTCACTCTAATTTCTGAATTTATCATTGAATATATTTTTTGTATTTTGACCTGGCAATAAAGCCCTTATTACGTAGAGGTAGTTGGAGCATTGAAATAAGGGTTAATAATATTATTTTCTTAAAAATTTTAAAATTTGTATCCGGCACCTAGGACCAAACAGGAAAAATTTCTATAATTTGGACATTTCAAATTTTTCTGATTTTCACGAAAAATTTGTAATATCCAAATTATAGAAATTTTAGTATATTTGGGATCAGACGGTTCTAGAGAATTGAAAAAATATATTTTATTTGAAATATCTCGAAAAAAAAAATTTGTCGAAAAACGGAAAAGTGGCAAGGCTACTCCTTTTGTTTTAAATAATAAATAAACAAGATGAAAATGATTATTTAGAAGATATTAATTATTTATTATTCTTAGAAAAATATCAAAAAGTAAAAGTCTTCGTGAACTATTTTCAGTGTAAATCCAATCAGCAATAAATAAATCTATGAACTAACGTTACTAAATATATAATTTGAAAATGTGAGACTTCTTTGTTAGTATATCATTCCTGATAGTCACAGGCCTCTTAGCTAGGGTGACCACCTGTCCTACTTAGGGACGACATGTCCTACAAATAGTCCCTTTGTCCTACGTCTTACCGCCTAAGGGAAATGTACTTTCACACTTTAGCTATTAATAATAACAATAAACTTTTTTTTTTTATATTTTTATATTAAATAATAGGTACAATTGCAACAAAGACTAGTATTTAAAATTATTTACTTATCAATTTTAGTGTTTTGTGATTTTTTTACTACCGATTTTTATTGTTTTAAGCTGGCTTGTCACATGTCCTACTGGGATACGTTATAAAACTTCAAATGTCCTAATATGACTATGTCAATATATGGTCATCCTACTCTCAGCTTCTGTTTTATTAAAACTAGGTTGAAATATGAAATGTATTTAGTAATATTATACCTAAGCACCCACCCCTAAACATAAAATATGCTAATAAAATAAAAAAATCACACACCTTATCGAGTGTAGGACCTATGAATAGGTATTTTAAAATTCTATTAAACATGTATTCTTGTAATTTTTATTTTGAAGTACCAGTCCAGAGTTATGAGCCTATAAATAGAAAGTCTCTAGCAATGTTTGTGTCCTCTCTAATTTTGAACTCTTTTAATTTAAAAATAGGTGAAAATTCATGAAAATAGCTGATGATGAATACTTTTGAGAAAAAATATTTTGGTTGATATAAAATAATTAGTTTGGATAAAAGATGGGAAAAAATTCGTGGGTGTGTTTGTTCGTTCATTTTGAAACCAGTGGATTTAAAAATCTGTAAAAATTCAGCATAGAAGCTTAGTATGAGTACTGCATTAGGTTCTATAAAATAATTAATTAATTTGGATGAGAGATGAAAAAATACTCCGGTTTTTGTATCCCACTCGCACCTGTGTAGAACACAAAATTTTACCACACCCAATAAAAATGTTGGACCTTGAAACTTAACCATCTGCAAAAATCTGATTCTTTTTCTGCACGATTGCACAGTCCAATCCAATACTTTAGGAAATGAGATAGTAGAAAGAAAGAAAAAGGATTAAATTCGAGCACAGAGAGATTACGTAATAATAAACACGAAAGGGAAATCCAAAATCGGATAGGAGGGGGATGTTTATCTGAATTTCGGAAGAATTCCTGTTAAAAAGAAATCAATAGCCCCCCTGGTATTAAACAGAGGCTGGTTTGAGGTGACCTTGTTTGTCTGCGTTGTTGCCGGATTTCTTCGAAATGCACTGTGCAAATGGCATGCATCCCGTACGCACACACGCACACGCTTTCTAAAAAAACGCGGAGGAGGAGCCAAGGAATGGGTTCTAATTTAGGAGGCTCCCCTTCGGAATCCATGAACAACATCGCCCAGGGGCATCAGACACATCACAATGCGTGCAGCGTTGTTGCTTTCAAATTGCATGACGATGAAACAATTAATTAATACGTTCCTGGAAGGGAGTGGGAACGATTACACGAAACCTTTAAATACTTAAGATGACATCAATCGGAAAATTTAATTAAAACAAGGAAGCGTTGGATTTTCTTCTAGGTAGTTCATTTTTATATGTAATGCACTTTTTTGCAACTCTGTCATTAAAAAAAAGGTGTTCACCAACATATATTTTTTTAGTCCAGGCAAATTACGATTTTAACAGAAAATAATTCCCGGTAAAGATTTTATTGCTGGAATACCTTTATTGGTACTCCAATATTACTACCTTAAGTTTTCAGTGTTGTGGAAATTTTTCTACGCGCCTCAAAATGCCGTATATCTATAAATCTAAGAATTTTAAAAAAAAAGTGGTTCAAGTAAACGTTCAAGTCAACTAAATTTCCTAGACAATGAGATAGGAATCAAGTTTCTAGAATGAGTGGTTTTCATTATATGAAAGAAAAACTGCGATGTTTTGCAAAGAAAACTGCAAACTTCAACCTCTTTGCAGCACACGTTATCATTATCAAATTAAGATGAAACTTTATTTAAATTGTAGCAAATTTAATCTAGTTGAAAAATGTATAGAGTGGTCTTTGTCGAAAACGTGCTCTTTCATGGTCAAAATCGAAAAAGTACGAGTTTTAGGGATATTCAAAAGTGATCCGGGGGGCTGTTTTTTGATAGGCTCTAGTACCGGTTCTATTTAACCTTAATAGATGAAATTGTTATCATTTTACGCGTAATTTAATGAGCTTTAATTTATCTAATAGATATCTTTTTGATTTGATAAGCCGTTTTAGAGTTATTCAAGAAAAACTGAAAAAACTCCGAAATTTTCTCATTTTGAGGCGAGTAGA
This sequence comes from Forficula auricularia, assembly GCA_024734495.1. Classification (NCBI taxonomy): domain Eukaryota; kingdom Metazoa; phylum Arthropoda; class Insecta; order Dermaptera; family Forficulidae; genus Forficula; species Forficula auricularia. The sequence goes on from JALMQS010000804.1 coordinate 468,722, forward strand.
AAAATTTCCACAACACAGATTTGGGGGGAAACTTAGGGTAGTAATTTTGGAGTACCAATAAAGGTAATAAAATCTTTACTGGGAATTGTTTCCTTTTTATGGGAAGATTTGATAATTTCTTTATTTCATGAAAAATAACTTTTTTTTATTAAATAATTAATATTTAGAAAATAGTCATTTTTACGTCATGCATATTAAAAAGTTTTTTGTAGACTTCAAACTTGGTATATTTAAATCTTAATAATTTGTGTTCACTATTATTTTTTTATCGAAATCAGGCAGGTTTGAAAATTTTTGAATAAAGTAAAAAAGTACTGAAATAATGTACTCTAAAAAATGAATAAAAAAAACTACAAATCGCCGTCTCTACTTTCATATAAACTTTTAAATTCAAGATTTCATAATTATCGGTTCAATGACCTAGCACACACATTTCTAAAAACCACTTTTTTGGACTCAGGAGACCTTGAAACACAAAGATCTGTAAAAATGTAAACTTTCAATTTTTTCATGAAAACAATATATACATTACTTTTCATAAATAAATTTTACTTTTATTACTCTATAATGAAAACAATAAAAATAATAAATAGTTTCTAATAAAAATGAAACAGTTGATATATATATTTAATTTATATATTTGTCAACTTTTCGATAATCCCTAATCTTATCTTTTTCAGGACCTTTTTAAATAAATAATATTTGCTTAGATAATTGAACAGAAAGATAAATTGCAAATGTAAATATTTCTGAATACACATAAATAAATTTATTTAGGTATATACCAACATAACACCTGGGTTTTTTTTTAGTTCCTTTTAAAGCATAATTTTTAATAGACCATATGCTATGTCTATAGATTTCGATTTATATTTTGAACCAATCAATGATGGACTCCGATTTACTGATGATTACTTATGAAGGAAAACATATATATTTTTTTTTTTTGAGTTATCAACTCTGCCCAGTGGTTGATTCACGGAAAAATAATTTCAACTCTGTTGAATTGATTTATAAACTAATTTTTAATCCTCTTATAATGAAAATTGTTTATTCAAATGTGGATGGCAAATCTGATGCACTAAATCCGGAAATGCCATTAAACACTTATACAGGGTCGTTTCTGCATTTCCTGAGATGGATATCTCTATCTTCAATTTTCCATTATTAATAGGGCTTTAGTAATAACTAGGGCTCGGATTTCGCCCTATTTGCCATTTTTTTTTATTTATGGCTTAAAATTTAGGCCAATATGATATCTATGCTTTTCATGAAATTCTGAATAAAATAAGAGGCATTTGTTAGTGCCTATAATGCCTATTTTGCCCTATTCTGGGTGTTAGTGCCTATTTCATCTATATAAATGCCTTTTTTAGTGCCTATTTTAACTAATATTGGCAATTTCCATTTATTACAATCTATTAGTATTTTCTAAATTTAAAAGTTTTTTTGAATTATTAATAAAATATTCCGAAGGGTCGACTAGGCCACCCAAAAATCGAGGGTGGACCATATTTAATAGCTTGTTCCGAACTTGAAGCAACAAATTGTTCAACAATTGCTAGAGCAATTCCCAAAGTATTACGTAAGTTTCAATTTCCTTGTCTCCTAAAAATATTATGTACCTCTTGTCCTTTTCTTAATGGGAATTTGCATTATACCTACTTGTACAGGTACTTATCCTGTAGCCTGCACAAAATAATGATGGAAAACTTTTTTTTTTCAAGTGTCTTTTTGTTCTTAAAATGACTTTTTAAGCGACTATTTTTACTTAAAATGCATTTATAAGTGACTATTTTAGTTATTTTTAATCCTTACTATAGTTGCCTGCCTATTTTAAAGATTTTTAGTGTCTATAAATCCGAGCCCTAGTAATAACGCTCTAGCATAAAAATGGGTTCAAAGTCATGTTTGTCATTTTTTAAACCAGAGAATATTTGAAATTCCAGAATAGTACAATTAAAAATAAAATAGTTTTCTCATGACTCTGAATAAGACTATATAAATTGCTTATTCAGAATGATAAATGAGAGAAATCGATCAAAGCTTACAGGTAATAATATCTACTTTCAGAAAATATAATTTATTTAAAATTATAATGGATTTACCATATATATTGATAATTCGCATATATTTGTGAGCTCAATTATCTCATTTCAAAGCAGGTAAGAAATCAGCTATGATAATAAAGAAAAAATAGAAATAGTGTGTGACAAATGGGGAATCCCTGAGAGGGCGAGCCACCTGTCGATGTATTAACAAATGATCAATATCAAATTATTTTTAAACGAGCTAAGCTTAGAGTCCAAGATATTAAAAGAACACAAGAGTTCATTTCATAACCGTCTTGATTAATAAAAACCAATAGCCTCAATATTTGTAACGTAAATATCCATTAATAATCATAAGAGGCCTATGTAAACGTTCTACACAGAATATCAATTTAATTTTGGACACGCACTTGTTTCTCTACGAATAATGTTTCAATTAATTATATAAACATATTTCTTATACAAATCTAAAATTATATTTATTGGTAAATAATAAATAGATCGACATTAATAGAGAAAGGAGGACAAAATGGAGGTCACAGTCACCGAGTGATATATTTATTATTCGAATTAATCTATCTATATCCATATGATCAAATTTATGACAAAGAAAAATTTGCTTAGTAACACAGTTATATTTCCAAAAGAATAACAAAAGAAAATATTATTAAAAATACCAATTAAAAGTATAGTGTAAAATTCAAATGATATCAAGAAAATTCATTGTGAAGATAGGCTCAAAAAACAACCATTGCAATGAATATAAAAATACTATGAATTGAAAACATTCATTTCATTTCTATCTTCACATGGAGTTGAAAACTTTTAATTAGATTGTAGCGTAAACAATAAATACCTATTCAAAATATAAAAAAGGGAATTAACAAAACTGGATTGAAATATTTACTTTAGAAGACCATTTAAATTGTGAATTTACTGCAGATAATGGATCTTTATTTAAATTAGATCATTAAACCTATGACTAATTGTGTTTATGTATTTTAGAGTAAATTTTCCGCTCATGAAACAACATAACCTCACTTAAATAAAAAAACAAACAATGAAAAGAGTTTTAGATTAACATTACAATTAAAAATATATTCAGAGATACTTGCAATGTATATATAATAATTCGAGATACTTTCTATTTTCATGTATTACAATAAATATTATGGTATTTTGATTAATTACAAGATAGTGAGGAGAGGAGTGTTTAGAGTCGTGGATTGTAGTAATATCAAGGCCAAAAGTCAAATTTCATTTTCGGGTTAACTCGACAAAGTCCAGAATTCCCCGGGGGGATAAACCTCATCTAAATAGAGATCTTTGGATTCGAGGGTAGCAAACAACCCAGCAGATAGGCGGGTACAAGGGGGGGATTTTCCATTCCCTTCTCTCTCCCAATTTCATTCAACATTCCAAAGAGGGCTCGATTGCCTGCCTGATGGATATCGATTGGAAAATACGCTTTTTTTTTACGTACGTTAGAATTTGTCATAGAAATGAAATTGAATTCATAAAGAGAAACAAAGAATTTGTCCTCTGCATGATGCAAATAAACAACATACACTCATATATATCTGTCTATATATTATTTATTTGTTTGAAACTATAGTTTCGAATATAATAAATATTATTTTTCATTGGATCAGTATCGCATGGATATTGAAATTTTTTTCCTTCTTTCTCAGCTTGTTAGCCAGGTAGAATTAAAAAACATTTTTTGGTACACATCCATATATTTATCCTTTCCTAACAAAGAACAACAGAACAATGGAGGGGGGGGCTTTCCCCCCACTTTCCTTTATCTAAAATTGTTTGTTTTTACAGTAAATTTTAAGAAGATTGCTATTTGTCAATTCAAATCTACTATTTAAACACAGGTCAGAATTCCTGTTATATGACTTTGGAATTTCTAAAGATTCAATGGCGCTTATTAATTTTGGATCTCTTTCTGCTTTAATTAATCTAATAATTCCTGTAACTTCTTGGAAAGAGTGATTGTTTGAATTTAGATGTAGAGCTAGTGAATTCTCCTTTTTTGATTTCTAAATTCCCTTCTTTCAATCGAATTTTCAAATTCCGTTCTGTTTTAACTTTTTTTTCTATATTGGGGAATTTGTCCTTTTTATTTGAACTTAATTCTTTCCCTAGAGTAATCGGAGTTTTGAATATAGTGTTGAATTTTTTCATTTTCTGTTTTAATTTTTCGGAAATTTGTCCATAATATAGGAGAATTATCTTAGGATTTTCTTTTACTTTTTCACTCTTTTGTGAATATATTGATTCTAGGGTTGATTTTTTAATTTTTTAAATAACATTGGTCTATGAGGCTTTTTCGTACCCATTTTTTACTGCGATTTCTTTAATTATCTCTAATTCTTGTGAATATTCTCTTTCTGAGAGGTGTCTATTCTACTCTTATTAAACGAGCAAAAATTGTATATATATATATATATATATATATATATATATATATATATATTATTATATATATAAATTATATATTATATATTTGTATCTTTGTCCTATTTTAAAAACGGCTCTACCGATTTTGATGAAACCAACTCTATTAACAAGTTTTGAGGATGAGAAAACGATCTGGCTAGGTCTGGACCTCGACAAATTTCATTCTAATTGATCTTTTCTTAATTAAAGTAATTATTTATAGATGAAAATCTCAGTAAAAAAGGTTTGTTTACATTTTTTTCAATTATCTTTTATTTATTAATTGGTTTTTTAATTTTAAAACCCACTAATAGGTTATAACAAATATTATTATATTATATTAAAATTAGGATTTTTTTAATTAACTGGTGGCTCCAGGTACTATTTATTAATCTATGTATCTTTGATTGAAAGAAATTGTATTCGTCGAGATGAAAGCAAATAAGAGAAAATAATTGTTAGTTTTTTGTTATTTTTATAATAAAATCAGAAATTTACAATAAGTGATGAATATTTTAAAGAATTCCAGTATTTTAACAATTTATTGTGTAGCTCTAACGGAAAGGTAATTAACTCAATTGCATAAATAAATATTTTATGATAGAAAATAGATAGAGAAAATTATTTTTATCGTCTTGTCTCCCTGACTTGACTTTTCATTTAAGTATAAATTATTCAAATAACGATAAAACGGGATTCGGAAATTAAAGACAGAGAGCACGAGACCACTCTCATACAAAAAAGAGTCGACTTCATTTATTGTCCTGTTGAAACTGAGTCAATGATTTTAAAGGTTTCTCGTTTATATTTCTATCGTTAAAATATAAATGAGATTCGAAAAGCAAAATATTTTTTTTCCTATTTAGAATTAAGGAGGTTCGGGACTGTTTATCATTTTTATAAGAAAATTCTCAAATTTTTACCATCGAATCATTGATGCATTAAATATTTATTACCGAAATTTGAAGTTGACCGTCTGTCTCATTACCGAGAAATAAATTATTGAAAATTGTCCTTTTAACATGGAAGTAAATGGACCGAGCTTTTAAAAGGGCTATAACTTCTAAATAAATTATACCATTTTCAACAAATTTATACAGATCAATAATTCAACTTTTATGAATCGAATGATATATTTTTCAACAGATTTGACAGTCTAGTTAATTAGTTATTCATAAATGTAAAAAAAGTTATTTGTAGCCAACATAATATGACAAAAGCACTAGAACTCTATTTGTTGAAATCGTTTTTGTGTTAAATAAATGTTTTTATAATGGGAACAAATTTATCTCAATATTCTTTTTATTAATATTATCACAAAAAAGATTTTTATTCGAAATTAACCTTATTATTAACAATTTTTTTATTAAAAAATTTGGAATGCAAACGTTGTCACTCTGGAGAAATACAAATGATTTTTTCGAAGATCAACTAGATAGATAAGTACTCTCGAACTCCCTTAAGGAGTAGTAGATAGTAAAGCCTGGATTACACTATGCAAATTTCATACTAGTTATTTTAACTCTAGTTTATTTGGACCTTGATTTACAATTTCAAAACTAGGTAGGTATTATATTTATTGATGATTCATACTCTTTGTATAAACTAACAACACATATATTCGAAATTAATTGTAAGTATTTTATGAATCATACTTTTCATATCTAAGCATTTTAATTGGAAATTAAAAATAATCATTAATCATAAAATTATCATTAAAAAGTAAAAAAAAAAATGGGAGGACAATTGCTATTAATAATTACGAACTTAAAAGAGTTTTAATGGCTTTATAACTTGTTTACTATATTTTTAATTTTATGTATTTTAAACTAATTAAACATAATAATAATATAAAATTCCAAGTTAATGACAATGATAACAGTAAAATTAGTGGCCTAACTTACAAAAGATTTGAACTATAAAATATTCGTCATAAAATTCGCACTAATATTAATATTTTTATCTATCTTTCTATACTATACTATATATTTATTATATACATGACGTCATTAGCCAGCAGAGGGCCCAAACGCTACCGGGAATCCCCGAAGACATCCAAGCTTTCTGCCTTCCTGACTCGGGACCGAAGGTGTTATATTATATTGCAGTCTATACCTAAGTATTAAATCAAAGATTCGGTCTTCTCTATGAAAAAAAGAAAAATATGTAGGTACATATGATATATAGAGTGTTAAATAAATAACAAATTTACATTTATACAGGGTGTTTAGAAAAACCGTTCCAGGACTTCAGGGCGTGATTCCCCATATCATAATTAGATGAAATGTTCCAATAAACATAGGTCCAAAAACGGTTCGTTTTCTGACTGGCCGACATTTTTTTTTTTTAAGAAAAACATTTATCATGAGAACGGATGTAGATATTTTTATGAAATTTGCTACACATATACTTAACTACTTTATCTTCTATTTAAAAAAAGTACCTAAATTTTATCTTAAAAATTTTCAAAATGGCTCCCATTAAAAATTTTTAATTGTGAATAACTTTTTAATCTTTCAATTTATTAAAATTAGTATTATTAGATATAATGTTACTCTTTTTATTGTGAACAGAATGACAACTTATTTTTCAAGATTTGATAAAAAAATAACGAAGTTTTGACAAAATTTATGTAAACACCATTACTGGCTTCCATAGACTGACTTTTGAAACCGACATTATTTCCTCCTATTTTCCTACAAATTTTGTCCTGAAGTCTTGGAATGGTTTTTCTATACACCCTGTATATTTATAATGTAAATACTTCTATTTATTTAGGTACATTAAGTTATAAGTATGTATAAGATAGTCTTTGAATATTAATTCTTACATAATATTAAAGAAATGTGGTGTAACTCAGAGCAAAATACATTTTTGTATATTTCAGTGTGATCGAAATTAATATTCTTAGCGGTTTACATCATCCCTTCTAAGAATTAAGAGGAATGATGTAAACATATTTATTTTAATCTATTTATTTTTTTGGAAAAGAAGAACGGAATTAGCTAGAAGTAAAATAAAGTAAAAAATAGGAATGTTTCTGAATTCTTATTGAAGAATTTGCTTCTATCAATTCGTTAAAACTCGTTCTGTTTCTTTCTAATAACAAAATGCAAGCTGAGTATTTTTGTCGAGTGCTGAATAGTGAAAAACAAAGCGGAATTAACTTTCGCAACTGCGCAAAGTGATTAAGCAGACTGCAGCTGATAAGCAGCCAGAGAGGTTCTCTCATTTAAATGATAAGACCTTTGGCAGATCAGGTTCTCTCGCCTATCAGTGAACGTTCTAGTTAAAGTTCAAGACGATATATCAAAGGAGATAGTACCAATAGGGAGCAAATTTCGCATATCGGATTTATATTTCTAATTTCGTATAGAATAAAAAGGGGAAATTGAAGAGTATCACGCATAGAAATAATTAATTATGCTTTATAAATTATTAGTTGTTGTTATGAATAAGCACAGTATTATATAATAAAAATAGCAACATAATTACAGTTTCCTCTGACCTTTATTGATAATAATCAAGTCTGCAATATGACCTGGAAATTATTTTTGTGTGCATTCAAATTAAAATAAAAAATATTGTCATTATTTGCATCGTAGAGTGCACTCCGAGTTAGAGATTCGTGTTTTAGTCCCGCCCCCGTATAGCTTTTTGATACTACTTATTGTTTTTGTTTTTACTTTTTTTAATTTGTCTCTACCCCGGGGTCAGATTTTAGCCGGATGCCTCGACTCGGATTCGAACCCGGGTCCACTTGGTTAGCAGGCTGGCACGCTACCCCTAGCCTAACCCGACCCCCGACTCTTACACTTAAACCCTCATCCGCATAAAAAATAAGTACCTAACTAAAGTTCTATAATAATTAATTTATTCTGGCCATATGAACCTAGTGTTCTAGGCCATGAAGAGAAGAAAAATTTCAATCCTTTAAGAGGAAACTAGTGTGTGAAACTAGTATGAACTAGTGAGTGGGTGAATGCACTATATGTATTTGTGCTTCTCATATTAACTGTATAAACTACCATTCCTCTAGGTCATTTTTTCCACACATGAGATTAGTAAACACCAAATACCTAAAAAATTATGCAAAGAGGTATTGTCTACAGCCCCTAAAACTAAAATATAGATAATTTAGTACAGGAGTAGCTAAACTTCTTTGACCGTAGTATCTACTTTTTATCGACTCCCTCTATTTTACTATTAGGTAATTTAGTCACTTCAGAAAGTTTTGGATGTTTTTCTACAATTTATATTCGTCAAAAACTTAAATTCCTATTTTTAATATTGATGATTTAAATAGGACTTGTAATGAAGCTGTTGAAGCTTTTATTTTTATGATTAAAATTTGAATTTTTATTTAAATCACACACAATTAATTATAATTATTTATTGAACACGAACAAACAATACAATATAGCTATAAGTATGTAGTTATATTGTATTATTTGTTCGTGTTCAATAAATAATTATAATTAATTATGTGTGATTTAAATAAAAATTCAAATTTTAAATAGGACTAATTTAAAAAATAATATTTTTGAAATTTATTAAAGATCAATATTGCTTAATTTAGTTAAAAGATAAACAGTGGAATAGTACTAAATATCGTCATTATTATGAACTATGGGATGAATTAAATATTACAAATACAATATCTTATAAATATTTTTCTATCAACCTCTAACAATGTTTTATTGACCCTTGGGGTTTGATATTGACCAGTGATCTAAAATATGCATGAAATACTTTGGACTCCTTCCCATCACCTGATTAAGCCTAATATTGTAACACCATCCATTTTTGTTTTAGGATACAAGGGTCAATCTTGTCTAATGAGTATTGTATTTTCATATATCTTTAAATTTCTTGCAATACCTACACTATGCACTTAAGAATTCAGAAAATTAAGATTTCCTTCTTCAAAAGATAGAGTGAGGAATTTTATTAGAGGACAATTTGAAGGATTATGTCGAGTATGGGTGATATGTTGCCGAAGTTATAATAACTAGTGAGTGAATTTAGGTCAAATTGAGATCAATGACCCCCTGGCCCAACGCTTCGCATATCCCTCCCCCGCTAAATTCCCAGTGGAATGTTTATCATAATATATTGCGGTGTACAAGAAATACACAATCGCCGGCATAAGTATTTGTTTACTCTCTCTTTCTTTTTCGTACACATTATCAGTAAATGATAAGATTTTTTTTACAAATTGTCAAAACGGGGCCAGTCACCCACTCAGTCAACAGAGAGTGATAATCCCGGAAAGTTCTCTATTCACAAATAATCTTATCCATTTTTTTTAATGGTGGGGGCAAAAGGTTATGATAAACCATCTGCGTAACCAATTCGATAGAAGAAGTGAAATAGAGGGAGAAAAGAATGAAAGAGAACAGCTGCATTTTTCGTATCTCTGATTAAAAAAGCATCCTGAGCTGATTAAATAATCAACTGGTGTGTTCACCACACGACTTTCACATTTTCATTTATTTGAAATCATCGCGACACTAGTAATTTATACCCCCTTCCGGGATTTGGGACATAAAACCAGATATTGTGGTCGCCAGAGGTCAAAAAGCGGCCAAAAATCCATTGATGGTCAATGAGTACGTATGTATGTACGTATGCGTATGTACGTATGCGTTTCGCAACCATAAGTCTCAGAGCTACGAAATTCGAAACTTAAGCTCGATATAAGCTAGTAGGGGTACAGCAAGCTTTTACTTTAACACTCCTACTTTACACCCCCTTCCTTTATTTCAATCGGATTAAAAATTTGATAACTCATGACACTTGATAAATACAAGAATTTTCAAGAAAATCGTTAGAACCGTTTTTGAGAAAATAAAAAAAAAAATGAAAAATCTTTCATGTAAATGTCCACTTCCGGTGTTCCGATTTCACCTAAAAGCTTGCTGTACTCCTTCAAGTCTATATGGAGCTTAAGTTTCGAATTTCGTAGTTCTGAGACTTATGGTTGCGAAACACAGAGGGGTACCTACATACATACGAACATACGCAGTGACTAATAGTTTTTGTCCCCTTTTTGGCCTCTAGGGATCCCAATTTCAGGTTTTATGTCCTAAACCCGATTTCCAACTATTAAGGGCATCGATTCCTTCCACCTAGAAGTTACAAAATGAAATTAACTTTTTTCATCTCTGAGATACAAGCTCTCAAAAAGTCAGGACCCAGACAGGCCATCGCAATACTTCCTCATTATATTCTATGAATATAAATTTAAAAGTAAAAAATGAAACAAATGAAGGGATAAAAACTTAGCAGCTGAGGCTTTGCTAATCTGGGAAAAAAATTTGAGTTAGACAATTTACAATTTAAACATTTTGTGTCCAACATAGGGTATTATCGCAGAGCATTGTTTGTGACTACTCATGCTGTTGGCTCGAAATAGTTAAATCAGGTATTGACCTTTAACAGAGCGACAACAATTTATCAACAGTAAGTGTTTTTCTGTTTGAAATTTAAAGGTCATAAAGAAATTCTGTTCTCAAAATGATGTTTGTCGAAATATGTTTGAAAATAGCTTGTTATGACAGATCTAGGTTTTTCAAGCCAGTAACATAAAGACTCACAACACTTTATTATAAGATATTGATGACTCTAGAGATTCTAGAATTCCACATTCATCAATACCTGAAGAAAGCTTCAGAAATAGATGATAAAACAGGGAGTTTATTAAATTACACTGTTTGACAAAAATTTTCCCCGTAAACCTAACTAACAATAGAGTTTTTTTATACGTTGATTATCATGCAAAATTTCCCGATTTTTTACAACAAGTCAGAGTTTTGAGATATTATCAGTCAAAATGAAGAAAAAGGCTATTCTTCGAGTACCATTAGATATTAAACAGCAATATTTGAAATCAAAATATTTTGTTGACGTAATAGAAAACAGCTTCCTCTTTGATTTCCCAAATTACCACTTGTTTTTAGCTCAATTAGAACTCGAGTTATAACTAACAAACTAAAACTACGTAATTATAAAGGATAATAAACAGAGGAGTTTTTAGAGTTTTTATAGTTGTGTTTCACAAGTAAAAATAAAAATTAAAAAAATCTTTTTAATTATATTTTTGGAGTTTTATTTTAAATACTCTATATATATTTCGGGTTTTTAGCCCATCATCAGGAGTTTGAGTTTACCAAAGACTGAAAGAGTCTCCTGATGATGGACTAAAAACCCGAAATATGTATAGACTTTAGAGTATTTAAAATAAAATTCCAAAAATATAATTAAAAAGATTCTTTTAATTTTCATTTTTACTTGTGAAACACCACTATAACTCTCTAAAAACTCCTGTGTTTAATATGTTTCACTATAAACCAACACCGCTTTCCCTAAATGTTATCGCTAATAAACAGAGATAAAAACATAAGGTCTTAGTTTTTAGTTATAACTCGAATTCTAATTGAGCTAAAAACAAGTAGTAATTTGAAAATCAAAGAGAAAGCTATTTTATATTACGTCAACAAAATATTTTGATTTCAAATATTCCCGTTTAATATTTAATGGGACTCAAAAATTGGTCAAAATGGCCTTTTTCGAGATTTTGATCGATAATATCTCAAAACCCTGACGTGTAAAAAATCAGGAAATTGCATGATAATCAGCATATAAAAATCTACTGGAATCCATTGTTAGGTTTACGAGTAGAAATTTTTGTTGAGCAGTGTTATTTTTGAGTAAAGACATGAAATGTGATCACAGAAAATTAAATTAAGAAGGTAGTTCGATATTAACGCACTCACAACAAATTAAATTAATTTAGGTATTAATTATATACATAGTCAGATTACAATCAATTGAGCTACACTTTTTTTACTGTGATTTTTATTCTAAAAGGAACGATTTATGGTTTTGAACTAACCGTACGTTGAGAGTTCGGGTCCGTCATGCTCTAGTTGATATAAACCCGGAGAGAATTAGGAAATCCAATTTAACAGTGAAGATCTTTATCGGCCGATTCACCATTTACTTTCATTGAGTAGGAGGGCGTGATTTTAAAATCATAATCGAAATAAATTCCCGAATACGCTTTATGACCTGAATACGAGTATTTACAAACGGAACTGAGATATAGAAGAAAACTAGAACAAGACCGCAGACATACAATAGATAATAAAATAGAATATTTATTATTATTATAATAATTAATTATCAAATAAAGAAATGATCAAGATGATATGTGGAACACTATATTATGAAATAAATTGTTTTTTGAGCACAGCTTTATTTAATAATATGTGATTACGTTTAAGTAGATTATCTCTAGTTGATATTAAAAGAGAATGGTTATTTTTTTCCTTAAATTAATATAAGTTTAGTAGAATTAATTAAAATATAATAATTTTGCAATTAGTTAAATTTTTATAAAATTATGCCAATTAAAGTTCCTTCCCGCTCATTGAAGTCTCCAGCCCTTTCTATTATAATTATTTTAAATATAAAAATAATCACAGAAACTGGACTGAAATGACAGGTTTAATTTTTTTTTAATTATATTATTATAAGATGTAGCAACTCAGAGGAAAAAAGGAAACAATTAAACACCGTGCCAAATCATAAGACCAAATGCAACGTTTCGCCAATTAATTGTGACTTCATCAGGCTCTTGATCAAATTTTTAAACTCTTCGTTATTAAATTTTGTTTCTTGCTAATTAGAATACATAGACATAACAATATAAATACAATTATTTATTATATAACACAATTGATTGTTTATTTAGAGTAGCAATGGAACCAGACACAGTTGAAGGTGTACGGTTGGTCTGTCTGGTTCCATTGCTACTCTAAATAAACAATCAATGGTGTTATATAATAAATAAATGTATTCATATTGTTATGAATATGTATTCTAATTAGCAAGAAAAAATTGAATGACGAAGTGTTTAAAAAATTTGATCAAGACGATGAAACAACAATTAATTGGCGAAACGTTGAAATTGGTCGTATGATTCAACACGATATTTAATTGTTTCCTTTTTTCTCTGATTTGTTGTGAATATATGGAACTCATCTTCTAGTCAGAAATACATATAGATATTATAAATAAAAAATATTCAAGTTTATATCATTTCTTGTCGTAATTAGGTATTATTCCATTTAAATACCCAACTATTAATTTTAACTATTCCACTATTTTACTCAAATAACAATATTTTCATAATTTGCTTATTGGTGTTTGGTTCAAATAGCGCCATCTTAACTATTAATATATCTAGAGTTGCTCTGAAAATATGAGAATACTTAAAATACGTATATCATTTATTCATATTGAACAGAGATCGAATTCGCCATCTATTCATATCAAATATAATTTCTTAACTATAAATAAATCGTTTTTTCAGTGTGTTTAAGTAATTATTAAATTAAAGTTATCCATTATTAAATGAAGATAAACGTTTATAAATATCGGTTCAAAATATTGTTATATTTGTATTTGTTAAAGAAAACTAAATATGTATATTAGATTACAAAGAATCGATATAGTAAGCTTTTGCATTATGAGTAAAGTTAGGTCAACTATATAATTGAGGTAAACATGATACAACTTCAACTGTACCATATACCGATTGCCACGTTTAAAACTTTCAAACGGCAAGTGAGTGATCAAGAGAGAAGTTTTCAACATTCAAGTGCAAGTTGAAATCCATCTCCTTTTCTAAAATGTTAACGAACTGTTTTATGTCATAATTGGATAGCGCCACGAAAGAAAATTCGTTAAACTTTCACAATTTCAAACTAAAATTGCGTAAAATGGGGTCGTTAAAGTTTTTGGAATGAATTTCTAATTATAACATTTTTTGTAATTAATGACTAGAGTTTTTAACCGGGGTAATTTTTTTTTAAGCAGTAAAAAAAAGTATTCGAGATATTCGGTCGTTTTCATTTCCATTGCAGTTGATTATTGATCAACAAGTTTCCAATACGGTCGCGAGACTCTCTCGTTTTTTTTTTCAGAGAAAACAACGGTTTAGTTTCATTTGCCACGTCATGTAGGAAATGCTCTCCACATTTCGGCCAATGAATAATGATGATTCATGTAAATTGTTTTGGAAATTCAGTTTTATTTTCTTTCTTACTTTGACAAGGAAAAAGAATTCCATTTTATCTCTTTTTATTTACTAAAGCATTTGAAGGTAAAAATGGAAGGGAAATTTGCCTAGAATGAGATCACTTATTTATATTATATAACAAAATAATAATAATAATGGCAGTAAGCGTAAGATAAATCGACTGTACGCAGTGCATTGATTAGCTTCAAGTTTACATTGAGAAAAAGTCGGCTAACTTAAAACAGTTATTTAAAACACATTAATTTAAGGTACTACTATCTTTAGAGGTGAAATTACTCCCTATTAAAATAATTATCTTTCTAGTTTTTTTTATTTATTTCATACATATATTTTAATTAAACATTTTCTGAAATAATTTTAATTACATAACCTCACTTTAAAGAATATTTACTTATTACAAAATGGCTTCTTTTAACTGTAACATCGAATCAATTTATATTTACCCAATCTTTCTATGCAACAATGTCTTTTAAATTATCTAGATATGTAAAACTATCTCTAGAAGTAAAATAACTCAATATTAAACAAATTATGTTTCTACTTTTCTTTTATTTATATTATAATTAATCATTTACTGAAATAATTTTAATTACGTGAAGCAATATAACCTCACTTTTAAATAATGAAATTTGCCAGATTTTTATTTTACACAAAATATGCAGTTTCTTCTTTTACAATTTAGGGGCCGTCCATAAATTACGTCACACGAATTTCAAGATTTTTAGACTTTCTGTCACATTTTCATTGAGCTCACCTGTATTGTGACGTCACAGTATCACTTTTATACCCTATAATTTAATAATTGTATAAAATTTTGTCTAGATTTATTTTATTAACATTTTTCGGTTGGAATAATAATAACAACCTGAAATCTAAATAATGTACCTAGTTAAAAAATTTTCAAATTTTTTAATTTGACATTTGACACATCACAATTTTTAAGAATCCAGGGCGCCGCCTGTCATATTTTGTCACAAATCTAAGATCTCTATTGTGTCTCCCTATTGTGTGACGTAATTTATAGATGTCCCATTACAGTAATAGTGTATTATAAAGAGAAACAAAGAGTTTGTCCTCTGCTTAATGGAAATAAACATACACACATATATATCAAGAATATATATGTATATGTATATATATTATTTATTTGTTTGAGACTAGAGTTTAGAAATAATCAGTAGAGATTGTGGTGTTGGTGCAAGGTGAAACATCTTTAATAAAGATAAGAGTAAATAAATATTCCATTTAATATGGATTTACTATGAGTTAAGGATACTGGGTCACTTATTTCACATTAAAATTAAAAAATTAAAAGATATAATTTTTTTCTTTTTCAATATATATATTTCGGGCTATCAACCCATCTTCAGGAAATACAGAAAGTAACTCTTTAGCAGTTACTTTCTGTATTTCCTGAAGATGGGTTGATAGCCCGAAATATATATATTGAAAAAGAAAAAAATTTATATCTTTTAATTTTTAATTTTAATGTGAAATAAGTGACCCAGTATCCTTAACTCATAGTAAATCCATATTAAATAAAATATTTATTTACTCTTATCTTTATAGAGTTTAGAAGGCTTGGACTTCATCAATAGTCTTTTTTAATTATAAATATTATTTTCCATGGGGTCAATATCGCATGGAAATTGAAAATTTTTTGATCTTTACTTAGCTGAAAGCCAGTTAGAATTAAAAAACAATTTTCAGGCCATATTCCTTTCAAATATAGGTATCCCTTTTATAACATTGCATCAAGCAGAGGACAAACTCTTTATGAACCAACAACTCTGCTACTCTCGGGAAAATAAAAACTTTTCAATTAATAGTGTATTAATTTATTTTTAAGACTCATGGAATCATGTCATTATTTAGTTTTAAGATTTAAGTTTTTAAATGATTATTTTATTTACAAGTGGTAAAAAAAAGTTATTAGTTTATTTTTTAGTCATTAGGCCTTTTTTTATTATTATTTTGACCAAGAATAATTGACAAATAATATCATGATTCATTTGTAATGAATTTGGTATTTCGGCGAATTCAAGAAAATCCAGTAAAAATATAGAAATAAAATATAATGAGGATAATCAATTCTTGGATTACGTCTAGCTAGGTTGTTGCTTTTATTTTCAGGGATAATCCGCCTCTCCTCCCACATATAGTTTTTTTGTTATTTCTTTCTGTGGAGGTTTCTCTTCTCAATCGGTTTATTGGAATTGGTTCGATCTGTCCGGCGAGAGAGGAAGTGAAACGCCACGCAACCAGTTCCTTTTAAAGTCAAACCTCTTCTCCAGAACGCCATGCCAAGATACCAGAGTCATAAACTTGTTTTTTATTTTTATTTTTGTTGTGTCTGTGTATTTTTCGCTTCGTATGCACAGGACAAGAAAAACCGGTTACCAGACTCCAGAGTGGTTTTCATCTTGTTGTCCCGCTCATAAAAACTGACCTACTATTCACGAATCTTTAACCCTGAGTTGGGTGTTAATTAATTGATCATTTGCAAGTGAAAAAGGGCGTTGGCTTTAGGTTTTTCATCAACGAAAAGACTACGAACAACTTACAATAAAAAAACCACAATCTTTGATTTTCGGGAAAATGAAATCTAACTTCCGCTGTGTCATCCGAGAGAGTGAAAAAAAAACCAACAACATTAATTCATTTTTTCCGTTTCGCTGAATCAGAAGAAAACATAAAACGAGCAAAAACGGTGATTATCGAGTGACGAATTGTGGTCCTTTCGAGCCGGATACAAAAACTACGCCATCTTCCTTGAGCGCGAAAACCATAACCATGAAACAATCAATATTAAGGTTGCTCGGACATTTAAGCAATGTTCGATTAAAAATCTGAAATTTTAATATTTTATTAATCGATAACAAATACGTATAAAATTATTTTTTGAAAAAGATCTGACCAAGGGTTTTCGTGTAATTAATTATTAAAAAATAAAATCTAGGCGTTGTAGCAAACTCAACCAAATTTTGTATACATAATCAGTAGGCTAAAAATGCAAAAAATAACTGCCCAAAAGAGGGGGGGGGGCTTAGGATCAAAAAATAAAATATTAAATAAAACTTTAATAAAAATAAATACAAATTTTTTATAAAAACAATCCAGAACACGTTTATTTTATTTTACAATCAATAACAATTTTTTTTCTTTTCTATATATTTAAAGCTTGATGGCCATACTTATATCAAAACATCAACAACTGACGACTAGTAGATGCGCGGTTGCCAGATCTACTTTAGGCGAAAAAATACTCGAGTCAAAAGACATTTATTTATTATATTTATTAATTAAATTATTTCATATACCCGATTATAAATGATGTTAGCTAACATCTAAATTAAAATAATTCATTTATCTGTTAAAAATTTTAATTTTTGTCGAAAAAAAATTTAGATTTTATTTTGACTTGCGGGGTACCTACTGTCCGAGCAACCTTAATAAATTAGCAATAGAATTCATGAAAGTTGTCTTGTTTTCTTTTTTTGTTAATATATAAATTCTATTTTCGAAAGTTTGAAAACTATTATTTACTTTCATTAATATTTCCATTTTATAATATAGAAGATAATAATTAATCCGAATATAAATATACATGAACAAATATAAACGAGGGGGAAAAGTAATTATAATTATTTATGGAATTGCTGTATGGTTAATATATGCTTTATAGAACATATTATATAATTATCGATAAAAAAAAAAATCAAAGCAAATATAGAAACAAAATTGATATTTAAACGAACTTTCCATTCCATGTTTTACAATTTAATTAATGATAATAGCAGAGATGTTGACTTATTTTAGATTTACGTATTTGAAATACAGATACAAGATACAAAATACGTATTTTCATCCTATATCTGAAATACTTTTTTTAGGGTGCTCCTTATTTTGGATATTTAAAAAAAAAATCCCGCTGGTTTCAAGTCTCTATCTCAATTTTAACCTAGTGCTACACAGTGACTAAATTTCCCATCTAAATAACATGGGGATTTTGGCATTGAACGATCCATTTTTTATTCCGGCCAAAGTAATGGTTTTGGAATGATCTATCTAGAACATTCTAAAATAGGTTAATTAATTTGATCTTATTAAAAACAAATCACGGAATTGATGAAGGGTCTCTCGACAAATTCAACCCTCCGAGTTATCGAATTACAAACGATTTTATTTTAAATTTCACCCCCTGGGCAATACATAGAAGCGAAAAAGAGATGAAGGGTGGCAGGATTTGTATTCTTTCTAATTAGGGGTAAGATGAGAATAAGCAGATGAAAATGGTATAACATTTATGGTATCTATGAGTTTTTTTTATAAAATTTTCTTATTTTAATTATTGTTTTTGAGAAAATCACCATATAATTGTAATTTTTAATTTTATTTACCATACCAGCTCAAAAGTCAATATACAACTGATAAAGAGTAAATAAATAAAGATAACAATTATATATATGGATTTTAATGCCTGAAATTAGCAACAAAGGCGCTCGTCATCGGTGAATAACAAGCATATTCTTATGGAGAGAAAAGTTGTTTATCATTGACGTAGGGTGTAAACTCACAGGTTTTTTAGAGAAATTCAAAATGGTGAAAAGCCTTTCCACTAATCGGCTTATTCTGCTATCAAAATATAAAATATATTATATAGTTGTATTGTATTATTTGTTCGTGTTCAATAAGAAATTATCATCTGTGATTTAAATAAAATTTCTACTCTTAATAAATTTAATCACAAAACAGCTCCATACATATCTAATAAATGTTATAATAAAGCTTGTTTTAATACTAACAACAGTATAACCCAATATTAAAATGAACTAAGAAAAGATTTAAACGAACCATTTGGATAACTGCTGGCGTAATTGTCATTGGCCACCTCTCGTTTCCACTCACCTGGAAAAGAAAAAAGAAAAAACAAATTAGTCCTTGAATTCCAAAAAAAAAAAAAATTGTATAATTAAATAGATAAATCTAATTATTTATTATAATATCCAAAGAAAATGCAGGTTAATTCCATGCATTTAATCGAGCCAAGAGATTGAATTCTTTCCATTTTAACCAGATAGCCTTCAAGAGTTTTGGAAAAAATGCATTTTTTCGAAACCCTTGGCCTGGATAAATGCGAGTAGATTATTCTAAACGGCTCCCCCTCTTTTCCCCGACCTCCCCTCTCTCGTCAACCCTTTGAGCTCGGCTCTCAAGGTGACCTTCACGTTGGAAGATTCATCGGCAAAAGAGCGAAAGGAGAAAAAGAAGGCGGCGGAGGGGAGGGGAGGGGCGGAAAAGAGGAAACAGCGGAGAAGGGAGAGAGCTCTATTAGATTTTCAATTCAACTCACTGTCAAGATAAGACAAGTACGAATGTTGCTATGTGCATGCCTGTGTGTGTGTGTGTGTGTGTGTGTGTGTGTGTGTGTGTGGCAGGTGTGTGTGTCAACCACACGCCCCCTGACAGACATCACTAGCAGCTGTTCCTTCTCACCAACTTGTTATATACAGAAGTGAAGCTATCAAAAAAAAAATTGAGCGAGGAGGAAAATATCCCATTTCAAAGAATATAAAACTTGATAGAAATTATTCAAGTATTCTAGAAAATGAATCGAAAAACAACAAGGAAAAAGTGAGATATTATATAGATTTAATTAAAACAAGTGTTTCAAAATAGGTCCTATTTTACACGCTTTATATTAGCTTCACCTATATGTATGTATGTATGTATGATTCAATGTATCAATGTGACTTTTGTTCTGTTAAATTCCGCAAACATTTCTCTATAAAAATAATTGTTTACCTACTCAATTTAAATGAAATTATATAAAAATAAATACATTTCATTCAGTTAAATTCCGAAAAAAATTTCTATAAAAATAATTAAGACTAAAAAGTAAAAAAATAAATAAAGGCAAATTACGTGAAAAATGGCATAAACAGATAATAATTCCCGGTAAAGATTTTATTGCTGGAATACCTTTATTGGTACTCCAATATTACTACCATAAGTTTTTCCACAAATCTGTGTTGTGGAAATTTTTCTACGCGCCTCAAAATGAGAAAATTTCGGAGTTTTTTCAGTTTTTCTTGAATAACTCTAAAACGGCTTATCAAATCAAAAAGATATTCATTAGATAAATTAAAGCTCTTTAAATTATGCGTAAAATTATAAAAATTTCATCTATTTAGGTTCAGTAGAACCGGTACTAGGGCCTGTCAAAAAACAGCCCCCGGGATCACTTTTGAATATCCCTAAAACTCGTACTTTTTTCGATTTTTCCCCATTTTGACCATGAAGGAGCAGGTTTTCGACAAAGACAACTCTATACATTTTTAAACTAAATTAAATTTGCTACAATTTAAAAGTTTTATCTTAATTGGATAATGGTAACATGAAGTTGAAGTTTTGAAAAAATGCAATTTTTTGCAAAAAATCGCAGTTATTCCTTCATAAAATGAAAACCACTCATCCTAGAAACTTGATTTCTATCTCATTCTCTAGTAAATTTTGTTGACTTGAACGTTTACTTGAAGCAATTTGTTGAGAAAACTCTTAGATTTATAGATATCCAGCATTTAACATGACGCTTTTGAGGATTCGGATCATATCCTATTCGAAAACCACTTTCTGAACTCTTAGGGCCGGTTGTATGTCGCAAAGTAAATGCTTTTTAGCACTAACCAAGGGTAGATGGTAAATGGAGGGACTAGGATGGCCAATGAGATGACAGTCACTGAAAGTTCCTCCCATCTGATTGGCCATCCAATTTACCATCTATCCTTGGTTAGTGGTAAAAAGCATTTACTTTGCGACATACAACCGGACCTTAGAAATGTAAAAAATCTGGAAAAATCCCAATTTCGAATTTTTTACACGAAAATAAAATTTCCATTACTTCCATTATAAGAATCTCGGTTATTTTTTGTGTTGTGTAATGGAAATCAAATTGATATATTTGTGTAATTAAAAATAAAAGAATAAGCATACAAAACAAAATTCTTGTTCTATTTAAGACATGAAAAGTAGCTCAAGCATTCAACGTCAATGACATAAAAACTAGCCATGTTTATTTCCAAGCTATTCTTTGGAACAAAGCTCGAGGGACACACCGTTAACATGAATTTCGAATGGCTTTCGAAGGTCTCCACTTGTTTTCCTATTAGACTATTTTATATTTTTGTAAATAGCACTAATTTCAAATGAAAGTTTACAGCCTGAAGGATGAAGACAAGGTCAATAAAAAAAATAAAAAAAAAAAAAATAGAAAATAAATTTTCATCACAAGTGAAATTAACCAAAAATTAAATTGCACAAGTCAAGAATTAGACAGCTATACATCAAATGTTTTTGTTATATATATTTAGTAATATTATTTTGTAATATTTCAGTTTAATTAAATTTCAAGTTAATTAAAAATAAATAATCAACTGTCAAAGAATATTTGTTTCATATTTAAACAATATAGGTATTCACGAATTCGAAGCTATGTTAACGCTAGATGCTAGATTTCCATTCATTATTAATAAAAACATATTATTGGACAAAAATTTAGCTACGAGTAGATTATATAATCAGATCAGATAAAAAATATATAAACCTAGACAGAGTAATATTTGTATTTACTTATATTTCAAATTACCTATAAGTTAATTAAAAATAAATAATCAACTGTCAAAGAATGTTTGTTTCATATTTCAACAATATATTCACGAATTCGAAGCTATGTTAACGCTAGATGCTAGATTTCCATTCATTATTAATAAAAACATATTATTGGACAAAAATTTAGCTAGGAGTAGATTATATAATCAGATCAGATAAAAAATATATAAACCTAGACAAACAGTCAAATTATATTTGTAATAATAAATCAATAATATATCTAGTTACTATATTTCAAATGAAATAATACAAAAATTAATTAGATTTATTGTCTTTAACAAAGAATATACGTTTCAACAATAAGTACCTAGAAAACAACGCCATCTTAACACTAGATTTCCTTTTAATATTAATCTAATATAAAAAATATTTTTGGGAGGAACATTAAGAATTAGATTATAATCTGATCAGACAAAAAATGTATAAGCTATTTTATGTATCTAAATATATGAATAACTTCATTTTAAAGGTCAACCTGGAGTTCAAGAGTATCTTTTGTAAAAATAGTATTTCTTTCTCCTTTCCACTTTTCAAGGAAACGAAAGGAGGCGTCTAAAATTTAAATAGTATTAATTTATTGGGAGTAATGTACAATGAATATAAATATTTATTAAGAAGTCGCTTTACTTAAGAAATCCATGAACTAATATAAATAAATGACGTTTGTTATTATGAATATTAATTAAACGACGAAGAGGTAGCTTCAAGTAGCGTTTAAAATGAATAAATTTCTTTTAAATGAAAGATTCATACGCAGATGGTTACTATAAAAATTACAAATTCAATAAACAGAGAATTATTGAATTGGTAACAAATTTATTAAGCTAGAATTATACTCCAGGATGTATGGTTAATTATATAATATTTAATTATAAAATGACGATCTTTCATCAAATGATATTTTTTTTCCAATGAATCATTTCTATATTCGTATATTTTATGTGATTATTCTCATTTCTCATCATTAGAAGCAGTCAAATGTTTTTATTTAGCTAATCTTGTTTTCATCATTGATATAATTTCAAGTAATAATCTAAAAAGCCTACATGAATAAAAGCACACAAAGAAGTACGTCTCATTTTCATTGTTTAATGATTGTTTACTTAGTTCAAAGAACTTTTTTTATTTGTATACTCTCTGTTTATTCTGCTCATAGCCTCATGTTTGTTTCTTATTGTTAGTAGATGAGATTTAAATATCTTTCCGTTCCAGGAAACACTTCCCCGCTTGCGTTGGCCTAACTTCACGTCTATCAGCCATCTTGAATATTGATAAACAACTATGGCGTTTATTCAAAACAAAACTAAAATTCTCCTTGATGCTATCGAGCTAATATTAAACTCCCACACGCCTTTTTTTTAATTTTTCATGGGAAAATATAAATTAACAATAATAAATAAATAGATTATTTAATTTTTTCCTTATAATTACATTTAAAACATCTTGTGAGGATTTAGATATTTATATATAATTTTATTCAAATGAATTAATAGTCTTGTATTTATTGTCTGATGGTTATCAATTTTTCTTTTTTTGTAATTAAAGAATAGTTGAGAGAAAACAAAAGATAAGCCTTAATATAAATGAAACAACTTCATAAAAATTTTGATGATAGATATGTGAATTAAAATGCAGATTAATATTATATAATTTAATTGTCTACTATGCATGAGAATAACGGGAAAATTTTCTGCTAATAAAAAAAATTAAGATTCATATGAATCTGAGAGCCATAAAAAGTTTCCTCGTTCATTTTCTTAGACTCGACGTAAAGCAACAGGAAAAAATAGCAAATAATATGATATATAAATAAATAAAATAGAGAATATGATAAAAAAATGCTTCATTCCTAATATTACTCATTAATATTTTCTGATTAAGTATTTATACGACTGAGAAAAAAAAATATTACACAATATACTTATAACAAATAATATTTTTTAAATGCGTTTTCTGGAGAAAGCAAAGAAATTTAGAAATAATCAAAATAATGTAAAAGTAAAAATATAAAATTAATCAAGTGATTTTCTTTCCAATTTTTAATAATAGTCCAGGCAAATTACGATTTTCCATGACAAGAAATGATCCATTGTTTCAAAAAAACGCAGTTTTTCCTTCATAAAATGAAAACCACTCATCCTAGAAACTTGATTCTTATCTCATTTTCTAAGAAATTTTATTTACTTGAACGTTTATTTGGGACACTTTTTTGATAAAACTCCTAGATTTATAGATATTCTACATTTTTCGGACAGGATATGATCCAAATCCTCAAAAAGGTCATGGAAAATGCTGGATATCTATAAATCTAAGAAATTTAACAAAAAAGTGGTCCAAGTAAACGTTCAAGTCAATAAAATTTGACAATGAGATAGGAATCAAGTTTCTAGGATGAGTGGTTTTCATTTTATGAAGGAAAAACTGCGATTTTTTGCAAAACTTCAACTCTTCAAAACTTCAACCTTGTGTTACCAATCAAATTAGAATGAAACTTTATTTAAATTGTAGCAAATTTAATCTAGTTTAATAATGTGTAGATTGGTCTTTGTCGAAAACGTGCTCCTTTAATGGTCAAAATTGGGAAAAATCAAAAAAATACGAGTTTTAGGGATATTCAAAAGTGATCCCGGAGGGTGTTTTTTGACAGGCGCTAGTACCGGTTCTACTGAACCTAAATAGATAAAATTTTCATCATTTTACGCATAATTTAAAGAACTTTAATTTATCTAATAGATATCTTTTTGATTTGATAAGCAGTTTTAGAGTTATTTAAGAAAAACTGAAAAACTCCGAAATTTTCTCATTTTGAGGAGCGTAGAAAAATTTCCACAACACAGATTTGGGGGAAAACTTAGGGTAGTGATATTGGAGTACCAATAAAGGTATTCCAGCAATACAATCTTTACTGGAAATTATTTCCTGTTTATGCCATTTTTTCATGTAATTTGGATGGACTATAAATTAAATATGAAAATTGTTTTGGTTAGAATGTATGATAAGGAATTTAAAATTTGTCATAGTTTTTAAAAATTCAAACACAAACTTTTGTTTCCTAATTGGTAATAATAAATCATCTATTTTTTGTTGTTGTTGTTACTCTTCATTTATCATTCAATTTTATTTCTTTGTTTCTTTTTTAAAACATTAAAAACGAATAAATTGAAGAAAAGACAATAAAGTGAAATGTCTTGAAGTTAGCCACGAAAAGTATGATTGAATATCTTTCTGCATAATTTGATTCTAATGTAAGGTAAAAAAAGAGTATAGAAAAACTTCCAATCATCTTGAAATGGCGAAAATATAAGATAATCATGACGTCTCTTCCGAGTTATTTAGAATTAATAATTAAACGTAATGTAATAGCAAATTTTCCCCTGCTGACATATAATTTATTAGCAGAAAGTTTTCGGGGAAACAGAATTTAATCTCCTTAACCTTCCAGCGGGAGCGCTGTCGTAAAATTTACGAACATGCGCCTTATCGCTTCCCCCACTTTTACCACTTAGTTTCAAGAATCGAGCTCCTAGCTATTCGGGGGTCAGGGGTTTTCTAAACTACAGGTGTGCTTAGAAGATTTTTTATTCATTGATATTTGAGAATTTCCGTTGAACGTAAATTACGACACGCGCCTTAAAGTATAAGTATATTAAATAAACTAATTTTTTCTCATTTTATATCGTTTCTTTATATAGATTAATTTATTTTTTGGTTTTAGACGTGGTCAATTATGGCTCGTAGGCCGCTAACACAAAAAGAGCTAGAAGAAATATTTAGTGTTGTTTCGTTTTTTGTTTAAGAAAGTCAAATATAGTTTTTTAAAAGTACCTACTGTCATTTATCATTTTTCATAATCTTACAGAAATTCTCTAACATTAATATAAAGTAAACACCATTTACATGGAGAAAACTTGATGACGTAAAATTTATGACAAGCGCCCGGTCAAGGGAAATTGCACAGCGCGCCCGCTGGAAGGTTAAAAGAGAATACATTTACTTTTCCGTTGACTAACGCATTCAATTGAAATAAAATCTCTAATTTTTCGATTATTTTAAATTGAGTGTTAAATTTAAATCAAGATAGAAAATATTTCGACGGTAAAGTTTTTTGAATGGTAAGTAGGTAGATACTTATCTATCAAGATTCTTTGATTAAATATAGATATAAAAGGCATTTTAACCTCTATAATATTAAAGTCGTTACAATTGGTTATAAAGAATAAAGTAGCAATGAAACTACAATGCGTATCGCGACAAAGCCAACGAACGTGTAATGAGTTTAAAATCATTTGATATAACGACTTTATAATTCGACGTTAAAACATCTGACTGTAGAAAAAACTTTTTAACTGAAATTCTTGAAATTCGTAATATTTTTTTTTATTTATAATTAATTTTTTTATTTTAAACGATTAATGTAGACTAAGTGGATACATTAATAATTCTAAAATTAAAGAAAATAAAATTTAAATACGAAAAAAAAAATTGTTTTTGTCGGATCTTCGAGTCTATCGCATTAAAAGAGAAGTTGAGCTAATATATGAAGAAAAAAATTAAATATTTTAAAATTTTGGTTTGTGTTGATTAATAATGTAAATTTTGGGAGATGGTAATATTTCCATAAAAAGTAATTTGAATATAGCGACCTGAAGCAAGAATATTTTCGTAAAATAAAAATTTATATAAATCTTTAATAATTCCATAACGAGTTTTAAGACCAGTCTAACGAAAAAATAAGTAATTATAGCGATTTTTTGATCATTTAAATGTGCGGAATAAAATAAAAATTCCATATTTTTTTAGTAGATTTTTGTTTAAAAAAAATTAAAATAATATACGCGAACAAAACTTGTTTTTTTTTTCTGGCCCAAATGATTAAATGACATGTCATAAACTTATCTATAATTCTTCGCTTGAAATGGCCCCCCTATATGTTTACAAAAATTCTCATTATTTTAAGTATATAAAAATAAAAATCAATCTATAATTTCATATGATTAAAACGGTTTTATAATTTTACGAAATTTTTAAATATTTATGAATATTTAGTGAACACACTGAAAAAACAAATGCTTGTCTAATTTTTCGTGTGCTTTTTGAAATAAAATCATGTTTTGTTTTGTTTTTCAAGTTTTTTTAAATATATTTTTTAGAATATGAAATCAGCACGTTTGAAGATTCCAAGGGGCTTAAAAGAGTGGAGCCTATACGATATGTCGCTGGAGAGAAAATCATAGAGATAATGGAATTTCTTCATATTTCGGAAATAAGAATAATCAGAAAAAAAAATTGATTTGATTTTATTGTATGAATTCAGTATGAATTCAATATTCAGGTCGACCGACAGGCTTCCCATGGTTAGCGTACCGACCAGCCAGCCCCAGAGCTATGGGCCTGCCCCCTGTGGAAATATTTCTGAACTTCCTGCTACCCAAAGATGCCGTTTCAGTTGTCTAACCATCAGGCAAGTCGTTTAAGGAGGTTCTTTCGCGACAATCCACACAAAAAGTTTTAGCCTCGTGACCACTCTATAAATATGAAAGGTGTTAAAATTTTAGGTTATGTTTTTTTAACGTGACTGTACTTCTTACACTACTATATCCTCTTGAAGAATGGATCGTTGTGCTTATATCCCCTCCACTAAAAATAATCGCCCAAATATGTTTTTTTTTTATTTTTTATCAAAACTACGAGGTAAATAATTTCAATTTTTTTATAAGTTACTGCGAATATATTATTCTAACAAATATTAGTTTTTCATCAAGATGGTGAAAGTCCTTCAATGAAAAAAATAAAATAATGATCATTTCCCCACCCTTTCCCAATCTACCATATGTAAAAAATTTCATTTTTAATTACAATTATTTCATGTTTGGTGTGGTAAATTGTCTTCATATTTTAACAGTATGTGTATTATGCTTTTAATGACTTATATTACAAGTTTCGAAGACTTCTTGAATTTTTGCATTTGTGAAAGAACTTAAGAAACCTTAAGAAAAATAAATTCACATATAAAATAACATCGAAAAACGTCTAATAAAAATTCAAAACCTTTTACGATTGTTTTAATAATTTATTTTACTTAATAAAATAATTAAGAAATTATTTTCAAATACCATAGATTCACACGTAGGTATTTAATTAAAAATATATCTTAAATTGAAAGTTTTTGTTACGAGAGTGGCAGAATTTTTATATATTGAAGGAGTCAATAAAAGAGTGTGTCTTCTGCTGGAATTATAAATTTTATTTATTTATAACGAAACAAAATATATCTAGGTATTTTTGTAAGAAAACGGATATGTTATAAAATCGTAGAATGGCTAAAATTCTAGGTCATATATAGATAGGTAGCTGTTCACTGGTGAGTTTGAAGTCGGGTAATTTTGTTAATCTCCCCATTTAATAATTTACGATAATTTATTTTAAGATGAATATTTGAGAATGTCTAATCCTGATGCAAATTGAGCTACAGACCACCAGCTTATTTATATGATATAATAAAATAAAGAAATCATTCATTTGCGTACATTTTTAAAATTGATTTTAATCAATATGATCCAATTTCTTCTTGGTTTATAAAAATATATTCATTAGAAAACAAAAAGATGAAAGTACTTTCATTTATCATCTAAAACAGAGGCGGCCGCATGCGGCTCTTGAACCTTCTTGAATAATACTGATTTTAAAAAGTACAGGGTGGGGCATAAAGATCTACCATCTTTTGAAGAGGTATAAAAAAAAGGAAAAAAATTAACTAGAAAAAAACTGAATATATTTTTGAAAAGAACATAAAATAATTTTGTATTAATGTATTTTAAACATTATCAGACAAAAGGGGGGGGGGGGCAAAAATGAAAATTCTAGCCCTTTCGACCAAACTCAACCAAATTTTGAATACATATTCTGTGGGTCCCAAAAAGGCATGAAATGCAAAAACTAACCACCCAAAATGGGGGAGGGTCAAAAATGAAAATTCTAGCCCTTTCGACCAAACTCAACCAAATTTTGAATACATATTCTGTGGGCCCCAAAAAGGCATGAAATGCAAAAACTAACCACCCAAAATGGGGGGAGGGTCAAAAATGAAAATTCTAGCCCTTTCGACCAAACTCAACCAAATTTTGAATACATATTCTGTGGGCCCCAAAAAGGCATGAAATGCAAAAACTAACCACCCAAAATGGGGGGAGGGTCAAAAATGAAAATTCTAACCCTTTCGACCAAACTAAGTATACAAAATTTGGTTAGTTTGGTCAAAAGGGCTAGAATTTTTTTTGACCCCCCTTTTTTTTGTCTGATAATATTTAAAATACATTTAAAAAAATTTCATTTATTTTCTTTTCAAAAATATATTTAGTTTTTTTCTAGTTAAATTTTTCATTTTTTATATCTCTTCAAAATGTGGTAGATCTTTATGCCCCATCCTGTATAATAATTAAATTAAAAAAATAATAATACAAAAATTAAATTAATTTGTAATTTGTAATGTTATAAGTAAGTAGAGCAAAAAATAAATTTTACTTCATTTATATTTTTTTTAGTCTTTTTTTAATAAAACATTAATTAATCTCCAAACAATGTGGCTCGCTTTGAAACAGTTTTATAAATTTGCGGCTCCCAAAGTTAAGGTTAGTGGCCGCCCCTGATCTAAAATATCAATAGTTCAAATAATTTTATTTTGGGCCAACATTACGATAATAATAGATTTTTCTTTATATAACATATTATGTATATAAATAGACGTTAATATTGATTGAATCGAATCCCCTTCCAGTATGAATGAGAGTTTTCACTGTCATGAATATTGATGAAGCGTAAAAAGGATGGATGAATGAATGGAACAAAAAAATAAGGAAATTACAACGATAATTCTGCCGGAAATTACTCGAAGAGATAACGCTTTTACCGTGATAAACTTTAAATCCGAGTGCAGCAAGCTTTATACTGAGTATTCTAATTCTGAGTGAGTTTATAATAATTGGACTAGGATTTTTTGTCTAAAAGGGTACATCGACCACGTGGTAAACTAGGTAAAAAATGTCTGAGCTTCATCCACATAAGCTGGTAAAGTGAAACTTTAATTTTAAAACCCACTAATAGCTCATGACAGATAAAATTGATTAAAATTAGGAAATTTAAAATATTATTTTAAAATACACTACGGAGTCCAGAGGGTGTAGCCAGATGCTACGTCAAGGAATGGACTATTTTTTTGATAAAACTCTTAGATTTTAGATGACAGGATATGATCCGAATCCTCAGAAGTGTCATGGAAAATGCTGGATATCTATAAATCTAAGACTTTTATAAAAAAGTAGTCCAAGTAAACGTTCAAGTCAATAAAATTTTCTAGAGAATGAGATAGGAATCAAATTTCTAGGATGAGTGGTTTTCATTTTATGAAGGAAAAATTGCGATTTTTTGAAAAAATAGATCATTTCCTGTCATGGAAAATGCTGGATATCTATAAATCAAAGAGTTTGAACGAAAAAGTGGTACAAGTAAACGTTCAAGTCAACAAAATTTCTAGAGAATGAGATAGAAATCAAGTTTTTAGGATGAGTGGTTTTCATTTTATGAAGGAAAAACTGCGATTTTTTTGAAAAAATTTCAGTTTTTCAAAACTTCAACCTCATTACGGCACGGATTACCATTTATCAAATTAAGATGAAACTTTGTTTAAATTGTAGGCAAATTTAATCTAGCTCCTTCATGATCAAAACGAGAAAATATCGAAAAAAGTGCGAGTTTTTGGGTGATACGGTAGGGCTGCCGAGATCGAAGACTTGGATTTTGCGCTTGATGGTTGGTCGGAGAAAAAAAAACCTAAATAATGAAATTTGTAGGGAATTTTATGAACTTTCATTTTGAAAAAAATAAAGTAAAAAGTATTTACGAAAAGTTGATAGTTTCCGAGTTATAAGCGAAAAACCACCAAAAAATGGAAATGTTCGCATTTTTTTGCATTTTCTACAATGTTGCGTCACAAAATTTTGGTGGGAGACCTCAGATTTGGATTAAGTGCCCCAAAAAACATATATATGCAAAAAATCAGAACTACACAAAATATGAAAATTCTAGCCCTTTTGACCAAACTCAACCAAATCTCGTATACATATTCTATGGACCCCCAGAAGGCTAGAAATGCAAAAACTAACCAACTTTTGTATATATAGTTTGGTCGAAAGGACTAAAATTTTCATTTTTGACCATCCACCCTACTTTGGGTGGTTAGATTCTGAATTTCTAGCCTTGTGGGTGTCCACAGAATATATATACAAAATTTGGTTGGGTTTGGACGAAAGGGCTAGAATTTTCATTTTTGACCCCCCCACTTTTTTTGTCACGTTTAAAAAATGTATTTTATGTTCTTTTCAAAAATATATTCATTTTTTTTCTAATTAAATGTTTTCATTTTTTTATACCTCTTTAAAATGTGGGAGATCTTTATGGCCCACCCTGTATTTCTCAATATATAACAAAAATTTGATAAAGATTAAATTATTTATTAACAAACAAAAGTTTTCTAGATAATCTTTGTAAATAAAAAAGATAAAATTTTATCTTTGTAAAGTTGCATTATATTCCATTTCTCAATTGCTCTAATCAATTTAATTAACAATTCAAATGATTTTCGCACTGAATCATTTAAATTAATCCGAACTTAATCAACAAATTATCTATTTATATCAGAATAATATCATCAGATTCCCTCTATTCAATCAAATTTCTTATCAAAATCGGATTATTATTATTATCTGGTGTGATCATCTTTAATGTTTTGTTCTATCGATCTGTGGATTCCTTTTTTTGTCATTATAATTAATTTGGAGATTCTCAGGATTCCAACATTATTTCTTTTGGCTTCCGGGTCTAAAATATGTCTGCAAGAGGACAGAGTTGTGAGTGGGAGTGGGAACTAAATTAATAATAGCATGAGTTCCAAGCCATAAATCTCCGATATCCTTTAAATTCTATGTTAAGGGTTGGATGAGGGAGGAATTTGTCGGAGGGAGAGATATTTTAGTATAAGAGGATGAGAGAACAACCCCGTCTCGTTTTCCAGCCCTTTCCCTCATGACAAATTTTCTTCCAGCCCAAATCTCTTAGTGCAATTAGTTTCCTCTTATTTTTCTTACTTTAATTTTTATACATTCGGATGTTTTCCTAAGTTTTCAAAACACTGACTTATTTTCTACTTCTTTTGTCATTTATCGATTTCGATATCAGGAATGCTGTCACCGAGGGGTGAACCTCGACCTAAAATCGTGTACACCTACTTCCACTTCCACTTTCATTTCCAAATAGAAAACAATAGATTATCTAATGAATTCCAAAGTAATTCCAAAGACCGTGTACACCTAATTCCAATCGCGGTTCACTCCTCGTCTGTCACTAATATCTTGGGAAATTGTTCAATGAGTGGTTTCCCGTTGCTTTTCTCTCTTAGGGGCCGGTCCATAAATTACGTCACACAAATTTCAAGATTTTTAGCCCCCCGTGTCATATTCTGTCACATTTTCATTGAGCCCCCTTGTATTGTGACGTCACACTACAGGTATCACTTTTATACCATATATAATTTAATAATTGTAGACATTTTTTGTCTAGATTTATTTTATTAACATTTTTAGGTTGGAATAATAATAACCTGAAATCTAAAAAATGTACCTAGTTGAAAATTTTTCAGATTTTTTAATTTGACTTTCGACACATCACACTTTTTAAGAATTCAGGGCCCCCCTGTTACATTTTGTCACAAATCTGAGATGCTCCCTTCCCTTATGTGTGATGTAATTTATGGATGGCCCATTACAGTAATAGTGTATTATAAAGAGAAACAAATAGGTTATCCTCCACTCTGTCACATTTTCATTGAGCCCCTCCTGTATTGTGACGTCACACCACCGTCACATTTTGTCACAAATCTGAGATGCCCTTCCTCCTTACTGTATGACGTAATTTATGTACGGCCCCTTCTTTGACGAGATTGCATTAATTTCTTCCTAATGATTTAATTAGCAGCAAAAATGACATCAATAACCTGACCTCTAATGTCTCACAAACATCACACATTAGCATCAATGAAATAAAGTGCCCAGATCTTTCGTTTTAAAATTTAACTGTATTATTGTGCTAAGTCAAGTAGCCAACCGATGAATCATTTAATTGAATGTCCCAAATTCCCTATTCAAATTTTAAACAATGACCAACTCTCCATTCTGAATATGGAAGAACTGGGACTGAACAGAATATTGAAAGTATGTCTGAGAAAGCTGTATATGTTGCAGTAAAAACACGTTTTTAGTAAGAACGCGTTCTTACTAGTTAAATCGCGTTTCACTGAATACCTTTGTGGCAACTAGAGTTTACTGATGTTGGCTCGAGTTTGGTTCAAAAGGTCTAGAATCTTCATTTTTGACGTTCCGCCTCATTTTGGGTGTTTATTTTCAAAATGAGGTGGAAGGTCAAAAATTAAGATTTTAGATCTTTGAACCAAACTCAACCTAGATCAGTAAACTCTATATTTGCCATAAAGGTATTCAGTGAAACGCGTTCTTACTAAAAAACGGCTTTTTACTGCATCATATACGTGTAGACGAAAGATGAAGTATACAGCCAATTTGGTTAAAGATATAATTTTGTTTTCCTTATTCTCAGAATAGTACCTATTCTAGAAAGATGATACATACCAATAATTTTAATTTACACTATGTAATGTAGTCTGAGTCAGAAAAACCTTCAAAATTATTCATTCCCCTTTGTTTCCTTTACTATGTGGAAACAATGTTCTTTCTGATATTCTTCAAAAATCCAAGTTAGGTAATAGATAATAATGTCAAATACATAAATAAATAAATGCCGTTAAGATGTCTATCAAAATCTGCTCTATTCGCTGTTTGCTGAATGAAAAGTAAAGTTCTTTCGAAATTCTAAATAGAAGCTTTAATTTATCAAAAGGCCTTTTCACTTCCTTTCAATTAAGAATTATACTTCATTTCTAGTTCAATTTACTCTTTTGAAGTACATTTCACTTATTCATACTCTATTATAATATATTCTCGACTCATACATCATCAAACTTTTCAACAGTGATATGCAAAAAAAAATAGTCTATTTATGTATAAATCTCTGCTTTGAATTGAAATTAAACGCGTATGATGATTTCCTATTGTTATTGAAGATAGAGTAAGCATCTTATGCAATGCGAGTGTGGCGATATAAAAAAATAATCGATTGCGTGACATGTTAGATTAAAAAAAAAGAGGAATTAATAAGAATCCTGTCTCAGTTCGAGGACATTGACTCCAATATACTTTTCTTTTTCGGTCAATTAGCAATTAACTGTGTGTGTGGTGTCTGTGTCTGTCGCTTACTTGAAGTTATTATTAGAATTGACCTTCATTCATTTCTGACGAAAATGAAATACGTATAGGGAAAAAAGATTCGGTATAAGAAATGGAAAGTTGCAACTTTCAACTATTGAATTGCTCATCTGTCAAGATGGGAGAAAGAAAACTTGAATTTCACCAAAACAACAAAAATGTTTGCTCGTTTAAAGTGCAGAACAATACCTAGATATTTATTGTAAATAATTTTGTTCAGATAAATTAGATTTTCATAAATTGTTTAATCCAAAACAACACTAGATTTTAGCTTAAAACCTGTTGAGGTGTGGTTCGAGTTCAACCCATGAGAGTGTGGTTTGAATGAACCCTGTCGAGCGAGGTAATTATTTGGTAAAGATACTAGGCAAAAGCATCATGAAGAAATTTAAATTTATCCGATTCAAGAAATGTCTAAAACGCGGAGAAAATTCATTTTCAGATTTTCTCTCTATCTGTTTGAACTCAAAAACAAAGAGTCCTACAAAATCCATCTAGGTGCCAAAATGTTTGTATTTACAAAACGAAAAACCGGTTATATTATATATAGGTTGTTTCAGGAGGAATAGTAAATATTTTAGGAGGTGGTAGTATAGACGAATTGCAATAAAAAATGCCATATAATATGTGCAAAAATTGGACACATGTTATATGGTATTTTTATGTGCAATTGTCTATACTACCACTTCCTAAAATATTTACTATTCCTCCTGAAACACCCGATATTTAGAACTTGATGTTGAAAAAAAAACAGAAAAGCAGAAAAAAATAAATCGGCCTTTATATGAGCTCTTGACCGATTATAGCTATTGAGCTAATTCTGCAAAATTCAGATTAATAAGATGGTATACTATTTGTGCTAAAATTCCAGTTTCTAGCTCAAACTGTTCGAAAAAATATTGTGAAACCTTTAAAGTTATTCGTATAAATAGTATCTACTTTTTAAACAGAATAAAAGTAAAAATATAAATTCCGTTTTGACTCCTGTGCTAAGTTAGCTGGGAAACTATTGTTCTTGCAAAAGTCGAATGGGAGAATGATATAGTAAGTCTTTGGTATATATTTGTATATTTGTATATATATATATATGAGTTCGTTGCCAGATTCGTCTCTCAGGGAGACTATGATCAATAAAAATTTTCACTTTTTCCTCCAATTTTTAAGGTTGGTCGTACAAAAAATTGTAGCCACACTATAACAAAATTCTAATAAATATAGGTAAATAACTAAAAAATCATTTTAATAACCCCTTACATGTCTATCTGTGATTTTTTAGGGTGCTCCTAGGAATGTCACAGGGCACACTTGTGGGCCTAGGCACACCCTTGTGAGAATTACTGATCTATTGTGTCCTTTATTTTGACTGGGACAAAAAAACCCGATTGAAATTAATGGTCTAACTTTGTTACTTCTGGTATTAAAAGTCACCCCCACAAATTTTCAGCAATTGCCCATGATGGAAAGGTTAAAATAAAGGAGCGTTCTTAGTTCATTGGGTGTCAGGAATCAATCAAATTTATATGACTAAAAAATCATTTTAATAACCCCATACATATCTATCAATGATTTTCTAGGGCTCACCCAGGAATGTCACCGGGCACACCCTTTGAGAACTACTGATCTATTGTGTCCCTTATTTTGACGGGAGAAAAATCCCGATCGAAATTAATGGTCTAACTTTTTTGCTTCTGGTATTAAAAGTCACCCCCACAAATTTTCAGCAATTTCTGATGATGGAAATGTTCAAATAAAGGCGCGGTCTTAGTTCATTGGGTGTCAGGAATCCATCAAATCTTCCATCAGGGTGAACTTGCTATGTGGTTAGGGTGTTTAATAATTTGCAGTATAGCATATCTACCTTTTGTTGGGCGAGACGTAGCGATTCCTCGAAATGTTTGTGCACTGCTTGTTCTGCCAAACGCTGATTTTCTAGCCGCTCTCGTTCCACTCTTTCGCGCTCCATTCGATCCCGGTCTCGTTCTCGTTCTCGCTCCCGTTCCTTTTCGCGTTCTTTTTCTCGTTCCCGTTCCTTTTCGCGTTGCTTTTCGGCCTCCCGGGCTTCCTGTTCTCGCCGCTCCCTGCAAAAAATAAATATCATTGATTAGTATATAAAGATCAACAGATTAGAGATATCTACTCTTAATTGCTATCATTACTAGTTTCAGATAACAAACAACCTTCTTGGTCTTAGCTTGCAGATTAACCATGTGAAGAACAATTTAAGTAAATAACTGTGTACTTTAATTCCATATCGTTGATGATCTTACACAACCTCGTAAGTCCGATTTTTGGTCGAATACGTATTATACGTTTATACCGACCAACTTTTCACGGTTCATCTATCAATTGAAACCTTATTAATCTATTCCAATTTTATTTCGCGCTACTGACAAATAATAAATATTGCATTGTATTTGTATGTATTATTGTTTAAAATGGTTTTTCTTGTTTTCTGTCAAACAATGAGGTTTTGTAAGATCAGCGACTATATGGAATTTCGAAAAGGGCACATCTCGCATATTTTGACAAATACACTTTTTCATATAAATATACTTAATCTAAAAGCTTCTCTGCACCTACTATGCTCGAAAAAGGCACAACTCTGGTATTAATTTTACTGCTCCAAAATGTAACTCAAAAATAAATTTTATACTTAAGGGGTATATAGTTTGAAATGCAAGGATTGTGACGCGATTTACGTAGGTAAAACAGAACGGAATATGAAAATTCGATTGAGAGAACATTTCAGGGATTTTAGAAATCAGAAAAAAGAGATTAGCTGAACATTTAAATTCAAACAATCACGCTTTTCCGGAAGGTACAGGAATTAGATTAATTAAAGCAGAAAGAAATCCAAAATTAATAAGCTCAATTGATTCTTTAGAAATTTTGAAATGATTCAATAAAAATTCGGACCTTTGTTTCAAGGGAAAAATAGAATTATCAAATAGCAACTTACTTAAAATATACTTTCATAAATAAAAATAATAAAGGTGTAAAAAAGAACCCCCCCTCCATTGTTCGTCTGTCCTTTGTCATAAAAGGGATACATATGTTTAAAAGAAATGTGTCCTGAAAATTGTTTTTTTAATTTTAACTGGCTCTCGGCTAAGAAAAGATCAAAAAATTTTCAATATCCATGCAATACTGACCCCATGAAAAATAATATTTATAATTAAAAAAGACTGATGATGAAGGCCAAGCCTTCGAAACTATAGTTTCAAACAAACAAATAATATATATACAGATATATATGTGTGTATGTTTATTTGCATCAAGCAGAGGACAACCTCTTTGTTTCTCTTTATAAATCAACAACTCTAGCTACCCTCGGCAAAATAAAAAATTTTCAATTTTCAATTCAATTTTATACTACTTTAGAAAATAATTAGTTTTTTCATTCTTGAACATTTTCAATTTTCAGACATGTGACCTGATCAAAATTGGATATTCAATTGATTTCAATAATTCAGGTCAGTTTAATTTA
Source organism: Forficula auricularia (assembly GCA_024734495.1). Lineage (NCBI taxonomy): Eukaryota > Metazoa > Arthropoda > Insecta > Dermaptera > Forficulidae > Forficula > Forficula auricularia. The sequence goes on from JALMQS010000804.1 coordinate 506,870, forward strand.
CATTTTTTAAGAATTATTTCAATCCTAGTATTGAATTCACGCAAAAATTTTCATATTAGAACGAAATGAATATCAGATTTAGATTATTTATTATTTAAAATTAATAATTAACCGATACAGCGTACCGAATAAATACAGAAATATGCTCTTATTTTTTCTTAAAGTTCACACAAATCAAAAGGAGTAGTACTATGAATGCTACTGATTATAGCTCATTATACCTCTAAGGGCCAGTTGTATGTCGATTGGTAAAGTCTTTGTAAAAGTTGACAAGGTAAAACCTTAGAATTCACCTTGTTCTTGCCTGGCAGGATGGCCAATCAGATGAAAATGGGTGTCATCTGATTGGCCATAGCGACCCAAGGTGAATTCTAAGGTTTTACCCGAGGGGTGAACCGCAACCTAATATCGTGTACACCTACTTCCACTTGCACTTTCATTTCCAACTAGAAGACAATAGATAAAGGGGCATTATCTAAAGAATTCCAAAGATGTGTACACCTAATTCCAATGGCGGTTCACCCTTTATCAACTTTTACAAAGACTTTACCATCCGACATACAACTGGCCCTAAATGATGATATTGATACAAGAAAAAGTTGCACCAAAATAGTAAAACAAATTTTGAAAACTAGTTTATCAGATCTTTGTGTTATATTATAAATATTTAACAGTTGTAGTTGAAGATTGAAAATATTTACATTCAAAAATTTACTTGTTTTTAAAATAAAAATAAATAAAAATGAAGACTTTAGTAATCAAAAGTGGTTTCCTATTAAAATAATTAGACACGATTACAGGAGTCATCAGGATATATGCGGATGTCTCCAATTTAATAATAAATATTACCCGCCTTCACTCTAATCGTTTCTAAAATTAGCTTATGCACTTGAAATTACGAATGAAACTAATCCAAGCCAGTGATTATTTCAGTTTTTCCTTCATTTTTTTTAAACTCTCCGCAAAAAAATCAGTTTATTTCTATCTTCCGAGCGTAACAAACATTATTTTTTTTTCATGTGACCAATTACAATAATTCAATCTCAACGAGTTTTATGAAGGGAAATTGAAAAAAAAAATAGTTGCTGATAGATTGAATGTTATCTGTATTTATTAATTTCATAATCGATTTATATTTCTGTTAACCTATCTCTCTTTCAACATTTGCCTCGGATGATATTTTATAAAAGCTGATTCACTCGGAAAATCCAAGGACAAAATAAAAAAAGAATGCCTTAGATATTTTAATATAATAGGTGCCCTTATTACAATTTAACGATATTGTATTTAACCTGTTTCATGATTGAACTAGATGACAACAATGAAAATGTATTAAAATAGCTAATTTCACTTTAATTACATTTCTCGACACAAATTAGTAATACTCTAGTCATTATTAAGTTAATTAAATAACAGTTATAAACTGTTAATTTAAATAGAAATATAGTTTTAAATTATTAAAACTTGCCTTTTACCCAAACAATCCTATGTAAATAAAGGTCAACCTGATATTCTTTCTTAACAATAGCTTAAGAGAAAGCGTCCTTTTAAAATAATTTTATAAATTCTGATGCTACTCTGTTCAATAAAACGCATATATAGCATGTTTCTTCAATAAGATTAAAATTAGTTTACTTTCTCGTATTTCCCTGAAGATCGGTTGTTGACTATTGCTTTTGCTTGCGAAATATATATATTAGAAAAAGAAAAATTTTTTTATATCTTTTAATTTTTTAATTTTGAAAATGTGAAATAAGTGACCCAGTATCCTTAGCTCCTCAGTACATCCATAGTAAATAAAATGTTTAATTTGCTACTTATCTTTATTAAAGATGTTTCACCTTGCACCAACACCACAATCTCTACTGATTATTATTAAAAATATAAATTTAAAACTTGATTATTTAAAATACAAGTACCTGGAGCCAGCGAGCGACTTTTTTGTCTTTAAAATCTTGGTAAATAATGGTCTGAGAGCCTTAAAACAATCGAAACTAACTTTTTGCTTCAATTAAAAGCTATATATTAATATTTTTTTTTAATTTAAAATTCTGATAAAAATACAAATATATATAGTAGTATACGTCCCCTGGACCACTCACAATTTATCGAGTTTTAAATTAATTAAATTGGCAAATTCTAATATATAAACATATTTCTTATTAACTGTTTGTGAGATTTAAAACTCGTTTTATAATCAATTAAATTGCTTACTTTTAATATATAATTTCATTTGGTATAAAATCTTTGTGAGATTTAAAATAGAAAAACCAATTATTAATTAAAAGGAAATTGAATGAAAATGTAATTATACATTTTTATCAAGATGTACCACCTGATGAATAATGATTTCGATTAACAAAAAACCCACCAAAAATAATTCAGCCGGAAGATGAGACTGTGACAGATTGAATTGTCAACCCAAAAACCGTCTAGCCCCTGAATTTTATCAAAATCATTATAACCGTTTTCAAAATAGAAAAAATATACAAATATATATATATAAATATACAATTTTTGCTCGTTTAACGAAATTACAAAATTGTTATTTTAATTTTGGAGTTATTAATGTTGGGTTGTAAGAAACTGTAATGCCCTAAAAACAGTAATAATAAAATAAGCAAATAAAACTATAATAATGTATAATATTTAATAGCCATCACATGAGAAACTGAGATAAATCCTTTATTTATTTTTTGCGACGTAATATATTTGGAAATTTATATTAAAAAATATATAGGTATATTTTATAGTCGAGGACACTTTTAGATATAACATTTATAATTTATTAGTAAAAAAAAAAAATAGTTCGTGTTTTTCACTTTGATTGCAGGTTTAAATAATAGTGTGCAATGGGAAAAATATAAATTTCAAAAAAAAAAAAATTGCGAATCATGAATTATTTATTAATTCATAAATATCGTTTAAAAGAAAAGAGAGAGAACGTGGTTAATGAATTTATTTATTTATGATATTTTTAGAAATTTTTCCGCTCTTGCATTGAATGCTACTTTTTCCTGTTGAATGGCTTCGACTGATTCATTCCGAGTGAAAATCAACGGACGGTTGAATCCCTCCAGTCAGCCACTTTCAGTATAATTGCTTTTTATGGTAACCAACCTAGCCACATAGACGGACAGACATACACCTTTCCCTAAGGGCATTAATCATAAAAATGTTAAGAATCTAGAGGCTCAATGGGAATCCAAAAGAAAAGTGAGTGATAATCGAGTGTATAGCGACGAATCAAAGTAATGGACCAAATAGATTAATTATTATTTGTTTTTTTAGGTTATGTATATAATTAAGATAATAAATCACGTGGTAGAGACAATCTCATTTTGCTTTATTATCTCTTAATCACCCAAATTTAAAAACATGAGTGATTAGAATTTCTAAAGGCAATTAATTAATCATAGAATGTATATATTATTAGTATTTATTTTATTTATGCGTAGTAAAGATAGGAGTTTGTTGAAAAATGTTGTGAATGTAGAAATAATAAAATAACGTATTTTGAATAATAATAATAATCACAAAATCAATAGAAATCATAGAATAAAAAATGTTTTAAATAAGGAAATTATTAAAAAGCCTTTTTGTTAACAAAATCGAAGTATATTTGCATTCTTTCAATGTTTTCGGATAGAGGAATGAAGATAGAAACATTTTATTCACGCGTAGTAAAGATAGAAATTGTCGAAAAATTTAGTGAGTGTAGAAATAATAAAATAACGTATTTTGAATAATACTAATCACAAAATCAAAAGATATCATGGAATAGAAAATATTTTAAATAAGGTAATTATTAAAAAGCCTTTTTGTTTATAAAATCGAAGTATATTTGCTTTCTTTCAAATTTTCTGATAGAGGAATGAAGATAGAAACATTGTTTTTTCACATTTGAGACTTTTCGACATCTTTCTTCCCAAATTAAACATAAATATAGGTATAGCTTTGTTGTTTGTTTCTTTATCTAAAAATGTGTTCAGAAAAAGTGGTAGGTAGAGAAAATACTCGTAATCAACATAATAATTATGTATAATTATTAGAATAGACAAATGCGATATAATAGTAGAGTTAAGATTTCCATAGAAAATCCAGGCAAGTGGTTAACTAATAAATCTTTTTGACATTCAGGTTCAACTCACAAAGGGATGAACACAACCCTTCTGACATAATAAAAACAAACCATAACACTTGGAATTTAGTAGTTGACTACATCTGTTGATTTTCTATAGATAATACATATTAGAGTGTTAATAACGATTTTAATAAAAGAAAAGTAAACATATTTTTTTACTAGGTCACTTGTTTCACGTGTATGAAAAAAAAGGAGAGTGAGTTTTTTCAATATATATATTTCGGACTGTCAACCCATCATCAGGAGATACAAAAATAACGTTAATAACGACTCAAAAACAGAAGATGAAATTTCGCGAATGCTTGATAAATTTAATTAATTTTTATTGAAAAGGATTTAATATTAAACCTAATGACAATAATATACGTATTTTTAAAATAATAAATATTGTATGTGTTCCTTTGAATTCTATGATATGCACCGAATATGCAAGTAGAGAAAGTATCCAAGAATTCGTATTTTCTGTTTTTCATTAGTAATAGAGGTATATAATTTAACAAAAAACAAAATTTAATGGCTATATAATATTCCAATTAAATTCTTCCATTAGGATGAAAACAAGATGGAATGGCATTGAGTGAGAGTTTGCTTGTAGAAACGTAGATGACGAAATACTAATAAACAAAAAAGAAGGAAATCTACCAACTAGAAATACGCAGGTGTATACAAAAGGGACACAACAGATCTATTCAAAGAATATAACAAAGACCCTTGAACCCTAAAGTTCCTCAGAAACGTCGGTATCAAAACAATATTATAAGGGAAATACTATTTGTTGAAGTAGTTTCTTATTTATTTCCGGACTGTTTTCATCCAATCCTGAGATTTATATCAAAGAATTCGATATAAATATACTTTATTTTTTTAAATTCTAATCTGAAAATATATTCTCAGGTATAAAAATAAAATATATTTATAACAATTAGCCAAGATCTAAATAGAAAGATCGCCAAAGCCGTGGGCAGGTGTGAGTTATAGTTGGAACAAACTATTAGGGGTCGAGTGTGGGCTCGAATCCCACCGAGAGCTCACCTTTTCAATGCTAACTGAATTGAAAAATATATATTTTTTAATTAATTCATTTTTTTGACAGCCATACTCGATTCTTGAGTGTTGGCTATTACTATGGAGATTATCCTTTCTAGAGCAATTTTTTGGAGAAATTGTTCACAGGGGTGGTTTCCCGTTGACTTTGTGTAAATATTAAGATGGTATTGGTTTGGTTGTTATGGTTTTTATTGTTATTGTTATTCTGTAATTTCTCATGTTCTCAATAAACGTGTTGTTCTAATTGTATTGACCTATTTATGAACCATTACAGACTGAGACGCCTTGTATTTTTGATACTTACTTACTTACTTCCTGTGGCCGAACAACATTTCCAATGTTTTAGCCTCCTCTATAATGCCTCGCCATTTTGTCCTATCCCTTGCTATAGAGTTCCAATTTCCTTGAGCACCCAACTCTTCAAGATCTCTGGTTATATTGTCCATCCATCTTTGCCGTGGTCTACCTGGTGGTCTTCTTCCTATCGGTTTTGCTTCGTAGATCCTGCTGATAGCTCGATCTTCATCAGCACGCACCACATGTCCCACCCAAGCTAGCCTTCGTGATCTTATACAGCTCGTGATGTAAGGCTGCCCTGTTAATTCTCTCACTTCCCTTGCACTTCTAAACCTCCATTCGCCGGTAACACTATCTCTAATCATTCCACTTATTCTCTTCAAGATCTTGTTTTCGAAGGACATTAGATTTTTCTGATCAGATAGGGTCATGGTCCATGTCTCACACCCATAGAGCCCCACCGGTCGAATAATGGCGTTGTAGATTTTAATTTTAAGTTTTCTTGAGAGATTTTTATTTTTGAGCAGGGTATTTAAGGCTGCCGCACAACAGTTTCCTTTCATTAGTCTGAATTTCCCTGCCTACTTCATTCTGTGTTGTTAGAAGAGTCCCCAAATAAGGAAAATATCAGCATACTCGTAACTGGCATCCTCACATCTCAAGCTATTGTTGTCGTTGTTGCTATGTCTTGATACTTTCATTGCTTTGGTCTTTTCAGCATTTATTTTAAGACCAACTCTTAGGCCCATGTATTTGATTTTATCATGCATGTCCACCAAACCTTCTTCTCTATTCGCTACAATCGCAATATCATCCGCATATGCAAATACTTTATGCAGACCATTCAGTGGTATTCCTTCTCTCCCCTCATCTAAAATTCTTTTAACTTTTTCCAGAATAAGGTTGAAAAGCAGGGGTGATATTTCATCTCCTTGCCTTCCCTTGTATTTTTGATAGAGATTAAAATTGTTCTGACTGAGACGAGATTCAATCCCGAGTAAAATCGATTCCAAGCCTAAATTTTTCATACCTAATTATTTTTTATAAAAAGATGAATTAAAAGGCCCCACAATATATTTTCAAAGAAGTGTATACTAAAAATTTAAATATTTGAATAACTGAAAATATGTAGATATATTAGAGTGGCCAAAAAAAAACGAATATTTTATTTTTTATTTTTTATCTCGTATGAAAATATGTTAATTTAATATGTTTTTAAAATGTTCACCAAAAATCATTTTAAGAGGTCACTCAAGAGTTTTAAAAATTTCCAAAATGGTAGAAAACTGAAATTTTTTTCTCGTTATGTTATTTATTATTTTCTACGTTGAAAATAATAAATATTCTGAACATTTCAAGTTTATATGTAGATATATCGATCAACTTATAGAGGTCGCTCAGATTTTTTTAATTTTTAAAGTATCTAGTGTACAGATGCTTTCAAATGACATGTAAATATAGATATTAAACATTTTTTTTATTAAAGTGCAGTAATAGATAATAATAGTTTTTAGTTTTTTCTTCGAGTCTTATGCTTCATTTATATTCGTTAAGAACTTTAAAAATTAAAAAAAAAAATATTGAGCGACCTCTATAAATTGATACTATATATCGATAGACTTGAAATTTTCAGAATATTCATAAATTTCAAAGTAGGTAATAATATTAAAATGACGAGAAAAAAAATTCTTGCATTTTGGAAATTTTTACAAATCTTCAATGACCTCTTAAAATTTTTGAATCGAGCTGATTTTTGCTGAAAATTTTCGCCAGATCAAAAATAAAAAAAATATTCGTTTTTTTTTGGGGGGGGGGGGGAGGGGGGACCCTAATGTATATTAAAAAAAATTGTATAAAATACTTAATGTAAAATTAATTAATAGTAGTATATTAATAGTAATATATTAATATAATATAAATATTAATATAAATATAAATATATTAATATAAATATAAATATATTAATATTAATATAATATAATATATTAATTAATAGTAATATATTAATAGTAACTTAATATAAAATACTTATATGCCTTTAAAGGAAAACTCTTAAATGAATGACCTGCTGCACTGACATGCATATGCAAGATAATTAAAATTTATGAGTTCTCACTAGTAAAATTAGGGATTGGACTAATCTTCATATAGTCATTAGTTAAGCACAAGGACAGGGATCAGTAACTCAATGGGTAAAAGCGAGGGGTGAACCGCGATTGGAATTAGATGTACACCGTCTTTGGAATTATTTTGGAATTCATTAGATATGCCCCTTCAGTTCAGGGTCATTGCAGAAAGTTGAATCAAAATCTACATTTTTTTCTCTCTTCGTGAACTTTTTAATATACCTATAAATATTAATAGGATATCATTAATTCAATAGAAATGGCAAATATTTAATTATTTGTGATAAGGAAGTGAAAAAGTTAATTAATCTGAAATGAGAGAAAAAATGCATTTATTATTATTATTATTATGTATTATATTCTTTAGAAAAATTCCAACTAATTAGCGAAGACAAAGCGACTGGGAAAAGTGAATTGGTTTTGTTTGGTTCAGTGAAAGGGGGGTCAGGTTTATTTTTTTTTCAATGTGTGTGTGTGTGTGTGTGTGTGTGTGATTTTTTTTCTTTCTTTTTCAGCTCCCCCCGGGGTGATGCTATTAAGTTTCTACTGTCCAGGTTTCCAGGGAGAGCTAGAGGCCGGCAGATGGGCAGAAAATAGATTCCAGAGGCAACAACGAGGAGAAAACCGATTCCCACTCGAGACGACCCTTCTTTCTATTCTACTCACATTGGAGATTTCTATTTGCAGCCTCCAGTGAAAACTGGAAAACAGATCCAACCCATTTTCACCTTTTACGCTTGATTTCCAACTTTTTTGATCTAATAAACTTCGGTTTATTTTTGATTTTCACTTATATAGAACAAGGCACAAAAAGAGAAATCAATGAGGTTGTCCTGTGCTTGATACAAATTAAAATATACAGAATATTTTTTTTTGTTAAGTGAGAATGGTGTAGGTTCTTGGTGAAACATATTTTAATAAAGTAATGAAAATTTTAAAATTCTAGTTCGGTTTCACAAAAATAAATTTGTGAAACCCACCTAGAATTTTTATATTCTTAAATTTTTAAAACTTTTAAAAATTTCTCTACTTTATCACAATTTATTGATAGAGTAATTAGGAGAGATTGTGGTGTTGGTGCAAGGTGAAACATCTTTAATAAAGATAAGAGTAAATAAATATTATATTTAATATTGATTTACTATGAGTTAAGAGTTCTTGGTCACTTGTTTCACATTAAAATTAAAAAGATGTAATTTTTTTTTTACATCTTTTAATTTTTTAATTTTAATGTGAAACAAGTGACCAAGAATCCTTAACTCATAGTAAATCAATATTAAATATAATATTTATTTACTCTTATCTTTATTATTGATAAAGACTAGTTTGAAAGTTTAACCTTCGTCATCGACCTTTTAATTAGAAAAAATATCGATTACGTCTGCTTAAAATAAAATACTATATATAAGAGCCTAGATTAATTTGTAACAACGCTGAGAGAATTTTCTTTAAAAAAATTACCCTCTTGCCTAGAATCGAACCGACGAACTCTTGAACTAAGGGCATCAGCTCTAGCCATTACACCAATGCAACATTAATATTTATATATCTTGATTTCTGTTACTAAAACTATATATTTTTGATTTAGACTTTGTGTCGAGATAATATTGTATTCATTTGAACTCGAATGAAAATGAAAAAACACCAATAGATTTTAAATTAAGAAACATTAAATATATATCAATTAACGAGGCAAATTTGAAATATAATTGTCAGCTCGGATTTTTAACTGATGGCTCCAATCGATTTTCATTAACCAGGCAAATTTGAAATATAATTGTAATTTGGACTCGAATTTTGAAATGAAAGACTCCAATTCATTTTAAATTAAGAAACATTAAATATATTGATAATTATTCCCCCCCCCCTCGCCACTCAAAAATTAAAGAGGCGAAACTTTTAAGAGACGATGTATTTTCGGTAGTTTACGGGTATACATTTGGAGTGTGGTTTTTTAAGAGGAATAAAATTTTTGAACCGAGACGCTACCCGCCAGGGCACCAGCCTTCGGCACGCCCTCGAAGCTCGTATTAAATAAGAGATAACTTTTATTTCAACCTTTTCCCATAACTAGCCCCTTAGCCAATTCTTTAATCTTAATGTTGGTTTGTTATTAAGTAAGTAATGTCGTGTAAGTGAAAGCCATGTGGTGTTTGTGCAGACCATGTGATTTTCATAAATATAGTATGCAAACATGCACATAATATTATATTATATTGTTTATCCCTCCGGTGATGTGTTGTATGGAATTTTCCCGGAAGTAGATCACGAGATAGATAGATAATAAATAAGGTAAATCAGATGTGAGAATAAATATAATAGACAGTCGCTCAAGGACAACGAAAATGACTCGCCTAGCAATCAATTTCTATCACCTGAGGGCAACCGTCGCTTTCAGGTAATTGGAAATAAAAAGAGAGGTAAAAAAAACAACAGTGAATTGCTTAATAAGCCATTAAAATCCATCAAGAGGGCTGGCTCGGAGCTATAGAGGTAAAAACTTCCGTTTAGGTAGGGAAAAGGTTCAATGAATCTTTTCTGTTCGGACAGACAATGCCAAACCTGAACCTGAATGGTTAGCAAAGTCCCAAGACCCGTTTCATATTTTATCTTTTCAATGGAATGTAAACAAAGTGGCGAGATTGAAAGAGTTTTAACTAATTTATTAAATTAAGAAGAAAATTTTAATTGTGTGATTTGAGAAGAAAAGATGATTCTCTCCTTAGGTATATTCAATAGTTTAATTAGCGGGCATGATTTGAAAACATGTATATATGTATATTTATATATGGATACACTAATTAGAAATTATAGGTATAATAAAAATTTATATTTATATTATATCAACTATAAAAGAAATTAAACTAATTACGTTTAATATTGAAATAATTAATATATACTTCTACAATACATTCAATTTTTTTACCGCAGGCCTCGGAATATTCATTAAATACATATATGGAAATTAAAAAAAAAATTGTTATATGCCTAGAAATATTGACTTATGAAACATTATAAAATATCAAATTTGTGATGAGCACACAGGCAATATTTACCTAGTAAATTATATAAATATATATTAAACTCATATTTAACAAACATTTATAAATGTTATTAATGAATATCGTCAAAACAAAAACAAAAATTGTTAGATATATGTGACTAAAAGTATTAACTCATAAAACAATAAAAAAATGTTTACTTTGGGATGGAATCGAAGTAGGCCTATTATTTCTACCTTTATGAATTTAATAAATTAGTGCTTAGGATATTAAAAGAAAAAATACCTACATTATTCTAAATGCTATAAGTTCCTATATCAAATAATTATTATTATTCTAAGTCTAAAGATGACTCATAGAAATGATTTTAATTTTAAAACCCACTATGAAGATTAGAAGAAATATTAATATATACATAATAATTCAAATTTTTACTAGAATTAAACTTATGTTTGTATCACTAAGGGAAAAAAGGGACTCGATTTTAAATAATTTTTATTTACTAGCGGACGTTCAATTAATTCAACTAAATGAATAATTAAAATCAATATTTATTTCTGTAATTCATTTGATTGAATATAGTAGATTCTACATAAAATGAATATATAGGTAATCATCTTCTAGTCAGAAATACAAATATTTATTATAAATAAAAAAATATTCTAGTTTATATCATTTCGTGTCGTAATTATGTATTATTCCATTTAAATACCCAATTATTAAATTTAACTATACCACTATTTTACTCAAATAACAATATTTTCATAATTTACTTATTGGTGCTTGGTTCAAATAGCAGCATCTTAACTATTAATATATCTAGAGTTGCTTCAAAAAAATGAGAATACTTAAAATACCATCATTTATTCATATTGAACAGAAATCGATTTCGCCGTAATTAACTTCACCATCTATTTATATCAAATAACATTTCTTAACTATAAATATATCGTTTTTTCAGTCCACAATATTTTTATCGCTATAGTTAACTTCAGGTATATTGAAAAGTTTTTGTTTTGCCGAGAGTAGCAGAGTTGTTGATTCACAAAGAGAAACAAAGAGGTTCTCCTCTGCTTGATGCAAATAAACATACACACATATATATCGAGATGATATATCTGTATATATATTATTTATTTGTTTGAGACTATAGTTTCGAAGACTTGGTCTTCATCATCAGTCTTTTTTAATTATAAATGTTGTTTTTCATGGAGTCAATATGGTACGGATATTGAAAATGTGATGTTCTTTTACTGGCTGGCAGCTTAGAATTGTATGTTTATTTGCATCAAGCAGAGGATAACCTCTTTGTTTCTCTTTGTGTACAGGTATATTACTTAGTTATTTTAAAAAGATTTAATTTTAGATATTTCTTTGTATTTTAAAAATTCTAATAATTTTAATTTTTATTATAATAATAGGTAAGTAGTATTAATTAAAACAGGTAAATTCTAAATCTCGAAATTTTTAATATGTATTCAATAGAATAAAAAAAAAAATCCTTTTGAAAATGAAGAAAAATCAATGTTAAAAGATGAAAGTAAGATTTATAAGAGATCAATTCTCTCGTAAGATTCTATTTTCAAAATGCGAAGGCTGAAAAAGAGGAAAGAAAGATGCATCGTCTATTATAAGGATTCTTTTGATGAGAAATTCAGGGCTGAAATTTTTTGTCTGTGCTCTTGAAAGTCGTTAAAGAATCTGAGTTCCCAGAGGAGAGTGTGTGGGTGTGGCTGTGTGGAACAAGCACCAGGGCACCAGCAAGGGACATGAACAATGGACGTCTGCATGCCTGGCTGTGCCCCTGACCCCAACGACCACCTCCCTCACCACCCCTCCATCCCCCCTTTCTTGATGATGTAACAAACAAAACAAAAAACACAAATCGTCTATTTAAGGTAGTTGTTCCGCCAAATGCGTTTTCTTAGGATTTTTTTTGAAATTTATACATATTATACTATATAATATTCGTCTAGATTAATTTGTAACAACGCTTAGAGAAATTTCTCTAAAAAAATTACGATCTTGCCTAGAATCGAACTCTTGAACTATGGTCATTGGCTCTAGCGATTACACCATTGGGACATTAATATTTCTATCTTGATTTCTCTTGCACTAAAACTAGATATTTTTGATTTAGACTTTGTATCGAGATAATATTGTATTCATTTGAACTCGAATGAAAATGAAAAAACACCAATTGATTTTAAATTAAAAAACATTAAATATGTATTAATTAACGAGGCAAATTTGAAATATAATTGTCAGCTAGGATTTTAAACTGACAGCTCCAATGGATTTTCATTAACCAGGCAAATTTGAAATATAATTTTAATTTGCACTTGAATTTTGAAATGAAAGACTAAGAGTAATTAATTAAATTAATTGAACCGCGTAAATTTGAATAATTTCCATGATTCAGCCTGCGAATTTTTTGCAGTTCATAAATCATTTCATTATTTTTGTTTTGAAAAGAGAAAATTAAATTTAAATTAAAATTTTAAATTTAAATATATTCATAATTATTCCCTCACCCCCCCCCCGCCACTCAAAAATTAAAGAGGCGAAACTTTTAAGAGACGATGTATTTTCGGTAGTTTGCGGTATACATTTGGAGTGTGGTTTTTTAAGAGGAATAAAATTTTGGACCGAGACGCTGCCCGCCAGGCCACCAGCCCGGAGGGCCGAGCTTCGAGGGCGTGCCGAAGGCACGCACGAAAAGCTCGTTATTTAAATACTTCTGCATCGATTGGTGGCAAAACGAAATTTATGAACAATACAGTTCCGGAGATATTAAATTTCAAAAATCGAGTTTTTCAGGCTCTTTAACATTGCACTATACGGGATATCGGAAAATTTACATACATATTTAATTATAATTAAGAAACCCTTCTAACCATTTTTATAAAAAACTAAAGCAACATTAAACAATAACCAATACATATTTTAAGACAATTTTGATACAAAGTTACCACACAGTTTCTGAGATAGCCAGGAATAAATAATCGAAAAATGTATGCAAAAATTTAGACTAAAAACAATTTGGCAGCGACGCATTTATTTAACCCGGCGAAAGGTACATGCGCTGGAATTTTTTCAAAGTTATAATTTTCGTATGGTGTATGTAGGCGATGGTTACATATTTTAAAAAATAACAAAAAATTTTATCAGAAATTTAAAAATGTATTTTATCTGTCATTTCAATAAAAAATGTTCAATCTCTGCAATCGTGCCAAATTTGTCAAACGAGCACGGGGATTGGCTAAAGAATGGTACATAAACAGCAAAAGTTTTGGGCTTATGGACTATGATTCGCTTAATGTCTGTTCTTTATGCTCTAGCATTAACTTTTTGCTAATATTGTCGCGAAACAACTACCTTAAGGTAGTTGTTTCACCATATGGGTATTCTTAGGATTTTTTTGAAATTTAGACAGATTATTATTTAAATACTTCTGCATCGATTGGTGGCAAAACGAAATTTATGAACAATATATAATAGTTCCGAAGATATTAAATTCCAAAGATAGAGTTTTTCAGACTCTCATACATTACACCGAGGGGTGATCCGCGATTGGAAGTAGGTGTATACCTCTTTGGAAGTATTTTGGAATTACTTGGAAATATTTGGAAGTAGGTACTTGGAAACATTTTGAAGTATTAATTGAAAAGTTTTTGTTTTGCCGAGAGTAGCAGAGTTGTTGATTCACAAAGAGAAACAAAGAGGATGTCCTCTGCTTGATGCAAATAAACATACACACATATTTATCGAGATGATATATCTGTATATATATATATTATTTATTTGTTTGAGACTATAGTTTCGAAGACTTGGTCTTCATCATCAGTCTTTTTAAATTATAAATGTTGTTTTTCATGGAGTCAATATCGTATGGATATTGAAAATGTGATGTTCTTTTACTGGCTCGCAGCTTAGAATTAAAGACATTCTTTTGGTTCACATTCAAGATGATGAAGACCAAGTCTTCGAAACTATAGTCTCAAACAAATAAATAATATATATATATACAGATATATCATCTTGATATATATGTGTGTATGTTTATTTGTATCAAGCATAGGACAACCTCTTTGTTTTCATTTTGAAGTAGTTGGAAATATTTGGAAGTACAAGTGGAAGTAGGTGTACAGCATATTAGGTCGCGATTCACCCCTCGCAAAAAGTAATTTGAGAAAATCTAGATAAATAATAAAAAAAATAGTAAAGGTGACCCGGGGGACCAATAATTTTTCTACGACTCAAATATCTTCTGTAACCTTCAATAATTCTCTTTCATTTTTATATAATTTTAAAGTTAATTATCAAAAAAGAAATTATTTCCCCTGATAACCACTTGGAATGAACATTTTAACTTAGGATTATAATCCTCTCTCTCCTATGATTAAATCAGTCCTAAAGTCCTAGAGTTGTACAAAATTTTATTTAGTTCTCACAGGCAGAGATTAGCTGAGGTAAAGAGAGGTCATACCATCCTTGTTAAGGTTTTCACCAGATTTCCTTAATAACTTATAGCCAATGCCGGGATGGCTAATGCGCCGTTTGCTCCTGGTATCAGGTTTTTGCGGGGAATTTTTAAATTACTTTTTGTCTTTTGATGGAAATCTATGGTCATGTTATTTGTTAATGAGCACACATTTCTATTTTTTTTCTACTTGCTTATTATTTGTTTTTCGTTAAATTGAAGGGTTGGTTTTGTCACAAATATAATAAAACAATAATTTTAGTAACTATTTGAATTATTTAATCTGATAACTATGCAGTTTCGAGTCACCACTGGTCGACCATCCTCAGATGAGTTCTAAAGTTGAAATCGAAACATTTATTTGCATTTTTACTTTTTATAGAGAATTATATAGCACGAAATTTTTTAGAACTTGCACTGAGGGATCGTCGGCCGAGTGGTGGCCGAAACTACCGTAGTTAATACTAAATCTCAAATAGTTAATAAAATTGTTGTTTTATTATATTTGTGACAAAACCGGCCGCTGCAATTTAACGTAAAAATTTAAATCAAGTCACTTAAGTTCTGGAAGAAATTTATTATTTGTTGTAGTTAATTTGTATTGAATGTTTGTTAATGTATTGTATGTAGCTAGATTGTATTCATGTTTGGAGGACTTGTGCCTCTAAGCAGGTTGAGGAATAAAGTTTTATTTATTTTATAAGGAGAACGACATCTTATTCACCGTATAACATCAAATTTGAAGTTGGTACCTATAAAGTTATTTGTATGCAGTTATCAAATTATGTTTAACTTTATTTATATGTTACGAAAAATTATCATATAGATTTTTAAAATATTTATTTTAATTTAGTTTTATTTTTGGACAATTCATTCTAGTGTTTTTTAATTATTTGGTGGTAGACAATCTCTAAACGTTCAGAATGTCTACCTCGAGCTTAGGTATGTATCACCTATTATAAAATTATATCCTTTTGCTACAGTGTTAAGAATGAAAGAAAAATGGCCGTCATTTAATAGTAATATTCTGGCCTATATAGCAATGAATGTTTCATATTTTAAAAATATAATTTCGAAGTAATTCTAATGAATAATTTAAAACATGTTTAAAATATAAATGTTATTTATTAGATCAAACATAAATTTTTGAAGAGAATCTTTTTTTTTGTATAAATTTATTATGTATATTTATCAAAAATAAGGATTCAAACGCCATTTTGAGTTTAAGAAAATAAAAATAGTCGCCATTTTGTAAATATTCTAACCTATATGAGTTGTTTCATATTTTTAAAATATAATTCACAAATAATTCTAATGAATGATTTAAAACATGTCTAAAATATAAATATTTAATTGATTTGATCAAAGATAAATTTTTGAGGAGAATCTTTATATTTTGTATAAATACTGTATTATTAAATTTATAAAACACAAGGATTCAAGCGCCATTTTGATTTTACGGAAATAAAAGCTTGTAAAATTGCTGGCCATTATTTTTTTTATCTCTTATAGGCACTAGAGGATTTCTAGATATATGATATTCAGTAATTTATAATAATCCGAGTTCGATATTTAAACAAAGTGTAATTTATTTTTCATTTTCACGCAATACGATATCATTTTTGTTTTTGTAATTTTTATTTGAAGTTTCTTGTTAAATTTTGTAAAAGAGATTTTTTCCATTATCAATTATCTTTTATTAATATTATTATAATAATTTAAAAATTCAAATGAATTGCTAATGTTGTTTAAAGGAAGAAATTAAATCGGCGGCCATTTTGTGCATAATCTAACCTGTAATAAATTTATTTTATATTAAAATTTGTTTCTCAAAGAAATATAAATATTTTACATATATAAAAAAAGGGTTTATATATTTGATCAAATATCATTTTTCAAACAAGTAATCATAATGTATTTCTTATAATTAATTGAATAAAATCATTCAATCGTCATCAGGAAGCCATTTTTGGAAAATGGCAGCAGTTGGAAATAAAGACAAAATTAAGTGATTTAGAGTAATTTAAGATCGAAATTTATCCTAAAGTAAACCTCACATTTATAGGACTTATAAACAATTTAATATTTATTTGAAGTTTATTTTGATTAAATATAATAAAAAATGTGATCTAATCCGTTTATTCTATTATTACAAGCTCCACATTTAATACGATAATACGATTTATTAAATGAAAAAGATAAATTCATTTAATTTTTTTTATAAAAGTAAATTTTCCATAGGTATTATCCAGTTTGAAATGTTTCAAATATTAAAGATATTTTCTCAATGTTTGTTTAACGCTATAAATAAATAGCATCGCTCTCTTTTTTTATTTTATTTTATTTATCACTGATGATTGTTCGCTCTATGAAATTCAAATCCCTTTTGGAATATATACTATCTAAATTAATTACTAATTATAGATTACATTCCCTGGGGCTGCTGTTATTTGATATGACAGAAGCAGATCTAATTTTCAAATTTACATAAATACCTATACCTATATAGGTATATGTATATTAAAGTTGAATTATAAACATTGATACCTGGGGAGTGATTAAACTAAGGGAACAAAAATGGCCTAATTAATTTTGTATCAATCAGTATATCAGCTTTCAAAATCGTTTGTGGATTAAGATTAAAAGTCTATAAAAGCATAAATAAATAAAAAAGTAGGTCCTTGCGAGCCATACCTATATAAATTCCCTTCTAACGCTTTATAATTAACTTTATTTTTTATTTTTATTAAGTATGTACCTACTCTAAAACTGCTCAAAATTTAATAATATTCATTTCGCATGGTGAAAACATAAAAATAAAAAAATAATATAGGTATTTTTCCTTCGATAGAAGAGGTTATTTTGTTCATTTTGTGTTTTTGTTTTTTTATTCAAATATTCAAATCGCCCAAAAATATATTTTAGCACAATCAAGCAGTTAAAAAAATTGATGGACTTATTATTATTTAATTATTGTATACTAATAGTCCAGTCATCGAATGGGTTATAGAAAACATTGAAGAGGAGAGAGTTTTTTTCTTATTGAATGTGTTTGGGGTAGTTAGGAGGTAAAAATATTAAAAGTCCCCAGTCCTAGCTACCGGGCTTAGGGGTGGAAGGAGGGGGTACGATGTCCCGTTTTTTCGTTTTTTTGCTTATATCTCAAAAAACGGTGGGTCGTAGGAAAAAAGTTATTCTTAGTAAAATATAAAGCTTATCAAAATTTACTACAAGATTGCTTCTGTTTAATTTTCGCCATTCCTTATCGTTTTTTAGAGGATATTCGCCCGCGAATTTCGGCAATGTATGCGAAAAAAAAAATAAAATTCTATGTATTTTGCGTCGGAGCTTTATGTCTCTAGCACCTCAGAATTTCGTTTTGCAGTGAGAGTCATCAGAAAAGGAGTTATAGAGAATTCAATTTCTTTTAAAATATATATACATTTATGATTTTATCTTCAAATCGTCTGGAGTCATAGCAATTTAAAAATTTCAGGTCGATTTATACATTATGTTAGAAAACCCCGTAATAGCCCAGTATATAGGGGAGTTTCAGCTCACAATCTAATTAGATCTAAAAGTTATGGCATGATGCATTGATAAAACTAAAAGTAAATGAAAAACAGTTGATTTGATTTTGCTCAAAATTATGACAAGATAAACAATTGCAGGATTATTTTTGATAGAAATATAACATTTGTATTTTCATTATTCAAAATTGTTGCTCAAAATCTCATAATCTTTCTAAAGTTGCATCACGGCATAAGATATAGTGAAATAATTATTTGAACAAAACAATTTAATCGTTTTCAAGATGTAAGTATAGGTATGCATATATCTGACTAATCAAAAATATTCTTTGTTTTTAACTCATATAAAGATTGCTGAACGAAAAAATCTAAATTAATATAAAAGTTATCTCAAAATCACCCCATACGTTCTTAAGATGATCGCGCCAGACAAATTTTGATTAGTGTTGCTAATTATATAAAAAAAAATCTTGCATTTGCATGAAAAACAATTCACTTATTCATGTGATATGTCTTATCAGTGTATTTATTTGCAAGATTACAAAGCCACCTAATTCACCTCTTCTTATTTAATCTCTTGCATTCTTATCATATATGAAAATAGCGATTTCTATTTTCAGATATTCAAATGAACAACAAAAAAATCTTGGGTTGGCGGGGGGGATTATATAAGAGAAGGGTATAATATACTAGTATATATTATATGTATATAAAAGAGGAAGACATTTTTTTATTTGTAAAACAGATTTAATATTCAGATAAAAATGCTATGCCCGGTAGAATGGAATAATTTTTTGTGCCTTGAGGGGAGGGGAGGATGGGGGGGGGTGAATGCCCTTCTGACCCAAAAAAAACCAAAAGGCTTTATAAAAACGTCAGTGACCTTGAAATTTGTCTGGGGTTCTTCACGGACTCTGGTCGGAAAGGTGTCTTCGAAATGATACTATTAAAAATGGCGTCTGGTGCCTTCCTTGTTCTTTAAATATAAGCAGGTAGATTTATAAGATTCAAATGTATCCTATGGATCTATATATAATATTTAAAATTCTCTCCTACGTTTGAAATTTCAATTTTAAATCCAAGGTGACCTCTAATCTGCTTGGGACAAATATATGTATATAATCATATAGATGAACTTTTTTTATGATTGAACTAAATATACCTAAAAAAGTTATTAGGAATTAAATGGAACTCCAAGTGTAACGAATTGTCTAAAGGAATGCACAATTTGGGCCAATCGGGGTTCCCCTATCATTAGCAAAGAATATAAAGACAAAGAGCTAACAGAATTACTTAGAGCGCAGAGGTGGAATATAAAAGAAAGCACACGAGACAAGTTTTTTTTGTTTTTGTTTTTTTATAGGTTAGATTGGGGTGAATAAATACATTTAATTGATTAATTAAGTTTAAATAAAGAAAATAAAAAGCCAAAAAACAACTTTTTTTACCTAATGATTATTATTTATAATTTAAAATAATTTTTTTCCTTGTTCACAATTTATTTAAAAAATTTTATTTATAAAATATTCAAATATTAATTGATTGGATCAATCTTATCGACAGGTGATATGTATACCTACACGACTTTTTCATTACCTATATAAAAAAGCAATTGCGACTAAGATTAAATATATCAATGAGCTGTGATTTCGATCTCGAGCTTTCGATTAAGCTGAAGGTAGTAGAATTGGGAATGGTGCCCCGTTACAGGTGTTATTGGTCAATGTTTAAGTTACGCAATCGACTTGTTTTCTCGTGGTTTATGACCTTGATGAGATCCAGTCGCCATGGGCAGTCGGATTTTTTGGATTGCAAAATCGCCATCTTATAGAATGCGGGTCAGCCACCTGTATCCACTTCCATCTTCCCATCGTTTAGAGATAATTTTCTAAGAATTATATTAAATCTTATATAACATTTCAATATATAAACATGATTAAAGAGTTAGTCATAATTATATTAGTAGAGATAGTAAGTTGATATATTTCTTAGAATGAGATGATTGACGTTATCAAAAAAAAAAAGCCACATCCCAAAGGATATGAATCGAGACGAATACGTGGTAGGAAAATACACCGAAAGGAAATAACTTAAATAGATTATATATACTTAAATTCGTGATAAATATATTATTGAGGAAAAAATGAGGAAAATTGTTAATTTAGATAAAAAAAAATAAAGTAAAAAATACAAAAGGAAACAATAAATCGGAAGATATCAACGATGATATGTTTTTAACCTTTAAATTAGTTCGCAACAATGGGAA